>CM023454.1:5042760-5390299 GCA_013339765.2 Haemaphysalis longicornis | reverse complement strand
TTGCGTTTCAACGTTAAAACCAATGCTTTCGGTGCACCAGACCTATCAACACGGCGAGTATTTGCTGAGCAGACCTTGGCTGCACGATCTGCTAAGAAAGGAATGCAACTCCGATGGGCTGTCCCTGAAAGCGCAAGCACGATCGGAGCAATAGTGAAAGGATGCTTAGGGGCCACAGAGAATAAATCCCAACAACATTCAAGCCGTCGTGCAATTCGAATGCAAAACAGCAAAGACATGTTGTATCTCGGTATAAACTGCTGTCTCTCGAACGGAAGAGCTGAAAACGGGTACCTAGGGAAGAATGATGTTTAGCACCGGAAGCAAGGAATCCCTCATCCTCCTCAGGTTGTAAAAAAATTAAATTAATTGGGTGGAGAGGATCACCATTTGGTCTTTCGGTGCCAGCACGAAAGAAGTGGAGATGAGGGTTGTTGAAGTAACAGTTAGGGCGCATTTTGTATATAAACAGTATATAATAGTAGCACTGGAATTGGATGGGATCTGTAAAGATACATCGCTACTACAAAAGAAGATAATAGTGAAGGAAGTGAAAGGTTAAGGACTGGATTTAGCAGATGGTCTGACAGAATACCATAAAAAATAGCAATATTAACACCATCGCTGCTTGTCGGAGGTAATAATCGCTACTTGTCGGAGGACGAACAAAAGAGCTTCAAGCAATTGTAATTGCCACGGAAAAGATTTTATGTTTGGTGTTAACGGGGAAATCGAATTTCAAACCGTAACCAATATATTCGCCAGCAGTGGTGGTCCTGAAGGTGACAGCTACGAATGAAGGCATAAACGACAAAAAATACGTTTTTAGATCTCGAATCAAGCTGCGTCAGTGACAACACAGATCACACCAAGAAAACAGACCATTAGTCTCATAGGTTTGTCAAAGACAGCATGGTCTTCACAGGCGGACGTCCCAAAATCAGGCTTCGTTTGAACAAAACCACCACGTAGGATGAAAACAAATCCTTTGCCTAAAACGTTTGCAGGCAAACCAAAAAAACTGCTCTAAAACCAAAAAATCTCTAGTCATAAGATAAGGCAATCCAAGAGCATACAGAATAGGGTACTATTAAGAAAGTGCACACTGAAGAAGAAAATCAAAGGAAGACCTCCGCTAACTGCATGCCGCATCAGGCTGTAAGAAAAGATGGAGAGCAACAAGCAATATTTAAACGGCATTTCATGCATCGGCGAGTAATACGGCCGGTCGATCATTCAAGGATAGTTTAAAAACTGGGATAAAAATTGACACTAGAATCTAGCCCCTATTCTGTAATTTCGGACAGAAAAATAGGTGATTCCAGCGGACGTGGGGAAAGCTTTCCATGAAATCGCCAGTGAGAAGGGATATGGGGACGCAATTTGATTTGTGTGGTGGAGGGCGATGGCGAAAAAATATAAAGAGCTCCAGACGAATGATACAGAGGATGAAATGGGTCCGATTTCCCGTAAAGCCCCGTAATGCCCTGCAACGCTTCATGGTCATCTAGATGCACTAAGAGAACGTTCAAAAGCTCAAAAGATGACGAAACGAAAGTAATTTCCGTCAGTGAATCTTGCTAGGGGCTGAAGAGATTTTAACCTCAAGAACCACGTACAACAAGGCATGAGATATATTTGCTACATCCGGAATGAAGTTAAGAAAGTAAACAAGTAAGAAAGTGAACAAGAAATAAAAAAGTACATTTGACAAATAAGGGCAACACCCATACGGGCGACTGCGACAGGAAGAAAAAAACTAGTGTGCTGGGAAAAAACTTCAATATCATAGACTACAAAAGCAGCTTTCCTAGCACGGAGTCGCTTTCGGATACAGAAGTGGCAGAGGTAATGAAGCGTTAGATTTTTCGAGCCATTGTCACGTTACAGGATCCCCAGTGACTATTGACACCTTTTTCCGCACCAGCCAAACGCTTGTTTGCAAGGACACATTGGCCTTGGATGATCGTTTACAGCATGAATATAGAACAGCTTCTATGGAGGTAACGGCTTTGTGCTGCAGAGATCCTCCCATTCCGCTGGAAAGGCGGAATATTTATCGTCGCTTCATGTATTTTCTCATGCAAACCGAATAGCATGGGGACATCAGCACATCTTGCTCTAAATACGCTGATGGAGGGAAGGACACACTATTTTTAATGAGTAAAGGAAGAGCTACACCAACTAAGGACTTAACAAAAAGAGCAGAACTCGGTGCACCAACGGATTCAGTGCGGTTAACCGAATATATAGGAGACAATGTCGTTGGAAAATTGAAAGAACTCGAGTTCTGGACGCACCCACAAAAAGTGATTTGCTGGGTAAAGTGAAGTAAAAGGAATAAAATGTTCTTTCGAAGTCGAGTAAATAAAAACAAGGTGGCAGAAAGTGCAAATCAATGATTATAAAAAGGTTGAAAATTCTGAAAACCCAAAGTGCTCCAAACCCTTTCGACCTCAAGAAGAGGAGGATAAAAATAAAACTTTTTGCTTCAGCTGCCTGGTGAAAAAGTTCAGGTCGCTTTATAGAATCTCGTAAGGGACCGGCATATGTAGTTAGAATTGAAGATGTGTAGGAAATAAGGTAGCTTACATGACGCATTGTATATTTATATCGGGCTACAATGAAAAACGTTTTTGACGTGAGCAGGTTTGGAGCTTACACTAAGGCAAT
Organism: Haemaphysalis longicornis; assembly: GCA_013339765.2. Lineage (NCBI taxonomy): Eukaryota > Metazoa > Arthropoda > Arachnida > Ixodida > Ixodidae > Haemaphysalis > Haemaphysalis longicornis. The sequence goes on along the minus strand of CM023454.1, from coordinate 5,387,626 downwards.
AAAGATCGTGGCATGGGTGCTTTGTTGCCCTAAGAAGCTCCAAAAATAGAAGTCCTCTGGTCCCAAAACAGCAGAGAACTGAGCAAAATGGAATGGTTCCTCATCAGGCCAGGACAAAGAAAACACACTCCAATACTTCAGGGGCGACGAAAAAGAAAAGTGCATCTGGATTACTTGGCGTTGGTGTTTTCATGGACACTGAAAATGTTCTCAGAGTAAAAGGTAAGGTGGATCGAGGCGACATTATTTTCAAAAATAAGCAGCCAATGGTTCTTCCAAAAAACTTTCAGCTTTCTGATATTTTAAGGCGCCATGTGCATCATCAGAAATTTAACGGCGGTGTCTGTGACAAGCCTAGCACATTACAAACAATGTTTTGGGTAGTTCAGGGCCGGAAGTTAGTCCGATTGATGCATACGAGATGGATTACATGCAGGAGGTTAAAAGTTGGGCCGATGTTTTAGAAAATACATTAACAACCAGCTGAGACAGTCACCTAGGCAGTGCATTTGAACTCAAAAGAGTCAATTTTGTTGGACTACCGTATGCTGGACAAGAGAAATCAGACAGTGAGCAAAAGATGTGCCTTGTCTTTTTCAAGTGTACGGTGAGGCGAGTAGTGCATATTGGCCGGATCAGTGCATCCCCTGAGTGATTTATGCGCGCATTTCGAAGACTCGTAGCTAGAATAAGCATGTTGACTGTCTACAGCAATAATGGCCGACCATTTAAATGTCTTAAAAAACAACAAAATTCTGACGATGGAGTTATGTAAAGAGCGCCAAATATATATATTTTAAAATTTTTAGTATATAGCCAAGTAGGCGCACTTGTGGGGCGCATTTATTAAGAGACTGATAAGAAGTTTTAAATCATCCAAATTAGGTATGATTGGAGGACTGCTCATTACGGAAGCACTACTGTGGATAATTGTAGCGACAGCTGAGTGGCTACTTAATAAACGACCGCTGACATGTGTAAACGACAACGCAAACAAAGCGATGCCAATTCCCCGATGACGTCATTGCAGGTAGACAGAGCAGTCATTTATTGCACACAACCTAAACATTCCTAGGAGGAAGACTTTCAGGAAAGAACAGCAGCGTGGCGGCAAAGATGGCAGTAGCAATACTTAGCAGAGTTAGGAAACGTCAGCTTAAAATTGTCGCCTAACACAACGAAAAAGGAAGGAGACAGTTTCATTAGTGGACCAGTCATACCAATCCTATTGGAAACTGGGAAAAGTTAACAACACATTTCCAGGCAATGCTGAGCTCGTACGAGCATGTTTGTTGGAGACACCTGAGTAATAAGTTGACCGGTAAGCATTGTTCTCCTTGGTGGGATGCTACAAATGAGTCCTGCGGGCAAGAAGCGCAACTAAACCAGGGAGAATAATCGAGGGAGAAAAAAAAAGACAGTAGAAGTCCCCGCCTGCACGTTACTTTTTCATTGATTATCGTCGTGTTTTCGATCCTGTTAACGTCACCACGTCCTCTGCAATTCATTCGTCTCAACGATGGTTTAGTGGACTTTTGCAGCCGAATTGGTTCGTGTTCGCTGCCACAGATACATTTGCTTCATCATTGTTGATGTAAATGTGATCTTTCTCCACTTTGTGCATGATATAGCTATTGGGCATTAAATGCTGTTTGCGCATAACACGTTTCACCACACTTGACATGGCTAGAATGCAGGTGCTCTTATTGGTCTCCATCAACGGTAGTTGAGAACTACCAAAACTTTTCTAACGTCCCCACAATTACGGCGAACGCCGGACTTTTTTAACGCAAATTTTGCCCAAGCAGTCTAAGTGTTTATGTTTGGATTTACAAATATGCATCGATGATGCAGGACGGTCGCTACGTAGCACACACAGAGGAGTGGTGGACATTTTGTTGGTATTTAAACTGTCGTGCGGTTGCCGCGGGGCTCCCCTTCACATGCGATGGGAACTGTCCTTGTAGGGTCACCTATGGACACAAAAGTCGAACGATTTGTTAAACAACACCGCTTTCACAAAGCTCGTGCTTTAATGATGCTCGTCTTCGAGTGGTCCCGGTCGTTATCCTCATCAGAGTACCACGTTACCACCAACCGTAATTAGTGACAGTGTTCGGCACAACTCTCGAAACTCCTTTATAGGTACAAGAAAACCCCGGTTAGGCATTTTCCCAACAGAACGACGCGATCGCATACCTCCACCACATACTATGTTCCTGCCTAGCTTTAGCTCTTACAAGACTGTGACATTTTGCAGCTACGTACCTACACGTAAACAACGCATCCGCATTCCCCACATGAAAGCATTCGCGCCATGATATTTCCTTCCCTTACGTGGTCCCGCAAGCGAACATTTTCATGTCCATTTAATCACTTTTCGTCATCATCAACGATTACCCCTTGCTGGATAAATGCCCTTAAAACGGCCTCCGCGGTTCCGGCTCTGGATAAAATTCCAAACAAAATGCGTCAGTTCTTAGTGCAAAACGCCCCGAAAACGTAACTAAATACGAATTCTCATTGCTTTAAAAATCTTTCAGTCACTAAGGGTACTAAGCGGTAAGTTGGGCGAGTTGGTTACTGACTAAGGAATTCATCATACTAGCGAACACTTAACAGCGACAAAGAAAAGAGGCGACGGGACACGGCCTCTAGCGTGTGTTTCGTCGCATCTTTTCTTTGTCGCTGTTAAGTGTTCGCTAGTGTGGTGAATTCCTTAGCTAAGGGTACACTGGGCTATAAAATCATTCCAGTAATAAAGAATGCAACTTAGTCTTTGTGAATAAATTCATCGAACCATAGCTGTAAGCTAGAGATTCTTTTTAAAAAATATCCGTTATTGCAGTAGTCAATTATATACATGAACTGGAAGTAAAATCATCGGCCCATGCCCAAATAGTTTTCGTCCGGGCTGCTCTATGCCGAGTGCCCTGTTGGACGTTAAAAGCCATTGTAAGTAGGCACGTTTTTACGGCAAAGGAGTAAGCGAGACGAAGCGTGTGCCGAAGTCAGAGAGAAGAACCACAAGAAAAAAAAAACAAAGGAGAGAGAAGAGTCGGGTAAGCAAAACAGGCATTATACGAGAGGATCAAGAGAAACGGAGGTGATCGTGGAGACCTCGTGTGGACGTGAACATTCGAAAAACTTCAGCTCTGAGCCTTAACGTCCTCCTTGAAAGTCGGACTGGAGAAAACAGAAACAATGATTCAGAGTGCGCGCAGCATGGCTTTTTCTGGTGAACGACCAGGTTGTACACGAGCCAAATACAAGCTATAGTTCTGGTCAATCGCGGCGCCTACATCAATGGCACGGCAGTAGCCAACCTGCTCAAGCACAAAGACGATGTGGGCTCGCGCACGTGAGAGCATACTTTTGAGTGTACGACTTCTAGTGATTTGTAACTGTATCATTTAAAGAGATATACTTTAATCGAGTTTTAAAGAAATTTTATTTTATATACCTTTCCTGTACAATCCACGATGGTATCGTCTTTCTCGGCTCGGAAATCTCGGCTTAGTATCCTCAACACAAAAGTTGCATCTCACGCGTATTAGATGCGACTGCATTTCATTCACTCGCGATGTCCATGCAGCGTCGGCGTCGTTGTCATCCCGCCCTCCCCCATTCTCCTCGCCGCGCGAGCTGCGCTCTCCGCCGCTCACCCCCTGTCCTCTACGATGCCCCTCTCTCGTCCACACCCCTCCCCCTACACTATAAAAAAAATAATAGTTAGCGGCGCCCGGTTTTGATCCCACGACCCTGTGGGCGGAACGCGAGGTACATGGTGCTCTTCCCACTGCGCCACAAAACCCAGACAGAATTGAATGCTACGAACGCGCCTCAAATCCTTGACTCATTCAAACTACGTCAAGAAGCTACTAATACAACGCATGATGGGGCAATGATTAACACTTGCAATAAAATAAAAGAAGCTCCCACTTACAGCAACAATGATGGAGTAAAGGTCGTTGCAACAGCGAAGCCCCAAGCGTACGACTTAGAGAGATTGACCAAGATTAGCCAATATACCATAATAATAATGATAAAACATAATAATCATACGCGTTCCTGACACGTTTCACGCGATTTCAGAATCAATCCAACAGAAACACAACTAAACCCCACGATGCATCGCATCTACACAGGGTTCCCCTCTTGGTGAGGTGGGCGCAATTTTTGAACTTGTGCGCCCAATGACAAGGTTGTGCAACTAGTAACCTTTTGTACTAGTGACGCTTAGGACATTTGTAGTGGTAGTTTCAAAAAGCTTTAAGCCTGAACTTTAGGCGCTCAAAGGGTAGCGATCTTAGTCAAGGACTTCATTTGCTGCTGCGATTGACCACACCCAACCCATCGATCACGTCTAGTGGTCCAGGGCTTTACTTGGAAGAGAGGATTCCCAGCCGCAGGAGGAGGTATTGCCATGTGGACCAATAAATTTTTCGGTGTCCTCTGCAGGTACTGTTCTGTTCGGCATTCATGGTTAGGGTGGAAGGGGCCTTGGAAGGAGAGGAAATGGAGTGTGTTACTTTGGGGCTGGGGCACTGCAGCCGCTTTTTCACGGGGTGTGCTGCGCGGCCTCACCTGGTGATCGGAGTATGATACCTACGGGTATTGCATGAATGCGTTCTCCGAAGGCTGGTCATTCTCCAACCAACGCCTCTACGCAAGGGGCGCCTCCACGAGTGCAACTACTACCCCCACCGCTACCCCCGCGGCCGCCGCTCTCCCCGACCACGCCGCCCATCGACCAGCAGAATTCCCCGAGCAGCGGTCCAACCGACTACAATACCCCTTTTCGGGCTGACCCATGGCACCCACTGCCCCAACGCTCAGTGCTGAAGAAACCCATGCGAGTTTGTGCCCCGATTCAGACCCAGATCTGCAGGTTGTAGCGGCCCTGAGGTCCATTATGAATGCCATGTGAATTTCACTCACTAGCCCAAACACCCCGTCTACGCGAAGCAGTTTGCTTCATGAGACGAACCGCTGATTAAAACAGTCGCGATTAATTTGCGTGCTTCACGTAAAATTGACTGCCTTGTTTGTTCCACCAAAATTTTCTGTACCACTCAGCTGTGCACACTCAAGGGGTAGTTTTTCTGGTGCACTGGCGCCGATCTCGATTAAATATGCTCGCACAGCCCTTCTCAATTTTGTGCCTCCGATCAGATGCTGCCGCATACCCGCTGCTTCCGGGCTGGTTTTATACCCCCGGGTCCGCTGCAGCCGCGGGCATTTCCAATCCCTCCAATCAGCGCTATCAATAGCCGCAGTTTGAATCCCGCGATTGGACGCGAAGAGATTGCGTCAGTTGACCCGCCGTGAGAGGAAAAAGGAAGGCGACTCATCGGCGCCGCCTATAGCGCGACTCGCCGTGTGTCTGCCGCGAGCCAATCGTCCCAGACAAGATTCGATCCAGCAGTCGCTATAGGAAAATGAAAGCAGACACGGCGGCGCTGTTCACCGCCGATTTTCGGAACGTTGGTTGCGGGTGGTTTCACCAAAGCGCGAATCGTGCCCGCCGTCGGCACGTCGCCAGGAGCAGCGAATTTGTGGCGGACGCTCTGGCACAACACTACATACACGCATACAATAATTGGTGATTAAAGTCAGACACGTTTGGGGTTCGCCAAGGCTGTTAACATAAATAAGCATAACTACACGTTCCACACTACTCCTGTTAACGTATCATGGCGGGACTTCCATCTTTGGCTTTGCGTGCGCTAGCCGGGTTTTGTCTTTGGCTATAGCTACATATTTTCCGGCCTGGCGGCCGTGGCGAAAAAGCTTGCTTGCCTAAAGTTCGCAGCATGTGTAAAAGAGGCCGATGCATATCTTTACCGCTGGTTCTAAAGACGATAGTCTCTCTTTGTCTGCTCAAGCGTGAAAATGTTGGCCTGTCTGTCGGTTTGCGTTTAGCGTACAGATAATTATTTGTTGCAACTTATTATCAGGTCTCACTGTATGCTTAGAAGCTACAGGGGTGGCCGCCAAATACCCTTATGTACATAATGGGCAATCTCCACAACTTCACAACTTTGTGCTCCGCGATTCAAAGCTCGTGCAAAAGTTAAAAGAATTCATCGAGAACTATATATCAGAAAAATGTGCCCTAGCTACGGAGTTTATTACCATTTTTCCTAATTCCGAGCATTGTTCAAAAAATAATACATCAGGAAAATTTGATTCCGAGCAAATACGAACAAGCTATTGATGATGATGATGGTTGTTGTTTCATGGCGCAAGGCCAACGAGGGCAAAGAGCGCCAGAAAAGAAGTTATATAATGAACGGAGTGATTACCACAAAAAGGTAGGTATAAAAACATGTAAATCGGTCATAGTAAAATCAATTAAAGGTAATGGTGATGGCTGGTGTATAGGGCCAGATTTGATTATGCGTGATATGAGATAAGGTTTAAAAACTTAACATCTGACAAATAATCAAACACACGTTTCATAGAAACACTGGCATCATCACCTAGAAACAGCGATGGATGTAGTGGGATATGTTGTCTGTAGAGTTCTCTGAAGTGTTTGTGTCGTGTTGTGTGAAGTGCCTTGCATGTTATTAGTATGTGGACTACGGATAGGCCCTCCCCGCACCTGCTACACAGGGGTCTTGGAGATCCCGTGAGCAGGTGGGAATGTGTTGCATGCGTGTGGCCTATCCGTAATCGAGCCAGGGTAACTTCGTTGTGTCTGTTGTGAGTATCAGTGGTGTATGCTCCCAAGAGTGGCTTTATAATGTGTAGTTTGTTGTCAGTCTGTTGATTCCAGTGTGCTTGCCATGTTGTGCGAAGGTGTTGTCTGATGTGTGATTTGAGGTCGGTGTAGGGTATTGTTGTTATGTCAACGGTAGTTGTAAGGGCAGCAGCGGCCGCCATTCGGTCTGCGGTCTCATTACCTGGAATTCCAGAGTGCCCTGGCACCCAGCACACGGTCACCTCAAGGTTTAACGCATGCACAGACATAAGAGTACTAATGAGAGCATTGACCACATGGTTTTTAGACTTCTGTGAGGATAATGTACGCACAACACTTAAAGAATCAGTATAAATTACAGATTTCGGAATTCGACTTAGAACAATATGTTGAACTACAAGAAGTATGCCATAGGCCTCTGCCGTAAAGATACTTGTATTTCTATTCATAGTTCTACAGACATTAAAGGTGCCACCATGCGCAGCACAGGAAACAGTTGTGGCAGTTTTTGAAGCATCCGTGTAAAATTCAGCACACTTATATTTGTGCTGCAGGGACAAGAAATGTTGCACGATCGCGCTTCTAGGCACTCTGTTTTTCTCGACACTTATAAAAGATACATCACATGATATCGGGCGAAGCTGCCACGGTACTAGAAGTTCAGTAGCGGAGGTTTTGATGGTGTCTGAGAACATGACATCAAGTTGCGACGCTTCTTCTCTTACTCTGAAAGCGAAGGGAGCAGAGACTGATGGACGATTAGTAAGAAGTTGAGATATGGATGTATCATAAAAAACTGATGTAAAAGGATGGTGAGGCATTGATGAGATTTTAAAAGCATAAAGCAGGTCTGTGTAGGCTCGCTGACGTTCTAGGCTCCATTTGTTGCACTCTACATACAGACTTTCGACTGGACTAGTCCGAAAGGCACCACATGACAAGCGGAGCCCTAGATGAAGCACAGGGTCCAGCATTCTGAGGGATGTTTTAGTGGCTGACCCATAGACAACGCTACCATAGTCCAGTCGTGAGCCTATCAAGCTGGTAAAAACACGTAAAAGAAGTTGTTTGTCAGCACCAAAAGAAATGTGCGACAGAACCTTCAGGATAGTCATTGTTTTTAAGCATTTATGTTTTAGTTGTTTTATGTGTGGGTAAAATGTGAGCTTTTCGTCAAAGATTATACCTAAAAACTTGTGTTCTTTCTTGACAGGAATCGAGACACCATTGAGATGAATGTCTGGATCCGGCCGGATGCCACGCCTCTTGGAAATAAAGACACAAGTGCACTTCCCTGGATTAAATTTAAAACCATTGCTGTCTGCCCAACCAGCTAGCTTGCTAACACCAAGCTGGACTTGGCACTCGCAGACAGACAGGTTACAAGACTTAAAGGATAATTGAACGTCGTCTACATAAATGGAGCAGGAAATCGATGGTGTAGCGCCTTCCGAAGAGAATTCATTTTTACAATAAACAAAGTGCAACTCAAAACTCCACCTTGCGGCACGCCATTTTCCTGCACATGAACACTAGAAAGTGCAGTTCCAACTCGCACGCGAAACATTCTTTCAGACAGGTAACTGGCAAGCGTGTTCATCATGTTACCCGACATGCCAAAGGACTTCAAGTCGCTAAGGATGCCGTACCGCCAAGCAGTATCGTACGCCTTTTCAAGATCAAAGAAGACTGTCATACAGTACTGCTTGTGGAGGAAAGCATCTTTGATATAAGACTAACGCAACGAGTTGATCGTTGGTAGATCGCCCCGCCCTGAAGCCTGCCTGGCAGCTCTCGAGAAAACCATTGTACTCTAAGAAGTACACAACTCTCCTGTTTATCATCTTCTCGAAGAGCTTACACAGGCAGCTGGTCAGGGCAATGGGGCGATAACTGGCAGGAGAGGAAGGGTCCTTCCCTTCCTTTAGGAAAGCCACTACTATGGCCTCCCTCCAAGAGCGTGGAATGTGCCCCGAAAGCCATATTTTATTGTATAGGTGTAAGAGTGTTTCAAGAGTGTCTGGGTGTAGGTGCTGTATCATGGTGTATGTAATCTTATCTGCGGCTGGAGCTGAAGGTTTGCACGTGCTCATGGCAGCCCTCAACTCATAGAGAGTGAATTCAGAGTTGTAAGTTTTTATTTGTCTTTGTCGTGTAAGGGCTTTTTTCTGCAGATGTTTTGTGTTTCATGAAAGTGTTTGTGTAGTGTGCTGAACTAGACACGTGTTCGAAGTGTTGTGCAAGTGTGTTAGCCTGGTCTTCCAGTGTGTCCCCTGTTGTGCTAACCAGGGGCAGGCTGTGTGTCTGTTGTCCTTTGAGCTTGCGTATACGTGTCCAGACTTTGTGTGTGTCTGTGTATGAATTAATGGATGTCAAGAAGGTGTGCCAACTCTCTCGTTTTGCCTCACGGCGCACACGTTTTCCAAACGCCTTGGCCCGTTTGAACAAAATAAGGTTACCCGACGTGGGGTACCGACGAAGGATACCCCACGCCTTGTTCTGGGCCTCTCGCGCCCGCCTACAGTCCTCATTCCACCACGGCCTCTTCTGGTTGCGCGGGGCACCATAGGCGTGGGGAATGGACTTTTCGCTGGCTTCGAGGATGTGCGCCGTGAGGATTTGGGTAGCTTCTTCAACGTGTAGGTGTGCTATGGATGTGTGGTGTAGTTTGGATGTCTCTGTAAATGTATTCCAGTTAGCTCGTGCTTCATTGAACCTATTATGGGAAGATGGACTGCATGGGCCTTTACCTATGTATGTTAGTGAGGTGGGGAAGTGGTCACTGCCATATGGGTCAGTTCCCACTCCCCACTCGACAAGAGGAAAGAGAACTGCCGAGCCCATAGCCAAGTCAAGACATGAGTATGTGTTGTGACCTATGTTATGGTATGTAGGCTGTTTATTGTTGAAAAGGCATGCTCCAGAGATGTAAGGAATTTCTCTATCAGGCGACCTCGCGCATCTATTCTTGAAGAGCCCCAAAGAGAGTTGTGAGCATTAAGGTCGCCTGTAAGGATGTATGGTTCGGGCAGCTGGTCGACCAGCGCCTAAAAGTCAGAGCTCAAAAGTGTAACATCAGGAGGAATGTATATGGAGCGTACCGTTATCAACCTATAAATATTATTAGTGCGTATTGCTACAGCCTCAAGGACTAGTGTTTAAAGTGACAGGGTGGCATGCTAAGGATTTCCGGATGATTATGGCCACACCGCCAGAAGAGTGTGTGCAGCCATCCCTGTCTTTCCTGTATACCAGGTAACTATTCAAGAAATTTGTGTGTTTAGAATTCAAATGTGTTTCCTGAGCACACATTACACTTGGCTGATTGGTATGCAGAATCTCATACACGTCGTCAAGATTATTCAGAAGGCCTCTGCAGTTTCATTGTACTATGTTCTCTCTTCCCATTATGAAGTGTTCGGAGCTACTGGACTGTTGTTTATGTGTCGTCTTTCGGGGCTGCGACTCTCGTCTTTTTGGCTTGTCGGGAGGCTTTGGCGTCGGGACGCGTTCCTTGCGGTGCACCGCAGAGAAGAACGAACCGACGTCCATTTAATCCTCGGATGTGCTCGGAGCGCTTGAGGGATCAGGCTCCTTTGACCCCGAACCCTTTGGTGCGCGCTTTTCCTTGCCCGCAACCACCGAGGGATTCAGGAACGCCTCGGATGGCGGAGGCGGTGCGGTGGGGGTGGGAGCTGCCGCTGGCTCCCCAATGTCCATCTCGTCTGCGCCCTCGCCTGTGGTTTGGGACGCTGGAGTGGAAGTGGAGGATGCAGCATCGCTTCCGCCAGACGTGGTTGCCCCACAGCCGCTGCTGGCTCAGCGAGCGGTGCGGAGGCGGGTTGGGCTGCCTGAGGCAACCCAGGGGGGGGGGGGCGGCGGCGGCGGAACCAAGTCCGACTCGCGGTACTGGGTCCCCGCAGAAACCAGACGCCGCTCCGCCCCCGGCGAGCTGCGTCGGCGTACCTCCCCAGAGGGAAAGAGGCGAACGTCTTCCGCGCCTCTGGGAAGGTGATGTTTTTAGTGACCTTGATGTTAATGATTTTCTTTTCTAATTGAAACTTTTCACAGCTGCGGGACCATGCTGAGTGCGGCCCCTGACAGTTTGCACAGGTGAAGGTAGTAGAGTCACAGTTTTCAGTAGAGTGGTCATGTGCGGCGCCTTTCGCGCAGGTCGTTTTGCCGCGACAAGAAGTTGTAGCGTGCCCGAATCGCTGGCACTTGTAGCACCGGCGCGGGTTAGGTATGTACGGACGTACACCACACCTAATGAAGCCAGCATTGATGTGCTCAGGAAGTTTTGATTTGTTGAATGTCAAGATTATATGCTTTGTGGGGATTTCCTTATTGTCTCGTCTGATGGTGATACGCCTCACTGCAGTACACCCTGATCTTTCAGGCCTTCCAACAGATCAGCTTCGGTCTCATTCAACAAATCGGTCTCCGAGATCACACCCTGAGAGCTGTTGAGGCTACGATGGGGAGTGACTCTGATTGCCAGATCTGCCATGCAGGTTTGCGACAGGAGGTTAGTGGCTTGTTGCTGCGTCTTGACATTGACTAGCACTTCACCGGTACGGAGTTTCTTAGCATCGAACGATTTTCCGAGGATGCCTTCCAGGAACTTAGTGATCAAGAATACGGACATTGAAGAAACAGGGTTTGTTTTGTCAACTGCCTCGATAACCAAGAATCGAGGATAGTTGTCAGGTTTCGGAATGTGGATTGTTGGAAGGGATGGAAAGGAAACTTCGGTGCGGCCCCTTTTCGGGGGCCGATTACGTCTGGGGGGGGGGGGTTGAATTATCCATATGGCATAGGAAAAAGCAGGGAGACGGGGGTACTTTCTTCTTTGACCTTACCCTGGTAGTCAAAGAGGTCTCGGAGCTCCCTGCCTGGTGAACAGACAGGAAGCCCATCCGCCGGAGCTTGACCTGGGCTCCGACGGCCACCGTTCGTGGTTTCTAACCCTCCACCTATAAACACATCGCCACGGTTGGATCCAGCTTATGTTTGGGGGCTCGGGGCCGCGGTATCGCCAGTACCGTCACCAAGATTGCTCAAGGTGCCCCGTGCGGGGCGAACAAGATATTCGCACCTTTCCTTTAATGAACGTTAGACGTGGGTGTTTTGTGCGTGCACAAAAAACGCGTTAAAATCTAATACTTTAACCACAAACAGAAAATTTGGGTCAGGGTGCGGTAGTGGTGCAAGGCGGCAGAAATAGCAAAGCTGACGTCCCCTCATCATTCGTCCGGGGCCAGCTGTTGCGCCTCACATGGATTTTAAAACTTGCCCAAGAAATGTCCTCGAGAATGCCACGCTCGGATCATTTTGTAGCAGCCTTTCACATCTCTCCCGAAGTGAAACGCGCTACCAGATGCAAGCACACACGCAAAGCGGCTCCGCCTACTCGGCATCTGTAGGGCGAACTCGGCGTCTGTGCTCCCCACTTCAGGCTTAAATGCACGTGAATGGCAAGTAGAACAGAAGGCTAGAGGTGACGCTGCGAACGCTAGATAGAGTGTTCCCCAAGGTAGATTTGGCCGACGTCACGCGCTCTTCTCAAGGCGCAAGCTCAAGTGCGATCGCAATTTTTCTTGTTTACCAGCTCTTCACGGGGAGCAAGGCCACGCACAAGCCTGAATGATACCGGGCGCTCTTCACGAGGCGCATAGGTGGCTCGTGAGGACTGTTACGTGGTAGGGACTACAGAAGACTATAATCTTTGGGTGACATTTTGATAAGCTGATTCGCAGCAGTTAGTGTGCTGATGAATTTCCTGCTTGTCGCAAATAAGGAACTTTTCTTTTTGAAGTGCCGTTTTGCCATTACTATGGCGTTAGGTTAACAGAACAGTGTAAGGTGAACTGCGCAGCGGCCACTTGTTGTTTCACATGTTGGTTGTCATATTCTATAAAGGACAAGGCGATGCCAAATAATGCAGGACTTGCCGGTAATACTCTGTGCTGCTCCCATTTTGTATAGTTTTGAAAGGTTTTAACGCCACCAGTCTGAGGAACACTGATGACTAAACTTTATTTCGAATATTCGAGGAATAAGCTAATTAGTTTCAGTTACCGAAGGGAACTGTGCGAAAAATGCCTATTTACTTGGCGCATCAAAAGTGTTGACTGCAAAGCAATTTTTGTGCGTTTTCAAACAGCAACATCCAGATGTTGTCCACAGGGTCGGTAGCGGTAAAATCATCATAGGGAAATGAAGGCACTCTTCAATACCAGCATATCAAAATAACGATGCTGCCAGTGGATTACGCCGTTTGGTTGACCTGTGTTACCCACTTGGATTTCCTGGAACGTGTCGTCCCCCCATTCTCTATTAGCTCGCACGATGTACTATTACATTAGCACGTATTGTTATCTTTGACATAACTGTTCTACATGCCACTCATCAGTCTTCACTCCTCATAGGCGTGAAGAAGGGGGTGGGGTGTGGCCTTGTGTGCGAACTGACAGATTGTGGGTGTCATATATTTGTCAAGATCCCCCTCTTTCCGCTAGCTTGACCTAACCTGAATGGCAAAATTTGCTCTTGTAACTAGCTACCCGAGGTAATGCGCACGATGTACTTAGTGTGTGATGCGGCGGAATGGTCTGTAGCTTTGTCAACATCCTACTGAATTACATAAATGCACTGGCTAAAAATTGATTTCACTCAATTGTCGCTAGACTATTTTCCTTTGCGGACGTTTATGTGGGGGGGGGGGGCGCTCATGTTCGGAGCGCTTGTTGCAAAACAGTCTGGTGATGTTGGTTTTTGGGTCCATCTTCGGCATGCCTGCGTGACCCCTGTACCCGATTTCACATGTTGTAGGGTACATGTGCTCACCAGTCGCGCAGAATCCTGATTGCAGAGAGGCTGTGGTGTGCCTGTGTTATTGCAGACGTTATTCGCGCCGTAAGGCATAGAAACGGATGCGAAGGAAACAAAGAAATGAACAATCAAACGATTGCAACGAATGAAACGAACGAAGGTGCATAACGAACAAATCCAGATGTCGGGTACCTAGTAGTATGAAGACTTGTTCCCTTGCAGCGATTGTATTCATGCACTGAAAAAGTCTGTGAATACCATTGACGGACTCGTTCACCTTTGAAAAATTTTACCGTAGTGTTATGTAGGCCCGACAGTTATAACTAGGTCGTAAGGTGAAAATCAGGACGCCCTTTACCGTTTTTTTCGTGTGTGTAGTCAGGTTATTAGCAGCTGGGGCTCTGCTAGTTTGAGGCTTTGGTAGGGTGATCATAGGGTATGCGCCTTGTGATTAGATCCTGCACGCAGCTAACACTTCCTCTTCTTAGAGGTCGCGGCTTCGAATAGTTATTATTCCGATTATACAGATTTTCTGATCATATTGTTCTTAAGTAGCGCCATGGTGTATGTGGCCTTCGCACTTGTTTCAGCGTCCAACCCTAGCCCCAGCAGCATGCCTACATTTTTAATAGGCTCACCCTCTATTGTAACTCTTGTTTTGGTATTGAGTCGATATTTAGGCTACAGGTTATCGCAACAACAATTCCTAAATATCTGGTGCGGATGTTAGTAGCCTTGGCCTCACATGTTCTTGTGTGTCGTCCGCTACGGCTTGTTACGCGACTTGTAGTTCTCCATTGAAGCCGCAAGTGGCCGACATCGTAATGCCAACGCGTACAGTGTTTGCGTGATTGGCAGTATGGCATCGGGGATGTGGTCAGCAGAATTAATGCGAACCTAAACATCGGCAAAAGAACTAACCTCTGTTGTGTCCAATTTACCATTAGGGATGACAACTCGTAATATTGTCACGACGCAATAATTGATGAAGGCCAGTAGGACCAAGGAAAAGAGGCTGTACTCCGGAAAACTTGTGCCTGATGCCTGCAAGCAGTCCCACCAAGAACACGCGCTCTCAATGGGGCGCGTCCTCGTCTTCTTCGCGGCGGTGGTGATCATGCTTGTGACCTCCATGATGATGATAGGGATGATGAAGACACACCAGAACGACGCACACTAGACGATTGGCGGGGCCAATAGAGAATGCTGCGTCGGCGCCGTCTGCTCTCTGTCGCTTGTTGCACACGTAACACTATCCCCCTCCCAGAATAGCATCGTCCCGATGCTCAAGATCACTGTCAACATGGTGTGAACCCACAATGGTCGTGAAGTCGGCTTAGCGCGAAACATACGGTCTCAAACGCACTACATGATCCATCTGTCGTCGAGATCGATGACTGGCAACTGCAGAATTCTCGGATACCACCTTGTAAGTTACTTTGATAAGTTGACGAAGTATCTAGTACGGCCCGAAATATTTGCGCAAAAGCTTTGTCGATAACCCCCGACAGAAGGTCACCCGGTGCAAATGACGCGTGACGGCTGCGAAGGTCGCAGCGCGAGGCGTTCAGGTGCTGGTGTTCGCTGATGCGGAGGCGGGCAAGCTGCCGGGCTTCCTCAGTGCGTAGTACGAATTGTCGGGAGATGTCATATCAATCGTTGATGCCGTGAAGCAGCATGGCGTCGAGCATTGTTGTAGCTTCTCTGCCGTAGAGGTGTGTAAAAGCTGTCATTCGGGTCACTTCCGCTGGGCCGTATTGTACGCAAACGTGATGAATGGGAGGACTGCATCCCGGGCCCAGTGTTCAACATCACAGTATATGCTGAGCATGTCGGCGATGGTTTTGTTGAGTCATTCTGTCAAGCCGTTCGTCGGAGGGTGGTGAACACTGGCTTTTTGTTGTGACGTGCTAATCAGTGTTATGTACTCCGTGCAGAAGTTTCTCTGTAAATGCAGTTCCACGGTCCGCAATAATACCTTTGGGAGCCCCATGTCGGAGAACTATCCTTGTGAAGAACAACTGTGCCACTTCAAGCGCCGTTTCCTTTGTAAGAGCTTTTGTTTGTGCGTACCAGGTCAAGTAGTCAGTGGGGACTGCTATCCGCCTGTTTCCTGTTGTAGAAGTGGGAAAGGGGCCCAGAAGGTCCATTCTCACTTGGTGGAACACCACTTGGGAAATTTGTATTGGTTGGAGAAATCTGGCTTGTTTTCATACAAGTTAGGACGTACTGGCTCACGTTCGCCGAGCGCTTGGGCCAGTAATACGCCTTCATGATTCTTGCAAGCGTTAGTGCGTAACCAAGATGGCCAGCAGCCGGTTCATCATGACAAGCCTGCAAGATGTTTTGTAATGGTGACAGCACGACAAGAACGTGACGCCGGCCATTCGGGGCGAACTTTTGTTCGCATTACACGCCGCTGCGAAGGCACAATGTCGGCAGACCTCTCATAAAAGACTTAGGCGGGCTGTTGGCGTTGCCTTGCAAGCCGTCGATCTGTGATAGCAAATCTTGGTCTTCCTGCCGCGGTTCCGAAATGGTGGCCGCACTGTGGACTCCAATCAACAATACATTCTCGATGTCATTGTCATCAGCGGGCGTGTTACCGTCCGGCGCTCTCAAGAGGCAGTCGCCATCTGAATGTCGCTTGCCAGATTTAAACGTCGACGTTCATGTCAAGCTTTTGGTTTCTGAGGCTCGAGTATGCCCAGCGGCCAGACGTGATTCGCAGGTTTGTAATCCAGCACCACGAGTGATGGTCGTTTACAACTTTAAATGCACAGACATACAGATACGGTCGAAACTTTAGGATGGCCCAAACAACTGCTAAGCACTCCTTTTCAGTGACCGCGTAAAAGCTTTCGGTCCGTGATAGCGTTCGGCTTGCGTAGGCAATGGCTCGTTCGACACCATTTTGCCATTGAACGAGGACAGCACCTAGTCCCAAATTGCTGACATCTGTGTATCTCATAGTGGCTGCCGCCTCGCCGAACTGGCCCAAAACACGTGGGGTCTCCGGGGACGCCGTAGCTGAACGAAACCTTCTTGCTCTTCAGCGGAACAGACAAAAGTGACGTTATTGCGAGTAAGGCGTGCGAGAGGGGTTGCAATGTGGGCGAAATTGGCAATCAATCGCCGATAGTATGAGCTGAGGCCCAGGAAACGCCAAACGGACTTCTTGTCAGTAGGTGTTTTGAAACAAGAAACAGCTGAAACCTTATCAGTGCCGGGGCTAATTCCAGTGCTGCTAACGACGTGGCCGGGGAAAGCAGGTGCTCATAGCCGAAATGACACTTTTCCTGCTTGAGTATGAGCGAAGCGGTTCGTATGGCCTAGAGGACAGAGGACAGTCGCTCTAGGTGTTCTTTAAATTTATTTGAGAACACGACGACATCATCTCGGTACACACGCACGTTTGCCACTTCAGGCTAGATAGAACAGTGTCCATCATACGCTGAAAAGTTGCAGGAGTGGAGCACAAGCCAAAAGAAAAGCATTAGACTTGTACAGTCCACCGGGACTTACGAAGGTGGTCTTCTCACGATCACGCACGTCGACCTATATCTGCCAATAATCGCTCTTGAAATTCATTGACGAAAAGTAATCAGCGTGCCCCAGGCTTTCAAGTGAGTCATGTATCCGAGGCAACGGTTATACGTCCTTTTAAGTCACCTGATTGAGTTTGCGATAGTTGATACCGAATCGCAAGGTACCACCTTTTTTTCACCAGAACGACTGGCGGCGCCCAGGGGCTTTTCGAAGGCTGAATGACGTCATGAGCGAACATCCCTTGCACCTGCCGTTGTATCGCGTCGCGCTGCTTTGGTTACACGCTGTGGTGATGTTGGTAAACGGGTCGCTCAGATTCGTCTGTGATGATGCGGTGTTTTGTGAGCGGAGTTTGTTGGACGCGTGACGTTGACGAGAAGCAGTAGGAGAAGCAGTGCAACAGCTTCAAGAGCTTTTCTCTGTTTTTTGCGGTAACGGCGAGTTAACATCAAGTGACCGCTTGCTCGTCACCTTGGGAGTCTGGTCCCTCTGAAGCAGAAAGCAATCCGACGTTTTGTAGACGTTCTCAAAGAGTGCCACGGTGTTTCCTTCGGTGATTTCGCGATGCTGGTTCGAGAAATTCGTGAGCATAGCCTCTGTAACACCGCGCGTAATGGGGACCAATCCCAGCGCGATAGCGATACCATGCTGAAGTAGATGCGGTCCGATAGCGTCCGCGAACATGACGGACGACTCTCCTGGGAAGACTGACGCGTGGCGAGGTACTCAGAGGTGGCGACGGGCCGTTCGCCACAACGAGGACGGCGGGAGGTCGGTAGAAATCCCTGTAGCCTGATCTCGCGGTAGGGGCAACGTCGATAAACATGCCCTGGCTCGCCACAGCGATAGCAGAAGGGCTGGGGTTCCTCGCTGCGCCCCAAGTCGGTCTTGCGGATTCGCGGACGCGGCCGGAATTCCCGTTATAGCCAAGATCCAGGAGGTTGCGGTCGGAAATACGTCGGGGGTG
This sequence comes from Haemaphysalis longicornis, assembly GCA_013339765.2. NCBI lineage: Eukaryota > Metazoa > Arthropoda > Arachnida > Ixodida > Ixodidae > Haemaphysalis > Haemaphysalis longicornis. Next base: position 5,369,567 of record CM023454.1, on the reverse strand, counting down.
TCACAGTCACCGCGGTGGGCGCAGTGGGCATGTTAGAGCGGAGAGCAGTCGCGTAATCCATTTGGAGGATCAACTAGTTTCGGGGCTCAGGAACGGTAATTGCTTTGCGAATTTCTTGCCGCACAACATCCGCCACCGATATGATCGCTGGCTGCGACGGCGCTATTCCTATTCAACACTTTGCCAACACCCTCACGAACAACCGAGCGGACTAGTTGGGGCAAGGTGTTGTTGCCCGTAGAAGTCAACAATAATTCCGCGGACATATTCGGAATTTTGATCGACATTCGGGCATACTCGCGGCACCGCTCCTGCACAGCTCGCTCGATGGCAGTTGCCTCCTTCAGAAATTCTTCCAAAGTACGTGGTGGTTGCACAAAAGGCCGTCGAAGAGCTGTTCTTTGATGCCCTGCGTCAGATACCGAAGATTTGTGGGCTCGGTCTAATCAGGATCGGCGCGGCAGAACAGGCGGCCCATGTCCTGGACGAACATCGCGACTCATTCATTTGGCTTTTGTATGCGTATTTCGAGAAGATTTTGTGCACAGTGTCGGCGGTCGCTGGTTGTTAAGCTGTCGCACACTTCCTGACATAACTCGTCCCAAGTTTCTAAACTTCTTTCGCGGTTTTCAAATGACATCCGCGCCCCGTCTTCTAGCTAGAAGTACACATTGTCAAGCATTTTTGCAGGTGTCCGTTTGTTGAAATTGGCCACGTGCTCGATTTGGTACACCAAGTTATCTACGTCCTCGAAATCGGTTTCGTAAAAGGTGCTGGGAGTGCGGGGCTGCTGAAGTGTCAGCTGGGGCGGGAGCGACACTTGAGCCATTACCTCTGGCTCAGTAACATGGCGCCTTTGTGCGGTGTCAAGAAGGGGGCCGTGTTCTGGAGGTAGGCCTAGCTTGCGGCGGCTGGAGCGATGTACAGGCGTTCCGATGCTGGGAGGTATCTCAGAGCTTTCAGAGAGGACCTGGGCATCAGACGCTCCAGTACCCAGCTCCTCCACCAGTGCCCAGGTGCAACAATCGATGAAGGCCGGTAGGACAGGGGGAAAGAGGGTGTATTCCAGAAAACTTGGGCTGGATGCCTGGTAGTAGTCTCACTAAGAACACGCGCTCACGAAGGGGCACGTCCTCGTCTTCTACGTGGCTTATGAGGTGATAATCATGCTTGTGATCTTCATGATGATGATGAGAATGATATAGACACGCCGAAACAACGCACACCGGACGATTGGCGTGGCCACTCGTCCGGTCAGGGCTGTCTGCGCTTTGTCGCTCATTACACAAGTAACAGTATGTTTTCCGTAGAAATTGTTGCTGGAATATGTTTAAGGCAAGATTCTGAGTAGTTTTACGCCATTCGTCTACACTTTCTGGCTGGTATGTTCTTAGATATAACATCGTCAGGCACAGTTTGACAGCGCCCTTGAGGTCATGCTGTATATGGCTTTCGTTTTTGTGATTCTAATGCATCACAAAATCAGCAGCTTCTTGACGTAGTTTGAATCAGTGAAGTACATAGGGCGCGTTAGTAGCCCATGCTCCCGTCTCAGTTGGTAGTGCAGTGGGAAAAGCGCCACGTATATCCCGTTGCGGCCAGAGAGTCGTGGGATCGAAACCGGCCGCCGCCAATTTCTTTTTTAGTGCACTGCGCTGACGTCAGCCCAAACGCTGACGGTTCTGAAGAGACACGCATGTGCAGTAGAGTGAGGAAGGCTGACAACGACATCGAAAACGATGGAGGGAGGGACACAGCCCCGAGCATGAGATGCTTCGTATCCAAAAGCTGTTCCTGATTCGCCAACCACCAGCCCCAGTGTCGGTTGCACAAGCCGTTAAAAAGAAGCAAAACGGGCCCCCATTTTCCGAATTCTGTCGATGTCATTCCTAGACGTCATTTGTGACGTACACGGATATGGCTAACCAGCCGCACTCATCAGTCGTCGCACCCAACGCAGAACCGTTATCACAGCGACCTACCATTGAGCCGCGGTGTATTCTACCGCCGCGTCAACTGGTGCTTTGATTGCCAAAAACGAATTTCTGGTTAACACCTGATAAACGACCCCTCAACTGTCATGAGCCAGGCCACCCTTTTTTACGCTGCCCCTACCGTGAGCTTAGACTTCCTGGTCTTCGTCTGGGCGATCCATGCCGATGTAATTCCTAGCCACCGCCGCAATAACACAGTACCCTTGACGCTCCGGGCCGCCGCTCTAGGTCGAACCTTGTGCACCCTGTCTGCCGTCGCCCCACCACTCTTTTTCGCATCACCGACCTTCTCGCCATACGAGCCTATAACCTCAGCCTCACCCCAAAATTTAAACATGGCAATGCCGGGAGGCGGTGTTGCTGACGACTGTAGTGAACCTCCACAAACGTCGCTATCCTCGCATCCGGCCCCAGCAAGCATCTCGTGGTGTCGTCCCTGTGCCGTCAAACAACCGGCGTGTCGTTATAGACTACAACGCCACTACGGCACTTATCAACACAGGCGCTAAATACTAGGTTATAAGTGGGAAGCTTGCCCGCCGCATGCGCAAGGAGATGGCAGCATGGAACGAGCCAGACAAACGAACAACCATAGGACACGCCGTGACGCCTGCTGCACGCGCCTCTGCTCGCAAAGAGACTGGCGGTGAGATGTTGCCTGTGAGATTCGTCGTCCTTAAAACTGTTCACAGACCATAATTTTTGTATCGCCTTTCCTAGTGGTGTGCTGCCGTTATTGATCTGGGATCAAATAGCCTCACACTCTTGAAGCCGGTGATGCGAGACACTCCAGAACCACCTCACGCCAAATTTTATTCCGGCCACAATTAAAGATGAACATGTGGCGCTGCCTCCGCGCGCTAGTGATTCCTTGGTTCTAGAAGTGGACACGTTCACTTATTGTGTAGCACGGCTGAAAGGAAATATTCAGATTCCTTTAAAGAAAGTGAAGGCGGTCACCAGAAGCCTCCTGCAGCTTTGCAACAAACGCACGCAAACCCCAGCCTGTAATTTTAGGGATAAGCATTTGAATCAAGGCATGTCCGAAACCCACGTGGGAGGCATCGCGGTATTTTAGAACCTAAGTGCAATATCTACCTGCGAGAAGGCATTTTCACAGAAAAACGCAGCTAGTTTGGATCTTGATGTATTTCAGAACCTAATTGCAATATCTACCTGCGAGAAGGCATCTTCACAGAAAACGACAGCTAGTTTGTACCTTGATGTCACCCAAGAAACATTCATAAAAGGAACGGGCGAAGCTGCGTGCACTGATCGACGAATTTGCTCACTGTTTTGCCACGCCATCCTACTTGACTGCACCACTGTCTTTAAACAAACAATTTTCAGTGATGATGCCATGCGTCCAACTTTAAAACTGCCGTACCGAGTTTCGCCTCAAGAAGGGAAAACGATACAAAACCAGCTGCGTGAGACGGTGAAAGGCAATGTAATCCAGCCGTTTACCAGCCAGTGGGCTGTCACTCTGGGGCTAGTAAAAAAGGATGGGTCATTACGGTTTTGCGTCAATTAAACACGGTTAAACAGAATAACAAAGACCTCTACCCTATAGCCCGCTTCGATGACATGCTATATAGTCTCCGCCATGCTCGATATTTCTCGTCAATGGACCACAAGAGTGAGTACTGACAGATTGAGGTTGATTGGCGAGACCGAGAAAAAACGGCTTTTTACCCCAGACGGATGGCATCGAGCCGATGCCCCATAAAGGGGGTAGTATTGCCATCACCACTAAGAACAAGTGAAGACGAAGAGAAGGCGCGTGAGAGTGCTTGACCGAGACATATATCCAAGTGTACTCCTTCTTCTGTGATTTACAGTAATGCATCTCCAACTTGTCAGAAAGCTGCAAAAAGCATATTTTCACAATCTCTACATTAAAGTTATTTTGACTGAATCCCGCACTACACACCCACTTTAACAGCAGAACTTTTGGCAATAGCTCTCGCTGTATGCAGGGTGCCACAGCAGGTATCCAAAATTCTCATAATATATTATTCCATGTCATTCGTATCGGCAATAACGTCCGCTTGAGACTCTCCCTTGTACTGCAAAATATTGTTTTTTGTTCCAAGGCACAGAAAGAAGGTACATTTGGCATGGGTCCCCTGCCATACTGGCATCACGGGGGAAGAGGTGACGTATCGTTTAGCTAAGCCCGCTGTTACAGCTCCCATTCAATTCGACATACCTACTCTGCCTCTTTTTGCATCTTTATGATTATGACGTTATTTATCTGCACCTCAGGATTTCAAGATTGAATTTTTCTGTTTTTAAGAGAGCTTTCACCTACGAAACAATATTTGTGGTGCTAGGTCCCTGAAACAATCGAACATTTTTTTTTTTCACCTGTCACCGCTTCTCGGCAGCTAGAGAACTGCTTTTGAAGCACGCAATGGAGCGTTTGGGGCTGACTTTATCGGTTCCACTTATATAATTAATTGGCGCAATAACTCTGGGAATGCAATAAGGGATATATATATATATATATATTTATATATATATATATATATATATATATATAGTCGTGAAGTGGAGTTCTTAGTTGCTGCAGGAATACGCACAAAGTAGATGTACGCTCTTCGGAGACGTTATTTCCAACGTTTCGACCTGAGACAGGTCTTCCTCAGGAATGAAGGTAAAATCGTACGGACTCAGAGTGGGGGCGGCGCCCCGAAACACAAGCCACATGGGAAACAAACACACAAACGACCACACACAGCATACAGAGCTTATTCTGCCAAAGGCAGGCGAAAAAGAGCCTTAAAAAAAAAGGCGAAAGGAAGATGGAGGAACAAGGTGGCATGGAGGAGGCAAGAAAGAGGCAAGGAACCTTCATTCCTGAGGAAGACCTGTTTCAGGTCGAAACGTTGGAAATAAAGTCTCCGAAGAGCGTACTTCTACTTTGTGTATATATATATATATATATATATATATATATATATATATATATATATATATATATATATATATATATATATATATATAAATGTAGGCAAGGTTTTCTATCTGCTTCGGTATGCTTGTATTGCTGAATGGTAAGACGAATTGTGTAAGTGGGGTTTTATTCATAACGAATTTTCATTTTACTGCCTCGTTTATTACGGCAATTAATTATTATTTTGAGCCCTGGCCAATAACCCCTTGTGATACTTGACGAAACTTCGAGGGTTTCATCATCATCTTCATAATTTGTTGTGTCGCAACCACTGGTTTACAGATAATAAGTGCTCTATACACTTGCAGTTTCTTACGGTGTAGGCATATTCTATGAAAATATCAAATGTGGTGAAATTATTTCAACGGTTTCTGCATCAGCAAAATATGCTGTTGTTAGAGATCTCGAGAAAGCGGGAGGCGAATGCGAGATAGCCCAGTAAGTGCGGTCATATCAGTCAGTTACACGGGCGTCCGGGCAACAGCCCGAGTGTGAGGCAGCTCGTCTCCAGGTAATGTAGCGGTTGTTCCAACACTGCCCGTTTGTGTTGCCCAAGGCATCTTCGAGAACAGGTCTCACATGCACGCCAAGGGAAGGCTTTGTCGCTGGCCGGCCCGGTTCAGCTAAGCTGTTGGCTCTATGCGGAAGACGTTCCGCATAGAGCCAACGCTAATGGGGGCGGCGTTCCGCATATGGGGGCGGAAGCAGAGTCGATTATCCAGCACCGCTGATTCCGACTAATACGCACGTGTAGGCGAGTCACTGGACCCGGGTTGCCGCAGATGTTGACTCACATTATAGCAGTAGAATCGCATGTGAAGCAGCAGGCAGCTGGCTTACTTTCTGATGGGTTCTGGCAGCGTCCACCATTCAAGGCCCCCCCCAACCGGGGGTTCGGGTTGCATCGTCTGCACCTTGCGGCTCAGGACGGTGTTGGCGTTTGGGTCCTGCTAGGCACAGTTACCACAATGGCCCGGCAGTCAGTAGAGCCTCACGTTGCAGCCTGGAGATGCCACCATACGCAGATTGGCCACAGCGCGGCACTCCGGGTAGCCGCTGTTATTATTCTTTTTAATTCCGAAGGTGGCCATTTATTGAAATATATTGATTAAAAGCGTGTAATGATGATGTAGGCTAGATAGCCTAAAGTGTTCACAAAATTATTGATCTTAATTTCAGGATTCAAAGAACAAACAAATGATTATAAAAAAGGCAGGCTGTCCCTAAAGGTGGTGCCCGGACAGTGCGAACACAATTATTTTACTTAATTTGGCAAACATTCTTGCATTCATAGTAACAGTAGCGAGAGGATAATAGAATATTAGGAGGGGTCCATGTGGACAGCTCTGAAATGGCAACTCTGAAAATGTCCTGGTGAAATTGTCAGCAGAAGATAATCGTCTTTCGAAAACATTTGTTGGAGCAACCAGACGCTCCTGAATTTTAACCAGAAAGGTAATTGTGCACCTTATTGTTCGTGCCGTATAAAAGTAAACTCGTTAAGTCTTTTAAAAAACAGCTCCAGAAAACGATACGACAGGGAATAAAGACGCTTTGTTTTTTGGCGCGTTTTTTTCTAAGCAACATTATGAACCACCTAGCCCATCTCAGTTCACTTGTTCAACTTCTTACTTCTTTCTATAAGCTAAACTACAACTGATACCTACAATTTACAGTGACAATATCTGCAATGCCCTTTGGGAAGACTTGAGACCCTGAAGCTCACTCTGAATGCATCGTATCTTTGTGTATCGGTATGGAAAAATTTATTTGTGATGGCAGTGTTAGGCCGTTTGTCTTAATGATCACAGATAGCTAGCTTTGAACTTACGCCGTTACGCTACTCAGACTTTCGTAGTAAACTGTGGTAAGAACAAGATTTCAACATGTCGTCATCAGGCGTTTCCTTTGTGACCAACCTAACGTTTAAGGGGAAACTTCTTTCGATTTCGTGTTTGGAGCAAGATAGCGAGAAAAGTCGGTTATTTTCTGAGGTGGCATGTGCTAGGTCTCAGAATACCTTGAAATAAATATATCACTGCATACCATAAGCAATCACTCCATAAGCTCACTTTAGACCTTGTTATAGTCAACCAAAAGTTCACTTATTGCCCATGTTACGCATCTGTGTTGCTGTTTCCTGCTTTTTCCGGTCTGTCTGCAAGCGACCGATTTCTTTCGATTGTGTAATAATATGAAAGCTAGAACTGTTGCTGGTTATCAAAAAACTTCACTCTATACAATGCCGGTCATCCGGAATTTGGTATATTCTATCAAATGTAAACTTGACTGCTTCTTATTAGGGCAAAGCATTCGTTGTAGTTAAAGAAATCAATTGAGTATTTGTATGGAAACAACCGGCGAAACCATATTGACTGACAGCGATATGTGAGCCGCGAGGAGGTTGTATACAACGTCTGGAGTCGAGATGGCCCTCGAAAACTGACGGCGACGGCCGCCACTTGCCATGGGCAGAAAACTCGTTCCGTCATTGCACCCATCACGTCATGTACTTGTTTTTGCGACGGGTCACGTTATATTTTTGCTTCCGTTCTTTTTTGTTCAGTTTTGTTTTGTTTTGCAAGTTGATTCTCTCATGCAGCTAGCTTCAAGCGCACCGAGCTTTTCTTGCGCGCTTTCATTTCGACGCATGTTGCTTCGGCTATGCTCCCCTCTTGGTGTTTCTAGTTAAGCGCTACACACGTCTCTTGTGCTTGCACCGGTGAGCGCACATATCTGCTAATTATTTACATTCTTGAGCGCAAACAACTAAAATAAACAGAAGACACAATAAATGAATGAATGAATTATTTAATGAATGAATGACTTTCTTTCTCGTAAAGTATACAAAAACAGTACGACAGACGCTTTGGGAAAAATTTGCTCGCAGGCAACTTGACCAGCCCAAAAGCCCAGTAGACACACACGGCAGCAAAACAGCGGAACGAGAAAGAAAAATAAAAACATCAGAAAAGAAAAAGAAAATAGAAGTAAAAACATAAAAATAAAAACAAGAAATAACCAGTACAATGTAATCAAAACAAATCGACATCTTTGTCACCACAGAAGTAAAATACAAACAAGAATCACCAGTATATTGTAGTTAAAAAAATTTACACCTTTGTCACCACTTAGCAACAGGAAAAATGCGAGAGAAAAAAGATTTCAAAACATACCTAGGAAGAAGTACAATCACAGACGAAGTAAACATCACTGCTGAAGGTAAAATGTCAGTAGGATTGATTGGTATCGAGGATTTACGTTTTGTTCAATAAGATAATTTAACAAACTTTGTAATCTGTGGCGTAGCATTTCTACGCTATAGTTACTTCTTGATTGGGGTATTTGCCAGAAATCAGGAGATCGTGTGTTGTAGCAAATATTATGACGCTTCAGGCAAGCTATACTAAAAATATAGTTTAGATTATTCTTTTTTTCCCTATTGTACAGTAATGCCAAACGATAAAAAAAGTGTACATGTTTTAATACCCTGAGCTCACTGAAAAGTTGTTCTGTAGAAAAATCGTACGGCTTATTCCAAATTATTCGAATTGCCTTTTTCTGAAGTAGGAAGAGACAACTTATGTTTGTTGCTGATGTTGTACTCCATACAAGGTTCCAGTACCTTAGTGAACTCAAAAATACGTCATTGTAAACCAGTAACTCGATTTTGCGAGAAAGGTACTTAAGGCGAAAAAGTGTACCTACGATTGGAAAGTTGGCCAGCAAGACATTATGCGTGATGACTCCAGGTCATATGTTCATCAAACCAAACGCCTAATGTTTTCATTGAACTCACGATTTCAATGTTTGTGGAGGCGAAAGTTACATCTGATACAATTTTGATGTGTTTGTTTATTGCATGGAATATCACAGCTTTAGTTTTGCCTGTATTTATTTTGAGGCCATTTTCACCACACCGTTCATGGATGCTTTTTAACGCCGAGTTAGCCTTTCGTATTAGGGTCCTCACTTTGTTAGATTTAAATAGCAGAGTAGTATCATCAGCATAAATAACATATTTCTTGTCATAATTAATATTTACTATGTCATTGATGTATATGTTAATAACAAGAGGGCCTAATATACTTCCTTAAGGAACGCCAATTTTCACCGAATTAATTTTGGAGGAGGTGTCTAACTGCACATTTTGGGTTATATTTGCTAAATATGGAGTGATTAGTTTTAAGGCAACACCGCGAACACCATAACGAGCTAGCCTTTTAAGCAGCAGTGAGTGACTAATAGAATCAAATGCTTTGCTTAGGTCGACGAAAACACCAAACGTTTATAAGAGTTCATCTAGGTTTTTTAGGATAGATTCTTTTAAATCAAGGAGGGCAGACTGAGTATACATGTGCTTACGGAAAGCAAACTGGTTATGTGTGATTATGATTTTACTATAAAAAAATCCAAGAGGCGACAAAAATTAATTTTTTCAGGACCTTTGGAGAATACCGGTAAGATAGATATCAGTGTTTAGGTCGACAACTTTGTTTTGTAGCCCTTTTTGAACACTGCAAGTACTTTCGCTTTTTGCATTTTGAGTGGGAAAACACCTGTGGAGAGAGAAAGGTTATATATATGCGTTAATATAGGTGCAAATATGTGAAACACATATTTATTGGGCTTAATTGCAGCTTATCAGCATCACAGGCTGAGCTGTTGCCTAATTGAAAAAAGAGAGCCATCAATACCTTAACATCTGTCAGACGTAAAAATATGGTTTCAGGGCATTCGGCAGTGATAAAGCGACAGGCATCCATGCTAGCGTAGGGCGCTATGTCGGGCGAGAGGAAGGAGCCTCAGGCAGGACGACCGTTCGTCGCAAGGCAAAACCAGATTCTCTTTTGTCAGCACCAGTGCGACCCCCGTGTCCTCGTGCGCTCGCGCGGCCACGCAGCCTGTGTCCAAGTCCATCGGGCTGCTGCGCGAGGAGCGGCGCTCGATCCAGCGATGTCGCTGGAGCTGCCTCTACACTAGTAACAAAATCTTTGTTTACGGTAAAGTGATCATTAATCATGTCAGATATCAACTGTCCAGAAATTTGGAGGCCATGTCTGTTGATAAATGTGATTGGTTGCCTATTTAGCGTTCGATTTATTAAGGAAGTTGCTTTTTTCCAGAGATGCTTGCTATAATTTGCACAAGAGGCGAAGCAGTCCTCGTTATAGCGAGTTTTGGCATGACGTACTTCATTTTTCAACTGGTTACGAATGCACTTGAAGATAGTAAAATCTGCCTTGTCTCGTGTTTTGAAAAAAAAATTATAGAGTGCTTGTTTATGTTTTTTCTGACCCATGTGTCGTTCTTCCGAATTCTCCCTTGACAAAGAGCAGAACTCGGGTTCGATCGTCGTTCGCGGATGGATGCTTCAAAACTGTAGAAAGCAGATATAGTCTGTTCGTGTGTCACGTTCGGCTGCGCTAATTGCGCGACGAAGACTTCGGTGATCGCCTCATCTGTGGGCACTGAGAGTCTAGTTTGTTTTGGGTCTCGAGGGCATTGCTTGTAATATAGCGTTATAAAGCACACTTTCCCGCCAATTGTGCGTCATGTAAGAGGAAAATTAGCATCTGCCGTCCGCTTACTGAGCATACCGTACGCGGTTGTTAACGCAGATACGCGAATGTTTACGCTCGTATTTGTGGTGGTCCTGTAGTCACTTGACTTCGAAAAATCACATGTTTGTAAATACGTGAGCCGCAAATTGTTTTTCGCACTAATTTAAATGCAGAGTATTGCCCAGACAGTTACCGTCCAAAATGAAGGCATTTTTGTTTATTATATTATTTTGCATCCGGCCCTACGTGAATGCTCTGACGTTTCTCGTTAGCGCTGTTTCGTAGAAGTCTTTGATGCACCGCAATGGTCTCCCGTGTTCTTCGTCCTCGTGATTTTCTTATCAATAGCACGCTGCTCGCGCACGAACGTGCGCGGTCAATGAGGTTAAGAATGTGATTTATTAACCTCCTAAGCGTAGTTTTCTTATCAATAGCACGCTACTATCGTGCGATTGTGCGCGGTTAATGTAGTCGTACATTCAATTAGGTAACCTTCTGGATTTCAAAAATTAAAAAATACAATGTGAGTGAGACATGTACGTGTGATGATCATGATTTCTGTAAAGTGCACACAAAATAAAAAAACCCTGCTTTATTTAGCTTCAATGTGTGCCTAAACTATTTTGCAAAATACGATTGAAAAGCTGGAAATTTACCCGCCACGGTGGCTCAGTGGCTAAGGCATTGTGCTGCTCATCGCGAGAATGCGAGTTCGATTCCGGGCCACGGTGGCGCTTTTCTGATGAAGACAAAAAACCAAAACGCTTGTGTGTACGAGATTTCGGCGCACGTTAAACATCCCTAGGTGGTCAAAATTAATCCGGAGCACTCCACTACGCCACGCCTCATCGCCTGCGTTGCGTCGGCGCGTTAAACCACACAATCAATCAATCAATCAATCAATCAATCAATCAATCAATCAATCAATCAATCAATCAATCAATCAATCAATCAATCAATTAATCAATCAATCAATCAATCAATCAATCAATCAATCAATCAATCAAAATCTCGTGCTTAATTTGGTCTTCTTCAGCAAGGGCAAAACTGAGAATGTCATTTAAACCAGAAAACGCGCATGTGCAGTACATATAAAGATTGCAGTATCCTGATGCTTATGATTCCTCGCAGTGCTGCCTAAAAACCATTCGAACAATTCAACTATGTCTACAGAGCTTGCTTGGGTGTGACAGCTGCGTTATTATTCATAATCATCAATGAATAAGCATTCATTATTCCCAGCAATGCTGCTAAAAGAAACAAGCGTCAAATAATCGCACTGTCGCGTCTCCTGCACTTTCAGCGTGAAATTACGGCCAATAGTAACCTTATAACGCGGCATCTCTTGCCCTGGCGCACAACATGAGGTAATTTTAATGTTAAGGCGGGTGGCCTATAGCATGAGATATACAGAATACACGTTTATTGAAATAAAAGCAGGGATCGTGTCTTTAGCCAAGCGCTACGCCTTTTCCTGCGGCGACAGCTCTGTTCACCACCGTAAGATATACACACGCGAACTCGCTGGTTGAACGTCAATACGTCTTACGTCAATACCTTCCGCGTGAGGCAAAATTCAGGCTGCCCTCAAATACCGTAATCGATAAACCAGCTTACCACAGTTTCTGCCTTGTAAAGCCAAAAAAAACACGACCGCACTTCAACGTCCCTGCAGAATCAGCGGCTTTTCTGCCCACAGCAATATTGTCGGTGACCGGTGGGCCCGGCTTCACCTCCCCGAGTTGCGCACTAAGGGCGGCCTCCACTCCAGAAGTTTTATACAACCTAATTGGTGAAGACAGCAACTGTTGAAGACTACTCAGCATAACCAAGTGAGAGGCTAGATATTTGAAAAGAAAGTCCACTGGGTTGAACTTGCTCATTGACGGAAATTCGAAGAGAACTCAACTTTTGAAGAATATGTCATTACACTGATATGATAGCCATTGCACATTCCCATTTAGTAAAGTTCCAAATGTAAAAGAAGTGTAAAATTTTGATTGTTCTATCAATATACCTGAACTTTTCTAAAGTAATCAAAATTAATTAGAAAGCAGAGATGTTTTTTGTGGAAGGGGCGCCTCTACTATTATTCATTTTTTTTAAACATTAATAGTTCTGTATAGCTTGAGAAATCCACAAGTATGAGTTTTAGCGCTGCTTAGCAGCGCTTTCGGTTAATGCCCCTTGTAATTTATGCATTATCTCACGCCCCTTATTCGGCTCACCACTTCGAAGCACATGAGTATTTTCTGGCAAAACAATAGCAAGAACGCATTAAAAGCTATAGCTTACTCGAGGCTGAAAAAAAAATAAAGGGACTTGACCACTTTGTTCTTAATATCAGTACCATTTGGTTTTGTATAAACCAACAAATACCACACAGAATAAATTAAGAATCCTGAATGCTTTCTTTTAGTTTGCAGAAGTGATGGTTATGACAATCTTTTTCTTACCACATGTCTTACAGATCCTCTTTCGCCTCACCACACAATGGTCTCCGACTGTGTCTCTAAAGTTTGTGTGAGGTCGGCTGTTTTAGCGTATATTTTAAAGAGGCAACCGGACGCAACATTGCGACACTACAGAAAGGTTGAAACAGAGACGGACCTGACCTAATGGCGTAGCTTCGCTACAACTCGGTAAAGTACACAGGAAACAATGACAGCCTATCCGTGCGCGAGAACAAGCAAATTGATTGTAAAGCAGTTTAAAAGAACGGTGACCAGAACTGTAACTTGCCAAAAAGAAAGATAAGGTGAGTTGGAATACTATAAAGGAATAAACAGCATGAAAAAATAAGCAAGAAGAAGTCAACGAAGAAAGGCAGTTATAAGTTCGACACACTATTGGGCTGCATTGTATGCAACAGGAGACTTGTACCTTATTCACGGGAAATATGGATTGCTCCGATGTGACAATCACACAAGAATCGACAAAAAAACTAATGAAGCTGTCCGCAAAATTGAAACTTTTTCTCGCGGAAATTGAAGGATGGGAATGGGTTATCTTAATGAAAAGAACACTTAGCGCTCTACTATAAGACAAGAAATAAAGTTCTTACAAAAACTGCCATGACCTAACTGGAAGCTCCTTCAGATGTTGCTAGAAAGCAAGACTTCGTGTACGGCAGCAACTGATGACCTTAAAATAAATGGGAAAAATGAATCAACCAAAAATAGTTCAAAGAATCTAGGTTTTGCTCAAAAGAATTGAAACTTGAAATGGATATAACTTGACATAATACGTGGAAGCAAACACATAGGACGGGAGGATGCGAAGACAATAATTGCTGTTTTTTGTTTGTCGCAAGTCGCTGATCTCCATTGCAGAGTCCTCCTTTTCATAGACATTTAAATCAAGTTCTCATGCAATTAGAGAGTGCCGCGTCTATACCTAAAGACTCTCACGCTTTGCGTAGAACTACAGTGTTTTTGTTATTTAGCATGAACTCAGAGGAATATCTTCATTCTAGCGAGTAACAACTCAAGGAAAACTTACTCTGTTCCTTTTTTTTCTAATCTAACTCTTTTCATCTGAATAATTGAACGTTTTAGCATTTGCAGCGCGCGATCACATGCGTTCCTCAAATGTAGGAAGCACTCCCCCCTTTATGTAGAGCCCCAGGATTTTGTACCCATCCTTTGTGTTTTCTTCTTTTATTACATTTTATCCAGGACCAAATACACCAAACTATCCTTTCATCAAGCTACAATCTGAGTACACTGGTGTTTTCTAACCTTTTTGTCACGATCGGTGACTTTTAGTCTAAAGTGTTGCCGAATTGGTTTGCCCTAAAATAGGAAAATATCTTTACCCTTTGATGGCATTTATTATGTCTTCTTTACCTCAGTTGTAGTGCGTTCCTACTCTAAGAGATTTCTTTTTAGATGTACGAACTTCCAAGAACTTCAATATTATGAAGTTGCAAATAAAAAAACATCACTTTTAAATTTTTTTTTCTCTAAATCAATGTTCGCGTATCAGAGTGTTTGTGGCAGCCTTTTTCTGTGCACTCAGTCGCGCTTTCCACGTGCTTTTGAAGGAATCGCTTCCTTTGGTATGGAGGTGCGCCAGCTATTGCAGCCTTCCAATTGTGTTTATTTTGCTCTACGGTGTTTTGGTTAAAATGTAATAAGCCACCTTCTGTCACTTTGTAGCAACTTGTATATTTCACATCTAGTAAACCTGGAGTTTTGAATGGTTTTGGGTCAATTCAAGTGCTCTTATTTATTTGCTGCCATTTTTATAGCACTGCACAGTCTTTGTTCGTCGATCGTGTGACGCAACAGCGGCTTTCTTAAGCAGTGTTTTTTATCCTCCATCCTTCTTTTGTTACACCGTTTTGTATAATAATATAGCAATCAACCATTCTTCTTTATCAGGTTACCTTTGTAGTGTACTCGGCTCTATCGACTGCAGTTATGTCAATCAACGTGTTTCGATGTCATTCATTCCCGCCCATATCGTTGTTTGAATAGGAAACAAATGTACTTGGTCTGACGACGTAGTAAGGCGGTATGACAACCGGTGGTTCGCAGAGCAACAAAGGGGATGCCGTGAGAGACGGGTGTGGAAGAGCAAGGCCAAAACCATGATGCACATACGACATAACGATTGTAAAGAGCCAGAACTTGGACTGTAGCAGCACACGGCAGGAGGTGTTGGAAGTCGATTGCAGATGCGTTCACCCTGCTGTCACCTAGTAGCCTGTTGTTGAGGATAATTATAATGATGACTGCTACTTCTCATCACGCCTTATTCTTTACTTTAGGAACCAATAGATCTAGTATACTGGGCTCTTTCACTGTTTCTGGTCGATCCATGTGTCTTAACTCGTTCATTGCCTTTCCACTCTTGATGCGTTTCAAGCGGCTACAAGTTGAGAATTGTGTCTATGTGTTCAAAGTTTTCATCGTGTCTTTTTTGTTCCACACTGTTTTCGTTATACAGTCGAACACGGATATATCGAACACGGGTATATCGAATTATTGTCTATATCGAAATCGTGAATTATCCCCTTTAAAATTCTGTGTAAAAGTATAGGAATTTGTACGTTTATATCGAACGGTATTTTTCCCGACATTTGGTATATCGAATACCACCCGAGCTGGAAGATGCTCTTCGGCGGCGCTGCACCCCCGATTTCCGCGGTCGCTTAGTGCCTTCGCCAAAACCCAACAGGGACAGAAGCCGGGGCGTCGGCGCGTCACGCTTGCCTTCTCATGGATAACTGCTCGGCTAACCAAACCACCTGCGAGCTCGACAAATCAGGCTCAAGTTTCTGCCTCCGAACACTAAAGCCAGGCTGCAGCCACTCGACCGTTGGACTAAGTCATTCAAGGTTGGGTACAGGAGGCGACTCCTCGATAGGCTTTTGATGAACCTCCGTGTGGGCACCGAGCTTAAAGTTGACCAGCTGGGTACAGGACAAAGAAGCAGGCCAAGATCAGCGATTTCTTTTCACGCAGTAAAGCATCCTGTTGCGTCGTTAGTGCGGAATTAGTTGTCATTCTTGAATGCTCCAATCGGTAAGTGGCCGTCCGCCACAGGTGAGGTCTCAGAGCCCATATTTTTTATATCGAATTTTTTATATATCGAACTAGTATGTTTATGTCGGGTTGCCGTGAGTGTCTTTCATTATATGAGTATTGTAAGCATGGATACGTGTTACGAACATCCGCTCCACAGAGGTCTTGGAGGTCTAGTAAGCAGGTATGAGCTTTTTTGATAGGTTCCTCGTATCTGCAAAATATATAACGCAACCTCGGTGAATCTACTTTGTGAGTCAATTGAGTATATTCCCAAGTGTTTTTATGGCGTGCTGTTTGTCTTTTCACTCTACTCCGCCGGACATTTGAACGTGCTGCCGTAATTAGGCTACTTATTAGTATTCGCCGTGGCTGCTAGCCATACGCTATAAGCCATCTACACCGAGTGTCCATAGAAATACCTCATGGCTACCACCCGAAAGTTGAGAGAGAGAGCAAGATGTAAGAGATGAGAGATAAAGTGAGAGAGCAAACTGTGAGAATGTGAGGGCTCACCTGAATTGAGATTATGTAGCAGCGGCTACAAAATTCAGGAAAAGTAGACAATATTACCTAGGAGGAGGCGAAAGGAAGCAGTGGTACATAAAGCAAGAGCGCACAATCGCAAATAACTTTGTTTAACCCCTTGTTGGCGCTAGCATGCTCGCCAGACACGGTGGCCAGGCGTGGCTGTGAACGATGCTATCAACACAGAAATGTCTCTCCACGGGAAAATAAAATTTTAGATCTTTTGTAGATAACGTGCGTAATCCACACATGGACGATGAGGTGCACAGTAGTGAAGAGCTTCGGAAAAATTTCGACAGCCTCGGAAGTTCTTATTAGTCCTGAAATAAATACAGGCATTTGTTTTAGTTTTCCGCTTTCATACTGTAAAATGCTGCGACGGCCGGGATAAAACTCGCATCCTTGGCCCAGCAATACAAGTCCTTACCCACTGAGCCACCGCGGTGTGTTTTCGACCGGAGCTAACGCCGGCACCAGTATCGGGTGTCCCAAATCAAAACAGCGAGAAAAATATTACCGCAGGTCTCCAAAAATTCAAAAAAGTGTGTTGTAATAGCAACAACAATAATGAAGAACCATTATATCGTATTTAATTATAAAATGTTACGCTTTCTTTATACTCCTGCGAATATCTTTCGGCCGCAAGCGGTGTAAAAAAACGACGGTTGGCGCCACGCGGACAAGGTAAAAGTCCAGCTAATAGTAGGTACGGAGGTCTTCCGAGACAGCAGTAATATGAAGCCTTCGACTTGCCCCTACTTCATTTCTGCAGTATTGTCCAAATAAATATGCTCCTTGGGCTTTAGAGTCGAGAAACACCGAAGACCTTCAAATTCACCGCAAATTTGTTTTATACATTTCCTCAAAAAGGAGAAAAACCACAATACCCATGGGGCTTCTGGTCATGTATCGAAATTTGTTGCGCCAGGACCACTCACAAGTTCACACTAAATAAAATTAAACTAATACGATAATTAGACAGCAGATAAGCCAGCCCTTATTCATTGACTTTTTATCGTGAGACGCACTGACGAACACTGGATAATCAGGGTAACAAAGTGCACATCTACCGAAAGGTTCAGACAAACGGGAAGGTCATTATCTCAATGGGGTGAAGAAATCATAAAATTCGGAGGTATATCTGCAATTGGGTAGCGCAGTGCAGTGGGAAGCTAGGGCCAATAGAAAAAACTTTTGTCCCGTCGTTGACCTAAATTAACTATAATGATGACGATGAGGAATACGTCCAGGATTTTAATCTTGGAAGAGCTTTGAAGGAAAATAGAGAAACCGCGGTTTTTGAAAAGAAAGTGTGTCTCGCAAAAAATGGGGACGGGCCTTGGCTTGGCGGACGGGCACCCTGTGGAAAATGAACGAATGCACGCCACCACACGTGCGTCAGCACTTCAACGAACCCGAATAAAAACTCTCTACCACTATGCAAAGCATACATTTGTAAAGAAGGACAGGCAATAGGAAAAGATAAAGCTCATCTAAGGAAAGATTTCATACCACGAAAACACTGTATGAGCCGACTCTGGTAATTACGAAAGTAGGATGCAGTAATTTTGTGTGTTTGATTACTCGGCCAATATTGGTGACTGAATTATCATTCTGCATACACGAACGAAACTTCCGAAGTTAAAGATATTCACTTGGCAATCTGACTAGGGAAGCATCGAGTAAAACGAACCTTAAACCCTAGTGAAAAAATGTGGCTGCCGAGAAAAAAGCCTAAACGCTTTGATAGATACTTCCATCCACAATGAAGGAAGGAAACAACGTCACATACACAATCAGGCACAATGATTGGCAAGAGGAGGCACCGACTTTAAAGCCCGTGGCCGGAAGCCGCGACAACCACACTCCCCTGCACGATAACTGTTGTTAACGCATCGTATTCATAAGGGTAAGAAAACGGTCATCCCCTGTTCTACAAGGGGTGTCAATCTCAAAAAACTGTAAACTCTGTAGAGGATAAGCCAACAGAGGTATTTAAAATGAATGTGTATTAGATTAGCGGTGAGTAAATCATACATACACCTAAAGCTCTCCGAAATTTGGACACTTTCTCACCCGCATCCTACACATTTACAAGAGACCACCACGGAGAATAACTCCAACATTACATACTTAACTTCCATCCAACGAAGCTTTGACCACGTCGTTCTTTTAAAGGCGCCATCAAAACAAAAAACAAGTTTGGTTCACTCGAAAGATTGCCTCGTTAGAAACAAACTGACACCACTTTTCGCGCAAACGTCCCTCAAATAAGCTACATCATTAGAAAAGTTGTGGCCATGCGACCCAAAAGCTCATTTTGCGCACCAGTGCCTATGATGTCATTCCAGCGAGCTCTGCGATTGGCGGAGGCCGGCAAAAGCAACGAAATGTAGGCCGGGCGCACCACCCAGCATATTGAAATATATGCCCGGGAAACTTGCTGAACTATTTTTCTTACACTAAGAAAGCTGGAGTAAACGGTTGTAGTTCCCAGCGCACGCACAATCACTTGACAGGAAATTGGCAGCATTTTGCCAACCAGCAAAGGTAAAAATAGTAACAAGGGGAGTAAGAAACGGCCGGCAGCGACGAGATCGTGGCACTCGTCACTGAAGTTTCGGACTTCGGGTAATATTGGCTTGCTTCTCTCGTTACGAGTAAGGTTTCACTTTAAAACCACTGAAAACTTCGACTTCTTCGAGTGCTATACATTAACATTTCGCTGCTGGGTCCCGAAATGTCAACGTAGAAGGGAAAATTGAAGAGGGAGCGCGACATTCCCGCCGGTGAAGAGATCTCCTTTTATGCGCTGCGCAGCGACTAACCTCAGCGAAGCATGAGGCTACGTTTTCTGAACTTTGAAAACACAGGAGAAATGCAGCCAAAGGCAGTACGAGTGTGCTCGCCTAATTTTCGACGAAGTGATTATGGCAGGCATCCTTACGTTACCTCACTAGTGAGACATGCCGCTGCTCGTCGCCGACTCATTTCACGCTGCCGTCCCATCTGTGGTGTCTCTGTTCAACCTGACAATTCTGGGCAGAGTCACAGTCACTCGGTAAGTACTACGAATAGCAATGTAAGTGTTTAAACCGATTGGATAGTGAAGAATCTTTAGTTTGTACAGCTGGTGTCAAGTAGAGTAGAAAGTTTTGTACATTCGGGAATCGCGTTCATTGATCGCGTAAATTTGTTGATAGCGTACCTTAGCACTGCAAAGCTGTGCATGTCTCATCCCCCAGTTTTTATTCGGGGGAAGCAGATTTACTTGAGGCCGCTCTAGGGCTCGTCCTCGCGACCGGCGAACTCTTTTTTTACAAAGAGTATCACAACGACTATACCTATCGCCAGCACTGATGCCTGTTTCAAAAGTTGCGCATACCTCTGACAGTGTCCGCAGTGCCGCTATGAGATGATTGCCGAGAATCAAGACCAGCGAGAATGTTTGTAGAGACGTCCGAAAGCCCGGCGCCACTGCTGCCGCCAATCAGGTAGTCGCAGCCATTGCTTCGTCAAATTCCACATCGCCCTAGGGTGCCTCAATTGCAGCCGCGGCGGACGCGTGAATTGAGGCGATTTACCTCGCCCGCGAACTGTGGGCCCCTGCCGGTTGAAAAGAAACTTGCCCCGTCGGAACGCCGACCTTTTATTATTCTTATTACTGCAACGCAGTAAATGTCTGCCCCCCCCCCCCTTAGTTTTCATTCCGGTGTCAACGATTTACTCGGCGCCGCTACGGGGCTCCTTCTCACTTACGCTGACACCTCTTTTACAACTAATATCGCCCTCGTCTCCACCGATGCCCCTTTGGCAGGTTGCGCCGTCGGCAGCTAACGGTGGTGTGCGGCCATAAGATGATAGCGAAAAATGTACAGAACCACAGATGGGCGCAAAAAATGCTCTGACGATTACTACACTTTCTTATTAAAAATCTGTGCGCTGCGTGAGCTGCAGTTTTCTCGGTCACGGCGCATTTCTGCTGTGTCTCAGGAACTTTTCGCGTAAGAAGTGAACGTACAGCGGCGTGTGCTACTCTGCTGCTACCTCGCAGTGCACCAGCGCCGTCGGCCAGCATGCTGCAAATCGTGTTTGAAACTTCCATGCAAATGTCACGTGGTTCGAATTAGCCACGCACAAGAGAGCAGGGAGCAGGTCGTTGGATATCGTGTTTGTACCTCCCACGCAAACGTCACGTGGTTTGAATTAGCGGATAGTGGTACAGCGTCTCGTGAAAATGGGAGGTGTGTGCTTTTGAAACCCGTGAGGGGTAGGCAGTCAGAACGATCTCGCCGTAGCCGCAGGTGTCATACTCATCTTCACATTTCGCTAGACGCTCCTCTCCATTTTCTTTTTTTTCGTCGCTGCTGCGGTGGCTCACTCGGTTACGCGGCCATATAGAGACACCGAAGCCAAGGTAACGGCTGCGAACAGGCTGCCCTAAAACGACCGAAACCCGTCGTCACCGTTTCCACACAAATTAAATTCGCTAAGCAGCTGCCAATACATCCCGGTAGAAGAGAATGTACTCAAGTTGGAACGCCAGCTTGACTCCATATTTTTTTTAAAACTTAGAAGGCCTTCCGGGCGACGTTTCCGCCGATGTCTTTCACGTCTTAATGTGCGCCATCAGCGGTTGCCGGTTTACGCGTGCACGGTTTGCGGGGAGAAAAAGGGAAGCGTGCGCGCACAACTAGGCTTGATGCCACTACCAATAAAATGTCTGTTTCCCTTGTACTTAGATGTCGAAATTACATGGCTAAAAGCGGTTAGTCGGCTGTCCTCAATCTAGTGGTTCGGGGCTGGGTTGACGTGTTACACAGACATCTTATGGACACAGTAAGACGCATACGAAAGGGAAGGGAAACCGACATCCACAAGTTTGTACGGGAGAATAGAGCTCAATAGCTTCCAGGTGGTAAATTGTTATCAGACAGATGCATGCCATTCGTTCGGAGGAAGAGAAAGAATCGAGGAGTTGGCTAGAACACAAGCGCGAATGGGTGCAAAAACAACGGAAAGCTTCTGGCACCAACGTTACCGCCTCAAGTTGAGCTCGTGGAGCAGTGGCAAATCCTACCCGCATGACAGCAAATTACCGGCTTGGAACGCTGGCGGCAATCAATATTACTTATTCAGAAGGCTTTCCGGGATATTTTCGAATGCGTGTGTCACTTCTAACCATGCGCACATGACCGGTTGCCGGTTTCTTCGTGCGCATGGGTGTAGTGGACAGTTGTGGGAGGGAGGAGAGAGGGCGAGCGCGCGAAGCTATGGCTTTCATGCCCGTACTGATAGATAGGATGTCGGTTCTGCTTGTGCGAGATTTAAATGTGGACATTAAACGGCCCAATGGTACCTGTCCGGACTCCATAGTGGTTGAGCGGATTGGTTTGTTTGGTAGTGCTATGTTCAGATGATGTATTGTAAAAAAATTCCACATCACGCAATCCTGTTGGTAAGACGTAAAATGACGTATTTCTTTAGGGTTATGGCGATTGCGGAAACAGTCTGAACCCCACCTGAAGAAAACATTAGGGTGCTTACGACGCGGGAGGGACACAGACAGTTCTATGTTTATCTGCATGAACGAAGCTTGGATCCATGAGAGCTTCTTTCAGCTAATTGGCTAGGAAATATGCTCCATCGCAAATAACGATAAACGTCTTTTGTTTCGTGGCCTAATGGACTGCGTCCAGATTTACAGGTCATCCTTCTTTACAGACTTGAAGGGCAGTAATTTTGTTTAGATTGAAAGCGATTCCGAGCAACCTTGTCGCGTCGGCAGCCATTGTTGACCGGCTGGTCATAGTTCTTCAGGTGGAACAATGATAAAATATCTTAGTCTGGTCACATAGAGAGTATTTATCTTTACTTCCGTAAGTGTATTTGACGCCTAATGAGGTGCCTATCTCCCATGTCGGGTGAGAGGTGCACTGGTTCGCGGTGAACAGAAGGGCATGCACTCATACCAGGGCTTCATGCCACTACCAATGACATAGCCGTTTAGGTGGTAGATTTAAACGTGGCTGTCTCCTGCCTCAATGCGCCCAGTCAGCTGTCCTCCGCAGTGGAGTGTTTTGGATCTGGGTTGTGTGTTGCACAGACAAGGGGATGTCTACGACTGCGCAGCGAAAGGGACACCCACGTGTGTGTCCCCTAGTATAGAGGTCGAAGCCCTCGATGGGTTAATTAGCTATGATACGGACGCATGTCACTCGCTCGGAGGAAGAAGAGCGGACTCTTAAGAAGCATTAGGGCGAAAAGTAGCGCGAATGAACGCAAATACCACGAAAATCTGCAAATGCGGAAAGCGCCGCATGAAAGGCGTAGGGCAAGATGCAGCACTGGGTCTAGCATTTTCAGTGGGGTTTTTGTAGCCGACCCATACCCAACACTGCTGAAGTCAAGCCAATACCCCACCAAGGCTCTGTAAAGGCGCAGCAGGAGTTGTTTTTTGGCCTCATAGGATTCCTGTGCGAGGACTTTAGGAATATTCAAGGTTTTTAGGCATTTGCATTTAGACTGTTTCATATGCGGAATTGTTGTAAGCTTTTTGTCCAATCAAATTCCCAAAAACTTGCTCCTTGTTCGCTGGGTTTAACACGCTGTTAAGAGGGATGTCTGGGTCAAGGAGAACCGCAGGCTTTCTGGAGAACACAACACAAGGGCTCTTTCCAGGAATAATTTTTAAAACATTCTCGTATGCCCAGCCAGCAAGTTTCTTCACGCCAACCTGGACTTGACGTTCGGAAATGGACATAATACACGATATAGAGGATACCTGGACGTCATCTACATGCATGGAATAAGAGATTGTAGGTGGCAATGCCTTTCCAAGAGAGTTCATCTTAACTATGAAAAGTGTGCAGTTCATCAGGCTACCTTGCGGCACGCCATTTTATTGCACGTGAACCTTTGAGAGTACACAAGCAACTATCACTCGAAACATTCTTTTGACAAGTAACTAACAAGGGTGTTTAACAAGTTACCCGAAACACCGAATGAATTGAGGCTTCTAAGGATCCCGTAACGCCAAGCAGTGTTGTAGGCCTTCTCAAGGTCGAGAAACACCATTCCACAATACTGCTTATGCACGAAGGCATCCGTCGTGTACCAGTCAAGTGCGACAAGTTGATCATTCGTTGATCGCCCCACCCTGAAGCCTGCCTAGCAGCTCTCGAGATTACCGTTGTACTCAATGAAATACACGGGCCTCCAATTTATATTCTCCTCCAGAATCTTGCACAGGCAGCTCGTCAGGGCTATAGGACAGTAATTCGAGGTTGACGACGGGTCCTTGCCCTCGTTCAAGAAAGCCACTACTATGGACTACCTCCAAGAGTGTGGATTGTGATCCGGAAGTCATATTTTAATGTATAGATGTAGAAGACTTTCAAGTGTGTCGGCGTGTAGGTGTTGTATCACTGTATATGTGATGTTGTCTGGGACTGGAACAAAGGTTTTACACGTTCTCCGAGCAGCCTTTACCTTATGCAGTTTTTTTTATCTATTCTAGACTATATATTACCTTCTATAGGCTTCTTTTCAGCCATTTGTTTGTCATTTATGTCTTCTCACTGGACAGTGTTGTAAGTGTTGTGCGAGGGTGTCAGCATGGTCTACAAGTGTGTCCCCTGTTGAGTCAACCAGAGGCAGGGTGTGTGTTTGTTGTCGCTTGAATATGCGTATTCCTGTCAATATTTTTGTAAGTGTGTTTAATAGTTTATTGATGTTATGAATTAACGTCAACTACATGGTTTTGCCTCACGGCGGACGCGTTTTCCTAACGCTTTTGCACTTTCCAACAAGAGGAGGTTTCCCGGCGTGTTGTACCGACGAAGGGTACCCCATGTGGAAGAAAGGAGTCCAAAGCCGCCGTAAAGAAAATATTAACTCTATTTTGAGACCGCTATAAATGTCCACCGTTTCCAATCATCTTCTTCTTCGTTCTCTTTCTTTCTGTCGACCCCTGCATCGTCCTCTTCTTTATTCTCATTATTGCCCTAATGTCCCGCGCAAAAAATACAACATCCTCCCGCCCCGACACAAAAAATTGGAGTTCGCAAATTTTCAATCAATCAATCAATCAATCAATCAAGAGCTTTATTATCACAAGACAGGAAAAAGGTTTACAGACTATTTGGACCGATAGCCAGGAGGCTAGTTTCCGGTCCAATACAAAAATACACATACAAATGAGTCGCAGGTATCCACCAAGTTTCGAAGATAAAGAAATGAACAAAACAGGCAAATAATAAATGAAACACAAATCAGTATAAACATCCACCATAATCACAATCGCATCATTAAACTACATTCTGTTTATCCAAATAAAACATCTTGCCAGACAATTTGAAGTTCCTCGCAGTTTTCACTTGAATAGGTACATCGTTCCACACTTTGGCACCATAGAATTCAATAAAAACCATGACCTCCCAGGTCTTCTGAGCGTTCCTCCGTCACAGAATAGAAAACACAGGCTCCTATCCTAATGTCCATAACTGCTTTCATGTCAAATCCGTTTATTCAGTCACATGTCAAGACTGCTACAAGCACCCGTCTTTTCAGGGCACGCCGAGCGTATTGCTGCCGTCGACGTATCCAGATTGAAACTCGCAGCCCACCTTCCATGGTGTTAAATTCTGATGCAAATCTTCGGAGTTATTCCTAACCGCCGTACATGAGCTGTTCAGTGCCTTTCGCGGCTTTCTCGAGTTGAATCGCCTGTCCATGCGTGATGCATGCTTACTCTTCCGACGACGACCACTGTGTCCGGTTTTATTCCACCCTTGACGTCCTTTTTAGGCAAAGACAGTCTCTGGATCTTTGAACATTCTTTGGCCGTTCGCTCCAAGTATCGTATCTCGCTTTCCGAATTCCGCAGGACAATCACTGGTATTGACATGATCGGGACCTTTTCTATATGAGGCTCGTGAAGATGCTACGGAGCTTGATGAGCAGACTCTGTTGCTTCCGGCCATCTCAGAGGACTCTTCAAGTGAACTTGAAAGCACAGCATCTTTCGTTTAGATGTGAAGGGTAGCAAGCGAACTTGAAGTAGTCTCCCCCTTTGCTTGCGGTATAAAATCTGATGGGAGTGATGTTTCTGGCAAGTGAGCGTCTTCAGCATCCTCTTCAACATCGGGTAGTTCGAGGCACATCTTAGTTAGTGCAAGGAACTCTTTGAAATTTTCCCATCTATTAAATGTATTATTGATCTTGCATTGTTCAGTGGTGCCGACCTTGTGATATTTTAATCGATAATACAATCGGCTCGTAACGTCAATAATCTCGTCTTCAATTTCAATGTTGGTAGTGCATTCCTCCTTGAAGTAGTGAACGTCTATAAACGGTTCAAGTTTCTTATTGAACCACCGCGATTCAACTTCAGTTTTCCGTAACTGGCGCATAAAACACCTCAACATAAAGCATATATCACTGGTCTGTAGATTCAAGGCTAAGGTCTCTTTTGCGTTGCTGCACAGTTCTCGGGCTATTATCCTTCTTGTCCCTTTTTGCCTTTAGTTCTTCAAGCAGCATCCTAGACCGAGTGCAACTGCGTTCGTGTTGAAGTAGTCCCTCTTTCGTTGCGACACTCACCTCACCATTCGCGGAATCCCTGTCTGCACCCACCGAGGGCAATCGTGAGAGGTGAGGACGCATAGCCGTCGCACTCTCGTCTGTCCATTCCGTAGGTCATCAGTAGGCAGCCCCACCGTGGTTCTGCCGATTGTAGCCGTCCGCCGTCCACATCGTTGCTGTTCTTCAAGCGACCGATGGTCCGATGACTAGTAATATTTGCTGAGATCTCATCCACTTTATCACCGACGCTGCCGCTTTCACTTTGTTTGATACCCGTTCCGGCAGCTTGGTGCCCCGGCTTCTTCCTCCCCGGGTTTCCAGGCACCATAAGATGTGGCAGAAAGGTGTCCGAAGCCGCTGTAAAGAAAATATTAACTCTATTTTGAGACCGTTATAAATGTCCACCGTTTCCGATCATCTTCTTCTTCGTTCTATTTCTTTCTGTCGACCCCTGCATCGTTCTCTTTTTATTCTCATTATTGCCCTAATGTCCCGCGCAAAAAATATAACACCCCACGCCTTGTTCTGGGCCTCTCGCACCCGCCAACAGTCCTCATTCCATCATGGCCTCCTCTCGTGGCTCAGGGCACCTTAGTCGTAGGGAATGGACTTTGCGGCACCATCGAGGATGTGCGGCGTGAGTAGTTCTGTAGCTTGCTCAACGTTTAGATGTCTTATGCAGGTGTAGTGTAGTTTGGATGCCTCTGTAAATGTAGCTCAGTGTGATCTTGCTTCATTGAACATGTTCTAGGAAGACCGGCTGCTTGGACATTTACCTATACAGGTGAGTGAGGTGGGGAAGAGGTCACAATCATATGGGTGAGTTTCCACACACTACTCAAGACATGAAAAGAGAACTGCAGATCCAATAGCGAAGTCGGGGTGTGAATAAGTGTTGCGTAAAATATTATAATATGTTGGGTGTTTTTAGTTAAAAAGACATGCTCCCGACGATGTTAACAATTTCTCAATGAGGCTTCCATGGGCATCCGTATGAGCAGATTCCAACAGAGAGTTACGTGCATTGACGTCGCCTATCAGAATGGAAGGTTCGGGTAATTGATCTATCAGTACCTCGAAGTGTGAGCTCGAGAGCCGGAAGTCAGGAGTGATGTAAAGAGAACATAGTAATATAAGCCTAATAAAGATTATCGTTCGAATAGCAACTGCCACTGGGATGATGTGTAATTGGACACTGTGGCACGCCGAGAATTTCCAAAAACTGATGGCCACACCACCTCAGGATGTCCCATCTGCTCTGTCCTTCAAAAATACCACGTAACTATTCAAAAAAATTGTTTCCTTGGAGCATACATTGGTTTCCTGGACCCACACCATACTTGGCTGATTCGGATGCAATATTTGATAGACATCATCAAGATTGTTAACAAGGCCTCTTCAGTTCTGTTACCTATTTTCTCTTCCCATTATTTAAGTTGAGCGCGACCGGAATGTGTACGTGTTTATGCGCCGACTTTCGTGGCTTGAACTCTTGGATGCTGATGAGTCGGGCGGAGGCTGATGAGTCCGGCAACGTGCAAGCGCGCGTTGGTGAAGCGCGGCAACATCCTGGCTTGGCTCAAGCACCTGGAACACACCCCGCTGTATCGCGCCATCAACGTTCGGGTCGATTGGAGTCGGCTCGATCACTTCGATGACGGCGGCAAACGAGAGGAATCGCAGGAAGACGACGTCGATGATGCTGACGGTGAGTTCGAAACGATTCCCGACGACTTTGACGTGAACGATCCTCTGCATTTGGCGGTTGCGCTCAACGCGGTCTCGAAGACGCTTCTCTATAACGAAACGGAAATGACGGCTTTGGGAAAAGAAAAAAATAAATGATTACGCTCACACTCTCGCCTCTCTCTTCGCCATTAATCGCATCACACTCATCGGTGCACCCAATGCATTTCTGCATTCTTACAATCCCCCTCGGGAAGGTGCGGGGGAATTTTTAAGGCAACGATTTGATTTTCATGCTTAAATTTTTACAAGTTCTAGCATATGTAGCGTGCTGTCCCTGGCAGATTGCCCAGGTGCAGTTCGCTCAGTTAAAACTCTCGGATTCACAGGGTGGACAACGACGACGACGATGTGAGCGGACATGTTTCACATCGTCTCCACAGTTATAGCCAATTCTTTACGCCAAGAAGGAAAATGTTTTCTCTGTGGTTTTCTCTGTTGGCATCAATTTTGTCAGAGGCAAGTGATTTCTTCTTTGACCTTTGAAATTAACAGCTGGCGAGGGGCCAATAAGCCTAGGCGAGTCACACCCGAGGTAAGGCCGTGCGCCGTTACTTCTCGGGATTGCACAATCCCAGAATTTCAAATAAGAGGAAGAGACGCAGGTAGCACTTCTATCTACCAGGAATTCTGGCAAGATGACGGTACAAGTAGAGGGCAACGACATCTCATCCGAGGAAATGAATGCGGCAGGATGGAAGGAGATCAGGACCAGCTGACTCGCTCGTAGGCAGCGGCAGCAGCATGAATCCGCATCAACGAGGGAGGCCGGAAAAGCGATAACGGCAAAAAGGAAACGATAACCTCAAGCCGAACGAGGTCAATAGCCGTCTAAATGACAAGAAAGCCGGCAGTGCCGAGTGACAATATCAAGGTTGTAATCAGAACGAGAGGCGGACCTAACGTGGCCGAGCTAGGTTTAGTAGAAGTTAATGCGTCCGTTCACGCTTCGGCAAGATCCACCAGCAAAGCTAACACAGAGGACATTCTTTGTATCAACGCGCAACATATATCGTTGAGACTTGCATGACTCTGGATGTACAGGTCAACGGGTACCTCCAAGTCAAAGAACTTACAATAAGAGAACAGCAGTACGAAGTGTGGACGTACATCACCGCTCCTCACGACCCTCCTAAAGGCATAATAAGGGGAATGCAGCTCAGCCAGACCCCAGAGAAAATTCACGCCAAGATTGTCAACTGCAACAACCATATTGCGCTCGGTGCCAAAGAATTGGTTCAACAACGGAGGCAAGGGGCGTCTTCTACGGCACAAGGGTGCCAAATTACGTAAGGTGCGAGTCGGTAGTATTAAAATGTTCGCTGTACTGCTTAGATTGATGTATGCATTCAATGCGGCCGCTTAAGACACCGAAGAGACGTGTATGCCAACCCTAACGCACGAACATGAGGCTACGATAAGGCAAATCAAGCGACGGATCACACTTGCACGCCCAAGTGCAAAATATGCGCGGGCAATGACGTGACCGCCAACAAAGCGTTCAAGGCGCGTTTCAAGACGCCATACGTGGTACGGCGGCGACCATGGGAGCGGCACATTGCAGCCGAGAAAGTAGGGCAGCAGCAACAGCTGTCGCTTGCCTGAGAATTTCCGGCACTGCAGCCAACAAGCAACCAGATAAAAAAGAACATTGTCCCGAGAAAGTGCGGAGTGGAGGGGATAGTCACCTTCGAGGGAGAGTATACTGCGCAACAAGAGCAGTACCCCAGCGGCACGGGTCGGTGACGGTCGCCATCGCGCGAGCGTGCGAGTTGGGCGAACCGAGTGAAAGAATCAGTCGCGAAGATCGGTGTGAAGGCGGCCAAGAGGCACTGCAATAAGACACAAGAAGAAAGCGACGACATGGTGGTGTTTTGCAACGAAAACAAGAACGTGCGCAAGGCGATTGAAGAACTATGAATGAAAGTACGCTCCCACGCGAAAATACGAACGGAACTACGGAACTACGCTCCCACAACGTGCTAAACCCCCCAAAAAATCCTTTAACGCAGCCACCGACGATATAAATGAACACCGAGCAGGAAGACAAAGAACCGCCAATCAAGAAACGAGTAACAACGACGCACGAAGCGACAGAGATCAGTAGCAGCGAGGCCCGGACCGACGAGTTGGCGGTGGCTCTGTAAAGCATGCAACCTCTAGTGGACTGGATGATCGAGACGATCCAGACGGCCATCACGGAGCAAATCAAAATCTGTGGCGAAAGATTTCTCAAGATGGAGACGGCGCTGCAACACCTGATGTCGCAGGGAGTGCGAACGGAAAAACAATGCATCCAGGAATAGGAAAAGTTTAATGGAACAATGGAACAGTTTAATAGGAACAGTGCTCAAAAACCAGATATACTTCTGTGGCAGGAGAAGTTGGTCCAAAAAAGAGGATAGCAAAAGCCTATGCGTCATGACCAAGAAGACACACATCGCTTGGGAAATGGAACTTAAGTACATCACTACCCACCAGGAATTCTTGTGGGCTGCGAACGCAAAAAAAGGCCAAGAAAAAGGAGAGCATTTACGTGCTTAATATTTATAGGTACCCATGAAAACGCCAACAATTCTTCCAGGCACTCTTCAGCAAGTCAAGCTCGCAAGCAAAAGGGGCTAAATTGCTTATATGCGGTGAGTTCAACGCGGCAGACCAGTTTTGAGGTTACTGTTGGAAGGAATGCCTGCCCGGCACGACGCGCATAACGTCAAGGGCATGGCGCGAGAAGCGGGGTGGGAGAGCTTTATTTTCTTCACTATGCTACACGTGCGGGTGTAGCATATTTTCCCACATCCTCCCCTCTCTAAAAAGGTCGCTGTTCCAACCGCAATGGCGGAAATATGCACCAGCCGCTCTTGCTGTGGGTATGGTCACTGCTTGTGCATAATGGGTTCCGTGGGACTGTCTCTTGTTGCTGCAACTCGTTGGAATGCTGAGGCATTGCGACCAGGTGAGTTGTGTTGCGGCGAACAGATCCATAATCCGTGTCGACCCAGTAGGACCTCGTCTCCTCCTCATGCTCTTTGACTGTGCCAATTTTTTTAAGGTCCACGCTCCATACGTCAGTATCGGTGTCCAAGTCCGGAAGGGTTCGTGCCCTATGGCGGATGTCGAAGTGCCGCTGTTGCTTTTTCCTGCTTTCAGGCTCGTATGCCCTCAGCCTGTCTCTTTTCCGGAGCCAGGGGACAAGGCTGTACGCAGAAGCCGGCAAAGTAGTGCGGAGTCTCTTACCCATTAGGAGCTCAGCAGGAGAGTACCCGTTCTTGAGCGGGCTCGTCCTGTACGCCAAAAGCGTTTTGTAGGCCTCGCCCGTCTTCTCGAGGGAGCCCTTGATCACTTGTACTGCAGCTTCTGCGAGCCCGTTGCTTTGAGGGTACCGGGGACTCGATGTGACGTGTTAAAACCGTTTCTTTGGCGAAGGCTGCAAACGGTGAGTCAGGTCCCCTTGAAAATTGTGGACCTTTGTCGCTGACGACCACTTCAGGGATTCCATGCCTTGCAAAAATTGACTTGCAGTGAGTCACCACTGCCCTCGCAGTCAGGCTCGTGAATTTGGCCAGCTCGGGATACCTCGAGTAGTAGTCGGTGACGGTTAGCCACCATGCTCCTCCAATGAAAAAGAGGTCGACGCCGATCCGCTGCCAAGGCCTGTCGGGAAATTTTTGAGCAAGTCAAGCTCCCAAGCAAAAGGGGCTAAGTTGCTCATGTAAGGCGATTTCAACGCGGCAAACCAGTTTTGGGGTTACCTAAAACGCAACGCAAAGGGCAAGCACCTGGTGGAGGACGGGGCCAACAAAGGATGTGTCCTAGTCACGGACCCCTCCAATCCAACCAGATCCTGAAACTTCGTGTCCTGGGACACAACGCCTGACCTCACCTTCGTGAAGAACTTTGCGGAGAAAGAAGTCACGTAGCGGAATACAGGCACGAACCTAGGCAGTGATAACGTCATAGTAGAGACCAAGATCAGATTGCAGACACCCGAGCAAAAAATACATAAGTACCACTGAGTGGACTGAGAATAATTCTGGACGCAAAATGCTGAACGAGCAGAGGAAGAAATCACGGGCATGAGCGCCTGGATGGAAAGGGTCACGAGGGACATCAAGGCAGTCACGAGGTTGATTACAACAGAAGACGACAGGATCAATAGAGTCGTCAGCAGGCTAGCCCACCTTCTGGAGAACGATGTAAAAAACAAAGATCGAACAGGAGACTGCACAAATAGGTGGCGTAACTTAATCATAAAATAGAGGAGCACTGCCAGATGCTCAGCAACCAAAAATGAAAAAAAAATTTGCAACGCGGCCGATGGCCAAAGGCATAATAAAAAAAAGCTGGAACCTGTTCGGCCACCTCTTGGACAAAACCAAGACAAAGTCCCATCAACCGGGCAGACTAGCGAAAATTGTGCATCGGGCAATCAAAGAAAAGGGATCGAGGCGGCAGATCAGCAGCTACTCGAGAGCTACATCCCCGACTCGCCACAGGTAATGCTTAGCTAATTTCGAAGGAGAACGAATGAGATACTCGACAGAAAAATCAGTGTGGGGAAGTACGAGTGCCGTTGCAAGAGCTTATCAGCAGGCCTGCACTGAGACCAGACAGGTTTACCAACATGCCGCTCAAGAACCTGGACGAACCATCAACAGTAGCACTGGCCTAATGTTACAACGACTGTTGGAGGACAGGACTCGTGCCGAAAGAGTGGAAGAGCTCCCGAATGATTCCAATCCCAAGCCAAGTAAACCTCCAAGGATATAAAACTTTCGCCCAATCTCGCTGACGTCCTGCGTGGGCAAGGTATTCAAACACGTCCTAATGCTGCGGCGGCAAGATTACCTCGAAGATAATGACCTCTACTACGAAAAAATGGTGAGCCCTGACGGAATCAATGGACTCAGTACGCCATGCTGCAACTGAGACACCTAACCATCGACAGGGAAACTCGGCACACCAGGGCTATACTGGGGCTCGACCTACAGGGAGCTTTGGATAACGTTAACCACTCAGAAGTACTCGAACAAATTTCGAGGTTGGAAATGGGCAGAAGATTGCCTGAGTATATCTAGAGATTTTTAACAAGGCGAACGGCGGTGCTCATCGGCGGACACGTAGAGATGAAGGCCAAGGAGACCGGGCGACGAAGTACGCCACAAGGGTCAGTGGTCTCGCCGCTCATATTCAACCTGGGGATGATCAGTGTCGCCCACATGCTCGAGAGGTGGAGAACGTCGAGCATACGATATGCATCGACAATATCGCCCTGTGGGTCAAGAAATGTAGCGACACTTAAGTGGAAGACGTGCTGCAGAAAGCAGTGATTACGGTCGAGGGGAGCCTCGAGGGATGGGCCTGAGATGCTCACAGAGTAAGAGTGATTTGCTACTGTACACGCCCAAGGACAGACAACGTGGACAACGAAGAGATGGAGACGAGATCAAGATATACATCCAGGATGGGTCGGCGATCACCATGGTGTCTGACATCTGAGTACTGGGCCATGTTTCTCAACGAGAAATGGAACAATGGGGACACATTGGCGAATATAATCGGGAAGGCGGCCAGCGCCATTCGGCTAATGAAACAGGTTTCCAAAAAAAGACGGGGCTGCGCGAGGAGAAACTCACACGACTAGTGCAGCCAATTGTCATGAGCCTCATGACATACCTGGCGGAGTTTCACAAGTAAAGACCAATGAGAAGAAAAATCTTGAATCCCCCATCCGAACGGTGTATAAGACGGTCATCGGACTACCCAAGTTCAAAAGAACCGATCGACTGCTAAGCCTGCGCGTACAGAACACCTTGGACGAAGTCATCGAGGCCCAACAGGTGGCTCAATTAGAGAGGCTGGCCATAACCAAAGTAGGCCGAAGAATCCTAGACAAGTGTGGCTAGAACTACCACGCACAGCAGGTCACCAAGATGCAACTATGTGACGGTACCAGGGACCAAATCCAGGTGGGTGCAGTCCCATGTAACATGCACCCGGAGTAGTACGAGGGCAGGCGGCGAGCACGGGCAAGGGGGCTGCTGCAGCTGCACGCCGGGGATGCTGGAGCCCACTACGTCACTTCAGGAGAATCCTACAACGAACCGGGTTCGTGGCTACGGCGGTCAATACCAAGGGCAACCTCCTAGTGGCGGCTAGCATTGCGAGTGGCCAACCCGGGTAAGCAAAGGAGGTGGCGATCGCGCTGGCCATTAAAGATCCCGGCTGCACAACGGTCCTTAGTGATTCGAGGCAACCCGTCGAAAACTTCTCCAAAGGCAGGGTTTCTCCAGTAACAAAGAAACTACAGCAATGGCAAACAAGCCTCATAGGGAAGACAAGAATCAAGTGGTTTCCGGCACATGCAGGAACGGTGTCGGAACGTGCTGAAAACCACAATAAAACCGAACATGCTCGTGCGCGCAAACTCACTAACAGCGCCGAGAAAAGTGCCGGAGAGTATTTGTGGTGAAGCACGCAAGATCAGATGAATATATGAAAGAAGAAACTCCGACCTATCGACTTGCCAGGCAAACACTGCAGATGCCATGCAAAAGATTAAGTAGGAAGCAGGCAGTCGTTTATATGCAACTCCAAGTGAGACGGTCCCAAGCTCTTAACTAAACAACAAGATGTACTCGGACACATACCCCAATGCCACCTGTCGGGTGTGCCACAAAGCCCCAGCAAGACGAGCACAGCGTCTGGGATTGTTTCGTATACCACGACGAATCAAACACAAGAAGGATGCCCCTGCCCTCCAGGAGGTGGCATGGACTGGAGATCAAAGTCAACCACTCCAGGCTATCCAGCGAGTCATGGTGGCGCTGGTCAGTGTAAGGGGACCCTGGTGGCGTGGTGACGGTGAGCGGGGGAACCTAAACGTGTGATGACGACTTCAGCCAAGTCATGAAGACAAAGCAATATGACTTTATTCGCAGGCCACAAGGACATTTGCCCAATCCAAAAGGATTCACAATTGTTTTTTGGGTCATCACGTGCTGCACAGTTTGTGGACGTCAGTCTACTATGGCAAGAGGTTGTGTCGTGCCCAAATCGCTGACACCCAAAGCAGCGGCGTGGGTTGGTACGAAGGGTCGGACCGGACATCTCGTGAAGCCTGCGTTGACCGACTCAGGGAGTGTTGAGCGTTCAAACCAGAAGAATGTGTTTAGTAGCTGTTATTCGGTCGCTTAGGAGTACCATGGTTAGCTTGACTGCTGTCAAGCCCTCATCACGATGGCCCTCGAGCAGATCTGCTTCAGTCTTGTTTATTAGATCCCGGTGAAAGATCGTGCCCTGGCAGCTGTTAAGGTTGCGATGGGGCGTGATCTTGATGTCAACATCGACCATGCGCGTTTACGTGAAGAGGCTAGAGGATTGTTGTTTGTTTTCGACTTCAGTTCGGACTTCTTCCTTTGTGAGCCCCAAAAGCCGCGTATGATTTACCTGTAAGGCTTTCCAGAAACTTAGAAATTACATTGACAGACTTTGACATCACGGGCTCGCCTTATCCAGGGATTAGATTACCAAAAATTGGGAAAAATTATTGGGCTATGGAAGAGAGATCGAAGACAAAGAAAGAAAACAGACTTCGGTTTGGGGCAGTTTTCAGGTACCGATCGTGTTTGCGGGTGTTCATAAAATGCCATACGCTTTAGTATACAAGCAGGGGACGGGACGGGGGTACTACCTTCACTCGGGTTACCGTGGTACCGAGAGAGGTCTCGGAGCACCCTGCCTACTAAACAGATAGGGATCCCATCAGCCCAAGCTTGAGCTGGGCTCCGGCGACACCGCTTGAGGTTTCTACCCTCCGCCTTGAAACACATCAACACAGTAGGTTACCGCTTATGTTGGCGGCTAGGAGGCGGCTACCCTCAGGAAGTTTACTCAAGGTGCCCCATGCGGGTGTTAAACATATTTCATAAAACACCAAATGCTTTTAGGTCGCTAAGTATCCCGTATAGCGAAGCCGTGTCATAGGCTTCCTCGACATCAAAAAAGACCATTGCGCAAAACTGCTTATTGGTGAAAGTATTCTTGATGTACGACTCAAGGAGCGACGAGTTCGACGTTTGTTAATCGCCCTGCCCTAAAGCCTGCTTGGGAGCTCTTGAGAAT
Organism: Haemaphysalis longicornis; assembly: GCA_013339765.2. NCBI lineage: Eukaryota > Metazoa > Arthropoda > Arachnida > Ixodida > Ixodidae > Haemaphysalis > Haemaphysalis longicornis. The sequence continues at coordinate 5,333,536 of CM023454.1, read as the reverse complement.
GACATTGTTCTCTAAAAACTACACAAGTCTTCTGTACATCATCTTCTCGAGAAGCTTGCACAGGCAATTTTTGAGAGATATGGGTCTGTAGCTGGCGGGAGAGGAAGAGTCTTGCCCCTCGTTTAGAAAAGCCACAATTATGGCCTCCCTCAAAGACTCTGGATTATGCCCCTAAAGCCATATTGTGACCATTGGCAGCGCCCCATTATTGTGACACGTAGTGGAAGGGATATCGCCACTATCATGACCAGTGTGAGCACTGAGAGGTACGATTCCCAATCTCTTGTACTCACGCCTCGTTGTCATTGCCGCCTGTAGATACTCATCATCATCTTCATTGAACTCGAGTTTCCCGGAACATGAAGCCCGAGCAGAACAATAACCGTCGTCTGCGAGACTTCGTGTTTCACTGCAACATTATTTTGTTGTATAGGTGTAGGAATGTTTCAAGTGTGTCGGGGTATCGTGGTTTTATCATGTTGTATGTATTCCTAGTTGCACCTGGATCTGAAGGTTCACATTTGCTCAGGGCAGCCTTCAACTCGTACAGTATAAAGTGATAATTGTACCGGCATTTTGACTAGTTATTGTCTTAGAGGAACTTATCTTCGCAAGCGAAGTTGTGTTTACGAAAGTGTTTGTTTAGTGTGTGTCGGTCTGTGAATGAGTTAATGGATGTAGGAAAGGTGCGCCAACTCTCTTGTTTTCCTTCACAGCACACATGCTTACAAGGTGCCTTCGTCCTTTTAAATGATACAAGATTACTGGATGAGAGGTACCGACGGAGGATACCCTACGCCTTGTTCTGGGCCTCCCTCGCCAGCCTACAGTCCTCATTTCACCTCGGCCTCCTCTGGTTGCACGGGGCACCAGAGGCGTGAGGAATGGACTTTTTGGTGGCATTGAGGTTGTGCGCCGTGAGGAGTTAGGTAGCTTCTTCGATGTGTAGGTGTGTGATTAATGTTGAGTGTGTGTTACATGTTTCTGCAAATGTATTCTATTTTTTTCTTTCTTCATTGAACCTGTTATGAGAAGGTGTACTGCGTGTGCCCTTACCTATATATGTTAGTGAGGTGGGAAAGTGGTGACTATCATGTCGTTCCGTACCCACACCGCACTCACGACATGGAAGGAGAATTTCAGAACCAATAGCGAATTCGAGATTTGCTAATCTATTGTGTCTTAAGTCGTGGTACGTTAGCTGCTTTGTGAAAAGGTATCTTGCCGACGATGCTTAAAATTTTTCTCTCTGGCGACCTCGGGCACCCGTGCGAGAAAACTCCCGAAGAGTATTCTGCACAATATTGTCGCCTGTCAGGATGTATTTTTTGGGCGGCTGGTCAACCAGAGCCTCCAAGTCTGAAGTCAGAGGTGCAGAATCGCGAGGAGTGTAAATGGAGCATACACTTACGACCTATAAATAGTATTGTGCGCATTGCTGCATCCTGAAGGAAAGTGTTTAAAAAGGTTGGGTCGCATGCTACGGAATTCCCGGGCAATTCTAGCCCCACCAGGCGAAGAGTGTGTGCAGCCATCCTTGTTTTTTCTGAATACTATATAACTATTGAAGAAATATGTGTGATTGGAATTTAAATGTGTTTCTTGGACACACTTTACACTTGGTTGATTAGCGTGCAGGATCTCACACACATCGTCAAGATTATTATGAATGCCTCTGCAGTTCTGTTGAACAAAATATATTTTTTTATATATGAAGTATTCAGGGCTACTGGAGTGTGACCATTTACCTAAGGTCTTTCGGGGCTTGCACTCTTGGAAGGGTTTTATAAATCTGTTTTGTAGGTTTGGATGAAGGGACCCACTCCTTCCGCTGCGAAGCCGACTGGAAGTTGCCACATCGATCTACTCGTGAGATTTGTGGGGGGTACCTCGGGACAGGACCCCCTTGACAAGGCTTATTTTTGGGAGCCTTCGTTCGACCCGCGGTGGTAGAGGGCGTAAGAATCGTCTCGGGTGGCACAGGCAATGCGGCGGGGGGTGGGAGCTGCCGCGGAGGACTCCGTCCCCACCTCCAACGTGCCCTCGCACGTTCTTTGGGCCAGTGAAAAAGAAACAGTAGATGCAGCAGCATCTCCAACCGACGTGGTTGCCAGCACAGCCGCTGTTGGCTCAGCGAGGTGTGCGGAGGCGGGTTGGTTTTGCCTGATGCAGGACAGCGGGAAAAGGACCGGGGACAAGACCAAGTCCGACTCTCCGCACTCGTCCCTGCAGAAACCACACGCCGCTCTAACACCCTGGCGAGCTGCGTCGTCGTAATTCCACAAAGGAAAAGAGGCAAGCCTCTTTCTTGCCTCTGGGAAGGTGATGTTCTTCTACAGTTTTAAGGTTATCATTTGCGTCTTATACTTGAACTTTTCACAACTCCTAGAACAGGAGGGATGTGGTCCCTGGAAGTTCGCTCAAGTGAAGCTTCCGGATTCGGAATTGCTGGGTAAAAAATGATGTGCTGCACATTTTGTGCACGTCAGTTAACCATGGCAAGAGGTTGTACTGTGCCCATATCGCTGACACTTGAAGCAGCGGCATGGGTTTGGAACATTGGGTCCGACTGGACATCTCATGAAACCTGAATTGACCGACTCGAGAAGTGTTGATCGGCCACACTTCAAGATTATGTGTTTGATTTATATGATTTGGTTGTTTCGGCGTATGGGTACCGCTTCACTGCCATCAGTCCCTGATCATGAAGGCCTTCGAGCAGGTCTGCTTCAGTTTTATTTATTAGATCTCGATCACAGATCACGCCCTGCCAACTATTAGGGCTTCAATGGGGCGTGATCTTGATGTCAACATGTACAATGCGGATATGCTTGACCAGTTTAAAGGATTGCTGTTTGTTTTTACTTCAATCAGGAATTCTCCACTCGTTTTGTTAGACTTGTATGGCTTCTGGTAAGGCCTTCAAGAAACCTGGAAATCAAAAAGGCAGACTTGGAGGTGATGGTCTTTGACTTATCACGGGCTTCTATCACCGAAAAGCGGCACAGGTTATCGCGCTTTGGGAGCGAGATTGAAGGCAATAGTTGGAGAGAGATTTCGATCAGGCCTCTTCTCGGGGACCGATCACATTGGAGGGGGTTAGAAACTGCCATATGCTGGAATAAAAAAGCAGGGGACGGCTGATTTCGTTTGAAGCCTTACACTGATAGCTTGAAAGGCCCCGGAAATTCCCGCCTTTTGAACAGACAGGCTGCCCATCCACCGGAGCTTGACCTGGGCTACGACGGCCACCGTTTCAGGTTTGTACCTTTCACCTTACAACACATCGTCATGGGTGGTTCCAGCTTATGTTTGTGGGCTCGGGGTTCGCAGTGTCGCCAAAACCGTCACCAAGATACCTCAAGGTTCCCCGTGCAGTGCTAAATGTTTTATTGTTTTGTCTAAAACTATTTTATTTACTGCACCAACATGCCGACTGCTTTCCTTGTACGATTACACTTAAAATACACCAGAATAGTTTTGCTTTTCTTGTTATTCCTAGTGTTTTAAATCATTTCTTGCCTTCTGATTTAGCAGTCTATTCTTGCTTTCCGCAAATTGATGAAGGAACTCAGCTATTAAGCAATGCGTTCAGTGTTTTCGTACCTTCGTTTTAGTCTTTATCAACAGCTTAGATGTTCTAACCAAATGTTTTCTGTCTCATCCCACCAGTAAAATTTGCGGAGTGATGACGCTACTTCGCGGTTCCCAGCAAGTACTGGTGCGGCAATGCACGGCTTCGTGCTCGCTTCGTAAACTAAGCCTGCCTTCGCTCGTGTACAGAGCATCGTGCACAGGGTCAAAGCGCATTCTAGGGCGCGGACTTTAGCCAAGTGATGTGTAACCCGCTGTGTCAGGAGGTGCAAGAGCTGGAAAAACAGCTCAGCTGTTTCTCGAAACTTACTCCGCGATTGCAAAATGCGCCAATTATTTCTTGTATGCTCGTTTATTTATTAAGCAACCAATTTAGGTGATGTTTAATGTTGCAGTAAAAAATAGTGCACTTCGCTGCTTTAACCATTTTCCTTTTTACCGATGTTTTACTATGTCGTTAGTGGATATTCTTCATGCACAAACTCGTTTTCCACATGAACTTCCAACATTTTCCTCCAGAGGGCAGCGCTCTTATTTGCACTATTTGGGTTTTTGCCCTATAGAGTTTTAAAAAGTATTCTTCGATATAACCCCTTCTAGTTTAGCTACGTATTTTTATATTACACTAACGTATTCTCACTTTGCCAAGGACGACGCGGGTTCTCGGAGAAACGAAGTTTATCGGAGCGAACTTCTGCTCCACTAAGAACTAAGATAGTCATAGAGCGGCTGCGAAGTACTCAACAATTGGCTGTGCGTAGATCACCGTCAGCGAAACTTCAACGGCGGCGTCTGCCATGTGACCAATGATTTATCGCCATAGGAGTTTCTCGAACCGTCAAAAACGTTGAAAACACTTGATAATAAAGAACATTCTAGTCTAGTTTCAGCAACAGAAAGCCCGTTTCAATAACATAGGCGGCCACAAAAACAAAATGGTACACGCACTTCGCTTCATAACACATATAAAACCACCGGAGTCCACAATTTACCAAAAACAATAGAAGCAAGTAAACATACAGACTACATGGTTCACGCAAATATCATGACTGTGCTTTTGTGCTCCGTGGATTTGCATAAAATTTATGCCCGTCGCTTTGAGCGGTGCACACAGCCTTACTTTTTATATATGAATGAAGAAGACCTCACGGCCCAGTTGATTTAGGTTCTTCATTGTTTTGCTCTTTTCTTGTATGTGTTTTCTTGCACAGCTCTAATATATGATGTTGTGTCTAGCCTTCTCTTTCGTGTTAGTAGATTGCATGTATACTACAGCGTGCTCTTTGCAATGTTTTCTTTTTTATAATTTCGTACGGATAGCTTCGCGTTTACGAAAAGAATCGCGCTAAGGTGATTGTCACGTTGGACGAAGACTATCTTAGAACATTATTTGGTGCTTCGCAAGCATCGTCTGACCTAGCTTCGAATTTGACAAAAAACAATCGCTGTAGTGAACTAGCGAAGCTTCTAACATTTTTTTCCCTTTCTTGCGACAGCTCCGGCTTCATGTCGAAGAGGTAATGAGGCTCGACAATTTCATGACTGCCTTGAAAGTCTACAATTTGGGTTACGTAAGTGCCTTATAGGATTTTTTCGATGAACGCAGTAGAAGCTGCTTTTTAGGTACTGATGCTCCCTAGTGTCCTGTGCGCTTTACTTTGCTTCAAATGAACAACACCTCTTGTGACTGAGACATCATGCATCAGAATTATTCACAAATGCGTCACCGTCAGGATCAGAATTTCGGCTGTAAACGATCAACAACCCACTTGCAAGGCGAGGCAGCGGGATATGGTCATCGGCAATCCCCGAGAAACATGCATTTGGGGTTTCGCATTGGCTGCTCTGTAAGAGCATGCATTCCGGGTATCGCATTGGCTGCTCTGTATGACTGTCGAAGACGCTGATTTGGACTGAAGAGAAAGAGTAGTCTAAAATCCCATTGCCCATAAGAAATTCCGTTCCCAGAATTGCGGTAAGGAAGAAGACCAGGGTTTTTCGTGCTATTTATGGTGACGAGCGATGTACACATTACACTTGGCGTCAGGGCGTTAACTCAACTCTGCGAGTATGCGGACTAACCCAGCTGTTCGTGGCTTTTCTAGGCTGTGTCGCGAGTAAGTTGTCGGCTTCTGTGTTTTTATAGCCACTACGTCGAGGCCATCAAAACATAGCTTTACTTCGGACGTTGTTGTCTTAGAGTTGCAGATGCGTCAGGGAGTCATGTCTCGCCTTGCACGTATTGACGACCGGTCACTATCCATTGTTGTCGTCGTCTTGATTTTGGTGGGCTGGGCCATGTCATGTGGGAAGTCAGGGTGAGATCTTGCCGTGGGGCTGAGGGCGCGTCGTCAAACTTGGACTCGGATTTGTCACTCCGTCATTGGAGGGTTCTCTTTTTCCTGCCGCAGTTCAACTTGACCTCCAGAAGTTGCTGGCTTTAGGGAACTCGCATTTGAACTGATTCCAGTCGGTCAGGGAGCTTTTGTGATTTTTGCAACAAGTCTGACAGGAGTTTTTAAATAGCAGAAAACATGCCAGCAGCTTTCTTCGTTGTCTTACCATTTAGAACTTCGGAATCGATTCACCTTCTCAAGCCATTCTTCTAAATCTTCACCAGAGCATGCTTGCAACTACGGCGACTCATGGGGCTGCTGCAGAATGATGGGGGAGTGGCTTTACTGAACATGGTTACGGCCCCAATATCTTCTTTTTTATATTGTGTAGCAGTCCCAACTCCAGTTGAATACCTGGATAATGGCGGCTGGCACCCGTCGGGCTTCATTGACGACATGATGGTTGGTGATGCATTTTCCAAGCACATATACCAGACTTCACGTAGCCAAGCACTGCAAAGGTTCATAGAGAAAGTATGTTTATTAGGGCGAACTTGCGTTCCGCAAAGAAGAGAAAGATTACAGAAGCTGCGACTAAGCATTGAACAATGTGAGTCGCGTGGAACAGCGGTGCTGAAACCAAGGCCGCGACGGCTGCCCTGCGAGGATTTCTCCTTCGGCATGATAGCCCTCGAACCGGCGTACTTCGTCAAGAACACTGCAGATCATTGAACATCATTCTAGTCTGATAATTTCAGAGTGAACTGTCTCCCTAGAAAAAAGGAGAGCTCTTGCAGCATACAAATAAAGGAAAAGATACACTTTTTTTGCTTCAATCACGGCGGGGCGCCACCGCACGCTAAAAAACCCAGGAGAAGCCGTACAAAATGCACGGTTTGTGACAACAGTTTGGCGTCGGCGGGGTGCCAGCGGTAGGTAAAAACCAATTAGTAACAAGACAAAATACACGGTTTGTGACAAGTTTAGCTACAGCGGGGCGCCACCTGGCGCTAAAAAATTCATGAGAAGCCGTTCAAAATACGCGGTTTGTGGCAACAGTTTGCTATGACAACTACGCTAGCATTATTTGTTTCGCCGTGGGTATGAAGCATTCCCCCATTATAAAAGCGGTCTGTTTATAATGTCTGCCCACTTGAGTTTTTGTTTGAACACTAGTTTAATATTCAATATTCCAAAACGCCAGCCCTTTCCTTTATGCATACCCCTTATACATTGCACTGGCCCCTTTTGAGCATATTTATGCGAATTCCTGCGTCATCAATAGTTTTTTGCCGTTTTTTAGAATGTGCACATTGTTCCTCTCCGCGTGCACATGGAGACATACCTTTATTAAATAATGTAGACTTTTTAGAGCCCTCCCTGTTGTATTTTATGTTGAAATAGCTGGTTTTGTTTATTATTGTGCCAAACCGCCTAATCTTCTATGATATATCTTTGCAGTTATAGCAGCGCGTGCTATGTTTAGGAATATTGAATCAATTCATTTGTTGTAATTATTTACTGTGTTTCCTTCTGCAATGCGCTTAGTCTTGCTTCCTGCACTGGTGTAAAGCAGCTATAGTTGTTAAAGAGATTTGGTTTTGTGCCTTTCCTCTTGAGGGTTCAGTTTTTCAGCGTTTTGCTTATAAACAAGGCCAGCAACAGTAATCTTCTATTGTAGCAAGATAGCATTATTGGAATTCATTCCCCTTGGGTTGTTTCTGATCGAGTCAGGTTTTCTCAACCATCAACTGCCAACGCTCATCCCGATGCGGTTTTTTGTTCAATGTGATTTCTATTTTAATGTACCAACTTCCCTGATTGTTTTCCTTTTTTTCATTTACCAACATCTTTTCATTTATGACCATTGCCCTCCGCAGGGCATGCAGTTTTTCTATTACAATGCATCTTGATAATCTGCGTTTATCAGGAAGGCTATTTGCTTTTGCACTTTCCTCGTGTGTTTTGTTTACATGGTTTTGTTTACCCATGTGCCCATCAGCCTAATGCTCTATTTTAGCAGGTTATTTTAAACTACATATGGTACGTCTGACTGCATTTCAGTCAATTATTACTGTATAAGTGGACGCGGTCCGGTTGTGTCACAATGTACACGTATTAACAAGATGGGAAACCGATGAGACGTAGTGGCGTAGCAGTGGGCTGGGCAACCGAGCACCGAGCGTCTTCCTCATCGTTCCCGAGCGATCACCCTACGGGCACTGAGGTTCCTTGTCCTCGTCGCCTGTGATTCTTCCGTCAGCCGGATACATCACATTACCCCTACGGGAGTGGAAGCACCATCTCTGTGCAAGATACATTAGGTAGAGGGGTTGTAGCAGGGTATCGATAGTAGTATGGCTTGAGTCATACATGTGGACGTTATCAGCTGGTAGGTGCCCACGTGAAGCTGGGGTCCCAACAGGAACAACATCGTGTGTCACGTCTGGAACAACGCAAAGGATGCGATAAAGGCCAGCGTATTCACAGATAAGCTTCTCAAAGAAGCCAATACGAGGGGAAGGGTACCACACCAAAGCAAGAGAACAATGAGAGAAGTAGGCAAGGCGGGGGCTTTCTGGACAGCTTGAGATGGAGAAAGCCTTGATTGAGCGACTTGGTCGGCAAATCAGCTTTTGCTATGACATCGTCGTTTTGCTCAGTGAATGGTTCAGTTGATTAGGTACACAGGGTGTCCATAGGCAGCCTCAGCTATCGACCAAGTAAAAGGTAGAACGAGGAGGAACCGACAATATTGTGCCACGAAGAATTGTAAGTGAACTTCCCGTAAAGAAGTTGAGCGCCCAAGTTACGGCGATCGGGTGATACATACATTGGTAGCATATCGGTGAGCGTCCTGAAAAGCCTTTCTGTATGTCCATTGGTTTGGAAATGGTAGGTAATCGTCATTCTGGGTTTAACAGAACAGGGTCGAAGAACAACGTCGATGACGCGCGAGACGAAGTAGCCCTCGGTGTGCAGCCTGATGCAGAATCACGACGTGCAGAAGAGGGTCGGCAACGGCCACGGCGCAGGCAATCGGGAGCGCTCGCGTAAAGGCATAAGGAGGCGCCTAATCTACAGATACTGTAATCAAGCGATTTATCGACGTTAGAAAAGGAAAGTGTCCAAAAATGTTCAAGCCAAGACAATAAATTTGCTCGAGTGGCACTTCCAGCTGTTGACGCTGACCGGCGGTTAGGACCGGGGTTGTTTTCCGGCGTTGGCACAGATCGCACGACAGAACGTAGGGCGGATGGTGCGATAAAGGCCAGGCCCAAAGAAACGGTGAACGACGCGGTTGTAAGTGCGAGCCACTCCTAAGTGACCAGCCGTAGCCACGTCGTGAAGATGATTAAGGACGGGGAGCCTCAAGTGTTCAGGAAAAATGAGCGGTATGTGAGGCCCGTTTCGAAGGTAGAACACCCAGTTGTGAATAACGAATGCTCTGTGGGTAGGATTATGTGAGTGGTCTTGGAGAAGATCAATTATTTAGCGTAAGGAGGTGTAATTGCATCCCTCGGTGTCTATACGGCGGAAGTCAGAAATTCCAGCACGCCCGTTTCGGATTCTTCGTCGGTATTGGTCGGTGGATCGGCCGGAGGACGATACAAACAGTCCACGCGTGTGTGGAGCCGTCCTGACTTGAAGGCCACCGCTACGTGTACTCTTAGAGATGAAGCACCCATCGACCGATGCGCCAGACTGGACCTTTTGGGAACGAGAGCCAACATAGAGCGTGGTGATCAGTCACAACGTTGCCTGACCCACCATATAGATACGGGCGAAATTCACCCACAGCACAAACAAGGGCAAGGACCTCACACTCTGGTACTGATTACTGACGTTCAGACGAAGACCTGATACTACTCGCGTAAGCGATTACTCCATCATGACGAACTTGCCGGTCAGCCAAAATTGCTCATATGCCGTAGCCACGTGCATCAGATCAAACTTCTGTTCAGGCCGACGGGTCAAAGTGAGGGAGGATGGGGGCAGTCGTGAGGCAGGAGACGAGCGTCGAGAACGCCGCGTCTTAGTCGGTGCCCTCGCGAAGTTCACGTTGCTATTGAGTTAACCAGTGAGGCGACGGGCTATGGTAGCACAATATTTTATGAACCGCCTGAAGAAGAACACAGTACCACAAACTACAGATGTTTTTTGACGATTTCGGCACAGGAAAACTTTTTACGGGGTGGATTTTGTCTGGATGCGGCTGTACACCAGCAGCGTTAAAGATGTGGCCAAGGATCGTAAGTTAGCCGCTAGTAAAATGACATTCCGCGGACTTGAGCTGAAGTCCCACCTTTCGAAAGACACAGAGGATGTAAGAAAGGCGCTGGAGATGTGTTTTAAAGGTGGCAGAAAAAATGATAACATATTCCAGGTAACATGTACACGTGTACCGTCAAGGCAAGGAGTAATGAGTGCATCTTGCAGTCAATGATGGCGGCTGCATGTCGCAACTCGAATTACAATTCCTTCACTTGGTATAGACCGCCGGGTGTAATAAAAGCCGTCTTCTTGTGATCCATCTCGTGTAGAGCTACCTGCTAGTATCCCGAACGCAGATAACTCGACGAGAAATAGGTGGCGCCATGAAGACCTTCGAGTGCGTCGTCCATCCATGGTAATTGATAAACGTGATTTGTTACTTTGTTCGCTTCATATTAATCGACCGAAATGCGCCATGTGCCGTCCTTCTTTTCCAGTAGCGCGACTGGCAACGCCAAAAGATTGTTGAAAGGTTCGATGATGCCTTTGCAAAGCATTTTTCACTACCTGTTGAAAAGCATGGCGCTCCACTTGAAAAACGCCGTATGCTCGCCTGTGGACTGGGCTAGCATCACCATTGTGGATACGATGCGTCATCGTTGTCTGGGACAAGGTTTGGCTGCGGAAACCAAATATGTCTGTAGGATGCCAAAAGGCGAGGAAACTCTGGAGCATTTTTTGGAGAACAGATATGGGGTAATCATTAGCCTAAATTTCAGCCCGGATCTGGCAGGACCTGCTTGGCCGTCCGATGTCAGGGAAGAAACCTCGAAGTGCGATAATGTAAAGATGACAGCGAATAAATTGTTTGGGGAAGGAATTCGGAAGAAAACCTGTAGTTTAGGAAACGAAGTTCCACGTGGCAGCATGTGGTACTTTGTAACCGTCCCTTGGGTGTGAGGAAGGGTGACAGGTCGCGTAAGCAGCACATCGATTTTTTGGAAGATGACGTAGTCGTGGTCCGAAACAGCGGGGGACAAAGACATATGGACGTACCTCACAGTTTGAGGGGGCAAGAGAACATGCTCAGTTGAGCAGAAGCGAGGGCCGGGAATGGCGGCAGCAGCTGAAGCAAGAGGAAGCTGAAAACTGAGAACCCGTGTAGCACAGTCAATGAGAGCTGCGCTCCCCGAGTTGAAATTTGGGCTGAGGGCCAGGTCATGGGACGCGTGTAGAGGACGGTAAACATCACATGTATTGTGTGGTCAGCAATTATTACACCAGCAGTGAACAACCCGCGCAGCAGGCGTAGGTCCATCACCGATTCGGAGAAACCTTAACGGCGCGAGCGTGAGGATCTTGCGTAAACGGTGGTGAAAGTCAACTTATTACGGGTTTGTGTGCTCCCGTGTAAACGAATGCGGTTCAATGTGGGCGTTCATTAATTTGTTTCTCGTCGCTGGAGTAAGCAGAGGGTTTCGGCTTGGGTCGGTAATCCAGCGTCGCTGCCGGAGGATTGATTGCGTAGTTTTTCGAATGAGGTCGAAAGTAGTCGGACAGGTGGAATCGGTGGCAAGACTGGGGTGAGCGGGACCGGCGGCATTGGGGCGACGGGGGAAGGTTGAATCTGGTAGTGGCACTGTTAGAGTTGGCTGGGTTGAGCTCAGGACGGGTAGAGACTTGGACTTGGTTTTACAGAAAGGATCGGATGCTAATCCCTCTGCTCTTCGTAATCCAGGTCGCTTTGTGTCATACGGGGCATATTGCTGTGGCCGGTGATCCAGCCTGTTTGCAAGTCAACACTGCAACACCTGCGCCGGACCAATGCGCCATGGACACAACGGAACGGCCACCACCCGATATCAGCGAAAACATACTATGCAGACAGTAGCGGACTAACACAGTAACGTCGACGGAAGGCCCTTATCTCGACCGTATAAATAGTGGGCGCTCAGACGGATCATTCAGTGGACTTGGTTGCACAGAAAAGATCGGAAGCTAATGCATCTGCCCTTCGTTATCCTGGTTGGTGTGCAATGCACTTCTTCCATTCGAGATTACTCTTTAACCTTGGTGGTGCTGCCAAGTCCACATTGTCTTCTTGAAACTATCAAAGATTGTGCTGATGTTATCAAATTGCTGTTACTAACCGCTGCGATATGGAAACCAATCCGGGGCCAACATCAGACTCAGAAGCTGAATCCAGTTCGACTAACGACTTACTGAGGAAGATTTTGAAACAGCAAAAGGAAACTACCACATCTTTGAAAGCATCGACTTCAGACTTCAAAAGAGTGGAATCTGCGGTGGTCAACGTTCAAGAAAGGGTTACGTCTATTGAAAAAGAAATCTGTCGCCTTCAAACCCTTGAACAAAAATTGACGGTACGCGATGAAGCCTGTAGCAGCTCGAACAACCAACTTCTTGAACTGTCGGCCAAAGTAGACGACCTAGAAAGTAGGAACAGACGCAACAATCCCGTAATATACGGTCTTAGTGAAGATGTAGACGAAGATTGGAAGGCACTTGAGGCCAGAGTTAAGAAAGAAGTATTTTAGAAAGTATTAGGCATAGAAGTAAAGTCATTAAAACGAATTCATAGAGTGGAAAAATACGAGAAAGAACGTCCCCGTCCGGTTATCCTTCGACTTTATGACTTAGCTGAAAAAAAACCAGATTTTTGTTCTGATGCAGCAACTTGACAGGAACGAAAATGGAAATTTTGGAGGATTTTTCAAAAATAGTGCGCGATACCCGACAGAAACTTTGGCATTCTGCAGCACAAGAAAAATAGAAGGGTTAAAAGTGTCACTACTTTATGACAAGCTAAAAGTCGATGGAAAACCGTTTGTCTGGGATTCGCATCACAATCGAAGGGTTAGAATGGCAAAACAAGTTACGCCTGCTCAAAGGCACCTCGAAAATCAAACCAAGCAATCACAGGAACGTACTAAAACCCTTCGTATTGTATCACTTAAAGCACGTCGCCTTTTAAACAAGCTAACTCTACTGGAACGCCTAATACTAAACCACAAACCACATATTTTAGTTATTACGGAAAGCTGGTTGCATGACGCCGTGCTTGATTCTGAAGTTGTTCCCTCCTCATACAAATTAATTCGCAAAGACAGAACAACAAGAGGCGGCGGAGTAGCAATAGCTATAAAAAAGAATGTGAAGTTTTCCCGTTTAGAGGATATAAGCAACCATGAAAGTATGTTGTGCCGGATCAATTTCTGTGGAAATAGCATATTTTTGAGCGCAGTGTATCGACCGCCAAACTCTTCCCCTGAGTATTTAGAAATTATGCACGATTATATTGCACAACACACAAATTCGCGTTCGAAGATAATTTTGTGCGGAGATTTTAATTTGCCAGGAATCAACTGGTCTGAATTATCTCATGATCACCGAAAGGTAGCAAGTGGGGAATCATTGTTACTTACAGCGTTTATTTCTCATTATCGCAACAAGTATCTAGTGCTACGCGTATTGTAGGTTCCTGTTCGTCTGTGCTTGATCTGATGTTTGTAAGTAGTTCTCTTGAAGACTGTGCGGTAAGTTTTGAAGGTGGGAGTTCCGACCACAAGATTCCTTCTCTTTCGTGTTCTTTGAAAACTAGTCCAAAAAAAACAAAAATCCAGAGCTACTTATTTCAGGCACTATGCACGTGCAGATGACGCTGCTATCTCCGCCCATTTAGAATACTTATTTTCTGATTTCGATAAAATTAACAACGTGTATGAACTGTTGACGTGCTTAAAGATATCATGTGCGATTGTGAAGCTCGTTACGTGCCTTGAAAAAGGAAACGCGTTGATCTGGATTATCCGTGGGTGACGCGGGAGATCATACGTTTAAAAAGGAAGATTAAAAGGCCGCGCAAGACCGGAACCTCTGATCAACTACAATGCCTTATCGCTATACTGAACAATAAAATTCGCAGCGCTAAGTCTCGATTCCATTCCGGCACACTCCCATCAATCATGCATTCTGAGCCAAAAACTTTTGGCGCTATTTGTCGAAGCAACAATCCGATATTTCCCAGCTCACATCATGTAATAAAATTATCACGCAACCAGACCAAATAGCCGATGAATTATATGCCTTCTTTCAATCAGTTTTCGCGCATGGGTCCTCTGGAGGATCTTTACCATCATATTCTTTAATTCACCCTATGCTAGATTTACATTTCAATGAAGGATTTGAGTGCGTACTCCGCAACCTCAATACTAAGAAATCCCCAGGCTAAGACAATATTTCAAACACCTTTATTAATAAATATGCTGTCTGGGTAAGCTGATGTTTACATAAAATTTACACCACTTCAATAGTTACGCAAAACAATCCCTGATGACTGGCGCATGGCAAAGATCATTCCAATACATGAATCCGGTTCCAAACTAGAACCTAGTAATTACCGTCCGGTCTCATTACCCAGCACGTGCTGCAAGATATTAAAGCATATAATTTTTAAAGCCATTGCAACACACCTAGAAGCTAAAAAATCTGCTGTACAATCGGCAACACGGTTTTCGATCTGGCTTACCAACAGTCACGCAGCTAGCCGAGATTACCAATGACATTGCGAATGCACTGAATGAAGGAGGACTAATAGACACCGTTTTTCTAGATTTTGAAAAAGCATTTGACGTCGATCGCCCCAATGACTTAATAACAAAAATGCATGCAATTGGAATTGAAGATAACATTATACATGAATCACACCGTATCTACACAACCGCAAGCAGTTTGTTGCTGTGAACAACCACACGTCCAACAGCCTGAACGTCCTTTCAGGCGTAATACAAGGATAAGTCTTAGCACCAAATCTATTCCTTATCTACATCAACGACATTCCTATGGGCATTGACTTAACCGTACAAATAAGGCTTTTTGCAGATGACTGCATCGTGTACGCAAGGATAAATCGAACTGAGGCACAGATTAACCTTACTCACTCATTAACAAAAATTCAAGCCTTGTGTTCGCAGTGGGGAATGACACTGAACGCGAGAAAAACCGTACCATAACTATCACGAATAAGAAAAAACCACTCAACTTTGCTTACACATTAGACAATTTGGAAATTATTAAAAGCGATCAAGTTAAATATTTGGGAGTTACATTAACATCCAACCTTAATTTGGAGCCCCATATAACTGGTATTTGTGCGAAAGCGCAAGGTAAACTGGGTTTCCCAAAGAGAAAACTCCGTAACACTCCCCGTGCAGTAAAGTTAACCGCCTATAAGACCCTGATTAGAGCAGCACTAGAATACGCAGATATAATTTGGAGTCCATATCAAAAATTTCTCATAATTAAAATTGAGCGAATGCTAAACTTAGCAGTTCGATTGGTGTTTTCCGATTACTCCAGGTATACCAGTGTTACTAATCTGCGTAAAAGAGCCGAACTTCATTGTCTTTCCGAACAGAAAATACATTCTAAACTTCAATTCCTGTATCTCCTCTATTATGGGAATTATACAATATCGAGATCAGACCATTTTCTTGAACCTTTCAGGCATTCTACGAGAACTGACCACAATAAGACATTACGACTGCCATCAAGTCACAACAACATCCACAAAAACTCTGTTTTTTTTGTCAGCAATTGCATATTGAAATCAACTTCCCTCAATAGCCGTGAACTGTCACACAGTAGAATCCTTTATTGAAAAGAATAAAAGTATAAGTTTCGAACAATAGAGGCAAATGTTGTAATAGGGTATTTATTGTAAGCAGTGTTTTCCCTTGGATTATTCGATGGTACTTTTCCGCATGATTCTAAACATTGCATTCTGACACTGTTGTTTGGACTACTAGGAATTGTATACTTTTTTTTTTCTTCTTTTCCTGAATTGTGTCGGTGCCTTTCTGTACCTGACATCATTGCTGTATACTCATTGTAGCACTCGTGCTTGGACGGAGAAGGTCTGCAGTATACTCAAATTAAAAAAAAGAAGCACATGTGCCGCGTATCGGGGTAACCAAATTTTGTCGAAGACTAAAGTAGGCGTAGCTCTTGCGGAAGAACTAGACCCTACGGGTTTACTCTACCTGGCAATAAGGCCATCTCCGAATCAATTGAAACAAATTCGTTCATCACCCTGCGTACGCCACTATGCGGGGCGACGGCGTAGGTAGCGTGTAGGAGGGCGTCCGTTGTGGTGACAGGCCGAGCTGTAACTTTGTCGAAATGGAGAGCTAATTCCGCAAACAGGATGAAGGGCCATCATGGCTATTTCTTTGCGGAAAAGGTCTTAATGACGGCAACGGCGTGGAGCTTGCTAGGATCGGTAGTGTATGGCACCGCAGTAGTAGGGGTCATAGCCTCCAGTTCTCGGCGTACGATTTTGGTTATATCTGCTGACGACAGAAGATATCTTGTAGGCGTGAAAGACGTGCTGGTAGGTTGAAATCTTCACACGAAGATGTCGCTGCTGTCTGCGTAAGTAGGGTGAAGTTAAGGGATATACGGCATTTTCAGCCTCCTCCAATCAGTGACATTTCTTAATGATGAAATTCACAGTTGTAAAGACTTTGCATGTAAAAAGGTGGCGTGCATGGTCCGCAATGCCCTCCAGAATTTGACCCACATTGTCAGACTCCAGCATTGTGCTCGAGCAAAGCGGCGAGACGTCCTGGAGATATGCAACGTACTATTCGGTCGACGACTGGGAGCGCGATGCCAGATTCTTGCGGGGGAGCAAGCTAGCGACCCAGAGGCTTTTCGAACAAGTCTCGCCGCTTTGTTTTGAATACTTCCCAACTGGTCAACTCGGTCTCGTGCGTCTCCAACCACTTGCGTGCAGGACTCTATTTTTTCATGTAAAAGATCGCATTCGCAAACCTGATGGTGCGACCTTACCTGTTGCGAGTGCTAAAGCACTCGAAGAAAGTGATCGAGTCGTTCACATAAGCGTCGTCCGGCCTGGTGAACCCGCCAGTCTCACGAGGAGGAGGCACGATGACAACAATTGTAGTCGACGCCGTCGCTCAATCAGTAGTGATTTTTACGCAAGGAGCGGAGTGTGTACTCCGAAGTTCCGTCGAGATTGGAGCACGCCAGACGAGCTGTACGGGATCAGGTGTCAATACCAACTTTGTAACATTCCCAACTAATGTTACAAGGGGACGCGGGCACGCCGTACGACGATGTAGGTGTATTTACATGATGGGAAACCGGTGCGAGGTAGTGGCGTAGCAAACGGCTTCCGGAACCGAGCCTCGAGCGGCTTCTTCATCGTCGTTTACGAGCGATGGTTGGTTGGTTGGTTCCGAAAAAATTGCTCGTACCCACTCAGGGGGATTGGCACGAGCGTTCACCGTACTTGCTTTAGGGTCCTTGTCCTCGTCGTCAGCGATGGATCCTTCAGAAGGATATGTTACATTACATTCTGACTATTTCATTTCCACTAAACGGTGAAATGATAATGGTCTGGCTTTTCATGTGATATAAAGCACTGCTTGATTTAGGAGAGTGGTCTCCGTTTTTATACGGCCCTTCTTGTTGTGTTTTGTTTGTTTTACACCTTTTTATTATTATACAAAATCGCCAAATCATTCACTTAAGCATGGCGCATTTACGTGAAAGGGTGCATTTATGAAAACGGGCTATTTTGAGTTTTTTCTGTTGGTCCTGGTTTTCTATATATTTGATTGCATCCCGATTTTATGGCTTGTATTCTGGGTTTCCGTATAGCAATGAATAACTCTCCCATAAACAGATGGTCTCTGGTTTTTGCAAACTTCCTTTTGTGTCGTTTTTTTTTTTTACAAGGCTTCATTTTGTTAACCTACCAATTCATCTACACTTTCATTTGACACGTTACATTTACAGCATACTGGGTTGTTTTGGCAGCTTAACAGGGAATACTTGTGTTCTCATTCATTCACCGCGCTGGTGTTTGCAATAACCGGATACCTTGTTCGGGCTTGCGTAGAAGACAACCCTTCATTCAGAAAAGTGGTCGGTGGGTTTGTGCTCTTGCTCTCATTTTCTGTCCGGTGTGGTTTAAGTAGGGGCAGCGTGGACGTACATGGTTAGTCACAGTCAAACAAGACATGCAGCTTACTTTCGCGACAAGTGACCACATAAAAGCCACAGTCGCGTTATCGCGTTGCTGTTACGACAATTTTACCAGTTATGTTAGCTCCTAGGCACATTTTCGCTAACGTTACAGCCAAAAGACGCAATTTAAACGCGCACCTTACGTAACAGAGAGTTGCATTCACGCGGGTGCAGTTTATATAGAAATCTCTGCAAATTTTCGCATTTTCATTAAGACGTCTGCCTTGCAAATTCGAATACTTTGGCGCACCTCTTTCACAATGTTCTAGGGCATTTTTTACCAAATGTTACCCTCCCAGCTGGAATAGTTTTGCAAATATATACGTTTTCTTTTTTTTTTTTGTGAAGTCGCAGCCGTGCACAGTGAGTTACAGAAAAGCAAAACAAACAAAGCTATCTTTCGCGAGAAGTTGACCTCGAAAACGCCACAATCGCGTTATTGTGTTGCTATTCCGATAGATTTACAATGAAAGTCAGCTCGCTAGGAGCATTCTCGCTTTTTTTTAGAAAGGTAGCCTTGAAACTTGTGCTTTTTGTAGCTATACGATAGGGGATGGCAGTTGCTAACCTTTCCAACAACGAGACATCGGGGATTCTCATTAGTATGCCAGCGTGTGAGCTTATTTCTTAAGAACTCGAGGGACAAAACAAAACTGACAAACGCTGGCCCAACATCACTGCAGGTGTGCAAGGCAACCTCATCAGCAGGAACTTCGCTCGCTCTCTCTAACTCCTTTTCGTCAAACAATCTATGCCGAACTTATCCAGGTATGTAGTGGAGCCTGCACCGAAAGTAACGATCATCCCCTATATAAAATGGAATACACTAGAAAGTTCCAACCATTCTGGCAATGCTCTTAGGAACATACCAGCTCTTCCCACCAGTGAAGGACGCTGCCACAGTGGTGCAGTAGTGGCCACCACCTCCAAAGACTATCAAAATCAACTCTCCACCCCTAGTTACCTGCAGCTCTAGAGCACCTCTCTATGGCGGCGGTGAGAACAGCGATACAGCAAAGTGTGATAAGAATCCCTTTTTTGGAACGGGCCGAATCTCGAACTTCACAATGGCAATGTTCAACTTACTCACTCTGTAGAGCAAAAGAAGCCTATCTGTGCAACTAGAGCCGCTCTCGGACATTAGGCGAGATAATATAGGCTTAGGCGAAGTTAAAATACCGGAGAACGGTCCTTTTATGCTACAGTGGACCCGAAGAGATAAACGAACACGATTCGGGATTTTAAATTTACAGATATATTACAGAAAATGTGTGGAAGTTTTTCCGCATTAGGAGAGAGTCGTGGCTCATGTGATGAAGCTAAGCAAGCGGTACAGACTAAAGGTAACACAGGGATAGGCATACACGCCTACAACCAGCCACGATGATGAAGTCATAGATCAGCTTGTATGAGGACATTCCATCAGCAGTAAAGAAGGCGAGAACGCATTACCCCATTTTGATGTAAATTTTTAACGCAAGCGTCGGTAAGAAAGGAAAGAAGAAAGGTCACTGGGAAAATGTAATACAAAATCATAATAGTCGAGGTGATACACTAGTGCATTTGCAGATAGAAATAAGCTGAGGTTGATAAACACATTCTTCTACAAATGACAGAATACTAAATAGACACAAAATAGTTCAGAATGTACATCTGAAAACCAACTTCACTTCATTGAAAGTGACAACGTGAGCATTATGTAAGACATCCAGGAGATAAGTAATATTCCGAGCCGTGACCGCATGATGTGTGGATGCAAGCTAGACTAAATATCAAAATAGAAAAAGCAAAACACTTTAACACTTACAAACGTCGCATGTATAAAATCACAGCCAGATCGCAATAGTATAAAGGAACTCTTAAAAATAAATTCTCGCTTTTGAACGAGAAGTATGACGTCAGTGGTGACAGGCTAAATGACAATACATCAGTACTACGTGGATCAGCTGCCCCTGTGGGAGCGCCAACATCGAGGGAGCGAACTGGAAAACTAAGAAAACTTAGCAATTAATTTACAAACGTAAGAACATCAAAGTGTCGAGTACCGCGGATCAGATGGAATTCTCCGAGCTGTCAAAGCAGGTTAACATCAATAAAACAAAGACATTCCTGCATTTATCAAGGCAGCGATCAAGAAAATGAGGAAAATAGGAGGAAGCTTGAAAGCAACCTAAAGAAAGCTAGCCATCGACAAAGAGACGATGTACACACTCAGAGATGAGCAGGGAAATTTTGAACAGAACATTGACGAGAATATTATACACGAGATTATACACGGGGCTTTATTAAAGGGGCATTATATTGCGTGAAGTAGTGAGAGTACAATCTCAGATATCTTTGACCAAAAGCCAAGAAATCACAATCAGACAAATTCAAGGAGGTACTTTTCCCCACCCCATCCGTATGCATTTACTCTTTCCTACACAGTACTCTGATAAGTGTAAATTCTGCCACGAACCAGGAACTCTGGCACACATATTATTCTACTGCACAAAAAACTCGGACCTTCCGCCTCTGAACCCGTCCCCTTCCCCTGAGCAGTGGGAGATACTGCTGTGCAGCTGTCGACCTGAGGACCAGCTCCTGCTTGTGACCAGGGCTACGGCGGCCTGGACAGCACATGGGCTCCTGGACTGAGGAACCACTCTCGCATTATTGCGTAATAAAGTTGTCTCTCTCTCTCTCTCAATGTGTGACGTCCCACGAATAAGGAAATAGGATGTAAAAGGTTATCAATGGTATGAAAATAGAAAAACCTCCAGGTCACAATGACATAATCGTAGAATGTTTCAAGAAGCGAAAATATATTATACTGCAAAACGTCCTACACTATTTTCGGAATGCTTGAAGCTGCAAAAAGTGCCCAGAGCCTGAAAAAATGCCGGCAATATTCTGATTCAAAGAAGGGAGGTCCCAAGGACCTCAAGAACTTCAAACCGATTAGCGTACTTCAAAAGGTTTACAAGGTGTTTACGAAAGTTATAGTTAGCCGCATAGGCGAGAGCCTGGATTCCCGTCAACCGAGAGACCATGTTGGGCTGAAGATAGCGTATTTAACAATAGAGAACATACATGGCGTCAACAAAATGATAAAAAAAAACAGGCAGGGTACACCAAACCCTGTATATCGCATTTATATATTTGAAGAAAGAGTTTGATTCCGAACTCACCACAGTCGTTTTTGGAATACTATAAGGCCGCAAAATAAAGGAAACCCACGTTTTATTGCTAGAAGAAAAAAATAGGGTATGCACGGGCAGGATAACCATTCACAACAAGGCGATACTATCTGCGATCCAAGAGATAGTATGATAGGTAGCAACTATCCCTCACAAAATTAGTCGCAGCATGTCTCAAGGAGGTATTTAGAAATCTCGACTGGGACAACTTTAGACGAAGGGCAAACGGCGATGCTTGAGCGTTTTGCTGTTTGTGGACGACATAGGCTTGCTCAGTGAGACTTCACAACACCTGCAAATATAGCTTGAGAACTACAAACACAGAGCACAGGGTTGTTGTGGCTTTAAATAAATATGAATAAACCTAAACTGACGAGGAATAAGACTGCACAGAACGTGTTTTTCAGCGTCGCGAACAAAACTCTACAAGAAGTAACGGAATATGACTACCTCGGCCTGGCGGTTAGCGCTGACCCCAAACTCGAGAGATAGATCGATGAAGAATAGGTATGGGTTAGGAAGCACTCGCCGGGAACTCCGAAATAAAGAAAATTAGCCCGCCATTGTCAATTAAAAGAAAGATCTACAACCAGTGAAAACTGCCTGGGGATGACATAGAGAGCTGAAAGTTGGCGCGTTACTAAACCACCTAAAGCAAATGTAGTTCAGACCAACGGGACATGGAACGAATAATGTAAAAATAACACTCAGTGACAACAAATGAGCTACCTGAATTAAGAAGTCCATGTAGGGAGATGAACCGACAACCGGTGCATAATAATGGTAACAAAATTGACCCCAAGACATGGGTATAGAAGAAGGGAAACTCCAGTAACACAATGAATGCGTAAAATATGGAACTTTGGAGGTAAACTGTGGACTCGAGAAGCGCACGACAGCAGCGGATGGAGCTTCATGGGTGAGGCCTTCGTCCTGTAGTTGATCTGAGGAGGCTGACGACGATGATGATGTGGTTTTATATTAAATGTACCCAGTCTTCGATTCTTCCTTTTTAGAAGGTTACAATTGTAGAACAGTGAACCCTTTATAGTGTATCTTCATCCAACATGTTTTTATTTATTCATAGCTGTGCCTCTGTTAAATTCGTGGGGACTTTCATCGGCCTACGTATAAATGACCTCCCTGTTGAGTAAAAGCGGCTTGCACTCTTCTAAGCTCCCTCATAGGTTTTAGGTGTTGAGTGTTTTAATCTGTACTCCTAACACAAAATTTTCCACAAAACTAATTGTCGATTTTTGCAACATACAAATGCTCTTTTGGTTTTCACCTTTATTGTGTCAATGTATCTGCCCTCACTCAAATATTGCAGTAGCCATTTGCAATCGGCATGGTCTGTGATTGCTTAATTATTACCTAACTTCCGCTGTTGATGAAGTCTGTATATTTTTAAAGTAGTTTTTTTTGTTTTTCAGCTATAAAGACTTTATATTTAACTGGTCAAACCGCATTATCTTTTATTTCCACTGTTTTAGTTAAAATGCTACACAACTTGTTATTTACCGATTTCAGGCTACAATTAGAGCGCATCAGGTTTTTACTAGTTTTCGTCATTTATGTGTCGTAATTTATTTATTGCCGTTTTCCTTTCCAATCTGCGCTGCTCCTTTTCGCTTCTTACCTACGAAACGAGTTCCTTGCTGCAGAAAGCTTTGTTTTGTTTACCTCCCGGCTACTTTCTGTTCTAAAAGGAATGATTCAAATATACACCTACTCACTTTATCAATCATTTTACCCGGCGGCGTTTGGGCCTTTTTGAGTGCCTTAGCTCAATTCATGTGCGATTATATTGCGTTTTATTTTTCTTAAACATCAATCACTCTTGCTTTCCACATACAAAAGAAGAAACTTCCTTTATGAGTTAAGCTCTTTTTTTGGTTCTTCCATCGTGTTCTATCAGTTCTTGCTTTATTCTTTTATACAGCAAGGTGGACGCCGGCGTAAGCTTAATTTTAAGTGGGAGAAAATTACTGCCAACCGGCCATTTCTAATGTCTGTCTGTCAATTCACATGTTCTCATCTTTTCATTCCCACACAATTCTTTCCACGTACAATAAAGCAACTCTGCGTTTGAGCGAAGTCCTCTGCCTTTTTTGCCCTCCCGTTCGTGGGTTTATTTGTTCTGCACTGTTTTTAAAAGACGTACCAATTAAATGAATGCTCTATTTTTGCAAATACAAATTGCAGTATACTCGACACTCTTAAGCGTATTTTTGCGAATGTTGTGGTTTTATTCACGTATTGAAACTTCGCGTATTGGAACTTTGTTTTAAAATGCTTGCAGTGGTGTTTTCTACTTGGGCATGAACAGACTCCGTCAAGATAAAACTGATTCCTCTACGCATTCCCTCCCTCTTGTATTTTTTGTTCGACGTAATTTTTATGAACCCCTCCTATAACGTTTTAGTTCAGCAGGGTACATTGTTACTACCACCGTCTCTACTGACTGTTTATGTGGGCATCCTTTATTTTCCTTAATTTTCCCTTGTGGTTAGCAATCCAAGCAGTGTTGCTTCACACATACATTCGAAACGACGGCGTCAATAAAGAAGGCAGTTTGTTTTTTGTACAATAATGGTTGAGTATTTTATTATTCACTGTTAAACTTAAAATGTACCAAACAGGCTAATGTTTCGTGTTCTTTAGTTACAAATTTTGTCAATAATTTTTGTTTTCCCTATTAGTCTGTCACTTCATCTGATCTTACTCATTTATTGCCATCGCCATTTGCAATAATCGCATTCTCCATTTTCGCATTCATCAGACAACTTGTAGTCTTGATGAAAGCGATATGGCTTTTAAAACCTTTTTTGTTCTGTTTCATTTACATTTGGAACATTTTATAAAACCTTCTTTGTTTTGTTTTGTTACATTCGCGTTACACCAGACTCTTTTACGTGTTTTTGTGAGAGATCTTCTAGTTCTTTTTCATTTTCTTTGCTCTTAAGTTGTGCATTGCAGGGATATTTTCTCTCTTAACACATATAAAGCAATAACCCTAAAACAAAACAGCCTCTCTTTTCAGAGCCCCACCTTGTATCTGTTTTTAGTTTTATGGCGAATTTTAAACGGGCTAGCAACCATAATGGTTCGTTTTACCCAGTCACATTTATTGTAAACTGGGGTCTTTTGACTGCTGTTTTTTGGTTCTTGTGTTCTAATTTATTCATTCCCATCACCGTTTTAAATCAGCAAATTTTCAATTTTGGCAAACTCTAACGGAATCTCGTTTAAAGACAGCGGTCTCTCTTTTCGTACCCTCTGTCAAGTTTTTTTTTGTTTTACGCTGCTTTGTATGGCATTGTTGCAAAAATTTGTACTGCTTGTTCGCATATTACATTTTCTGTACATTGAGCTCTTTTAGGTGTACTCGTGGTGATCATTGCGCTCTGCTTCATTTATTTCCACGTCCCTTACGATTCTCGTGCTCTTGTGTTCCACATACGTTCGGATACACTTCGAGGTTGAGGTTGAGTTCCTTTTGTATTCATGGCCTCCCTGTCACCTTCTTTTGTGGTTCCGCACGAATATATTCTATAATGGACAAAGTCGTATATTCTATATTCGTAGGTTACAGGTGGAGTACACATGGTTTTTGACTGTTTTTATACAACTGTGTGCTTTTAAGTACTCATTGCACCGTCCTTTGATATAGGGTCGTTCTCGGTTTCTGGATTCGTATGAAGCAATTCTTGTATTGATGAATGATACTGTCTCTTCAAACCCCTCCGTAAGAATTGATGTGTTTTAAATTGATTTATTTATGAACTACGCAGTATTCTAAACTTTATTTTGCAGGTCTTAAATAAGAACAATAGTCAGTTCTGAAATTTTGACACTTTAGCTATCAACAATGGTACTCTCAATCAATACTGCCTCTTTGCTTTGGATGCCCGCTTTCTTGCTTTCTTTTTACATACAAAGACACTCCCTCAGAAAACTCCGTGTTTATGAGCTGTTCCATTTTTCTGTTCAGCGAAGTTTTTTTAATATACTGACTGACTTGACATTCGATTTTAGCACGAGACAAGTGTAGTTCACAGAACGTTTCCGACCGATGTTCGGTGTATTCATGTGCTGCTAATCTGCCTTGCCATTTGCTTTTGAAATAACACGCTTTCTTGCTTTCCCCAAACAAATAGAGCCATTCTCCATTCCAAAAGGGTATGTCAGTTTCTACTTTATGCTCGTCGTCTTACTCTAAACGGTTTTTATTAGTGCACCAATTGGCCTGACTTTTCTTTTAGGAGTTTGTTATGATCGTGGAGAGAGCACTTAGGACATTTAAGTAAATTCATGTGGTCTAAATCATTCCCTGCTGCTTCGCTTTGCAATGTGTAATGTCACTTTCTGCAAATATATGAAGCAAATATCCCACTGAGGAAAGCGCTCCTTCTTTTTCTGTTCTTTTTGTGTGTTTTTTTTTCGGTTTACCCCTGTTCTTTAATTCGGCGAGTTTTGTTTAATCCGGTTTTTTTAAACATAAACTTGCTATGAAGCGGGGTGTCAGCTTTTGAATATTACTTATATGCACTTTTTCAATTTGGCCTTGAACCTCTGGTAAAGATATTTACAGAAAATAACTTTTGAGAGATAATCATACACCTACATGTATTGATCATGTCAGCGTAGGAACATCTGACTTTCTTGTAAAACCGGTTCAGCGATTACGAAGAAGGTAGCAGATCACTACTTTACAAGGCCAGCTGTACACCATCGTTTCATGCTGATGCTGTCTCCGTTTCAAATGAAAAGAGTTCTATAAGCAAATTGCTAGTGCTGACGCGAATTCTTCGAGTCACGCCAGTCACAATATTTCACCAATTCATGCGCTATTGACCACGAATAATCTATTTTTGTGCACTCTAATCTCGTTTGTATAGTTCATAGCCAAACCACATCAAATCTTTCAAACTTGATAGTAATTACAAAGGTGATATCTGGAGAAATACGATATTTATAAAGGGGTGTCATTTGTTAAGAGAACCAAATACTGGAACATTATTGCTGGCCAGACAACGTATAGACCGTACCTTTTTTTCCTCTATAAAGCGAAAAACGTACCCTTGAAATTATTCCAATAACTCAGCTCTGTCGTGTGTGTGGAAAATTCTTGAAAAACACATACTTGTAGGAGAAGGCTGCCTTTAAAACAATATGTAAAAATCTCAGCAAGCATACAGACGGAGGAATCTCCTTGGCGGGCTGGCCTCAAACATTAACATGGCATCATAAACTGAACTTCGTCTGCCGCTCGTGTACTGCTCAGTCGCGCTAGATGACGCTCAATGACGATTGGTCTTGTCGTGTAAGAACCTTCGGTGACTGAGCCATCTGTGTATATTTGGCTATGGCAGGCGCATTTGCAGTGTAGCAGTTGAAGAATAAAAAAATTGGCTTCTACCAGAAAATTTGCTCTTGCCGTGGTTCCTGGCATGGTTGTGTTTTATAGGCAGGAGAAGCCGTGCTTCGTAAAGGAATTCGCGCCGGTTTTATATACCACCAAACTGGTCAAGCAACTGTTGTAAAAATAGTTGATTTAGTCAGAGCATGAAAGTGTTCAGGAAGATTGTAGTAAAAGAAATTGGCTAAAAGCAGCACTTTATCTTTCAGAAATTCAGCAGACTAAATTATGCCCCTTTAGCGCCCCCTGCCCCTCTACATCCCCGTTTATTACCGGAAATCCGCCAACAGAAGATCAGAGAACCTGGACAATACATCTATTCCAGCTCT
Source organism: Haemaphysalis longicornis (assembly GCA_013339765.2). NCBI lineage: Eukaryota > Metazoa > Arthropoda > Arachnida > Ixodida > Ixodidae > Haemaphysalis > Haemaphysalis longicornis. The sequence continues at coordinate 5,306,385 of CM023454.1, read as the reverse complement.
GCAAAGAAATATCAGCGCAGTTTCATCGCCGTGCGTGGCAAACTTCCACGTGTGGCCACACCACTGCGTATCACAGTCGCCAACATCTTCTTCGACGCAGCTCCCTGCGGCTGAGCGATCTACTGTTGGCCCCGCCATAAAAGTTCCCGGGAAGGCGCTCCGCCGCACTCTGGCAGCGGTGGTTGTGGCGACCAGTCCAGGCATATAAATTCTCACGCTCTGCAATCCGGGTTGGTTCCAGAAAAATTGAGGTTCAGAAGGGTCTCTTTATTGTTTGCTTACGCCGCAAATGCTGCCAAAATCTCTGTTTTGCCTTACTTGCTCTGTGCTGAATGATGCCGACGAATGTTGAACTCGCAAAAAGGGTTGACTTGGTCGAGGGTCTACTCAAGGGGAACTTAGATGCATTAGTGCTTGAACTAAGCACGAAAATCAAACAAAAGCTTAGCGATCAAGGAATGGGTGAGCAGACCTCTTTGGCTGAAAGGCTTCACCTTATGAGCGACCTCTTTGATGAAATGAAGGAGAAACAGCTCGAGCTCATTTCCACGTACAAAGCACTTGTATTGCGCAACAACGAACTAGAAAAGAAAGTTTCCGACCTAGAACAGTACTCCCGAAGCAACAATTTAGAGGTTTGAGGTGTTTCGTTTAGCCAGGGAGAGGACTGTGCGGCGATCGTTCAGCTGATAGGGGAGGTCTCTGAGTGTCCTGTTGCGCCATCCGACCTAGACATCGTGCACCGCGTTTCCGCCAAATCGGGTGACGAAAAGATAATGGTCCGCTTTCTTTGTCGCGAAAAGAAGCACTACTTCTTGCGCAAGGCCAGAAAGGCTCGTCTGTGCGCCAAAACCAGATTGGTTTTCCGGAAAGCTTAAAGACGCCAGTGTTTATAAATGACCATCTCACCGCTGACAACAAAAGGCTATTCGGCAAGGCACTTGCCCCCAAAAAGCAAAAGGGCTGGCAGTTCTTGTGGACTGACAACTGCCACCTTTTGGCACGTAAGACAAGCGACAGTAAGATGTGTCGCACTTCATCCGAATGTGACCTGCACGTTTTCACCTAAAATCGCTCATCTCATCTCTTGTCGCTTGCCCCGCGCAACTGCGTGCCCAAAACTTTCGTGTCGCTGCTATCTCCTGACAACTGTAATCATATTCTACCAAAAACTACTTTTTTAGTGATCCACTTCAACGCGCGAAGCCTACAAAAAATAATGATGATATCACTAACTTTATCACATCCCTCAACCACCATTTCTCAGCAATATGCATTTCTAAAACGTGGCTTTCTGATAGCAATAATACCTTGCATGGATTTTCATCTTCTCAGTCTTAATACTCTCATAAACCCACAGATAGCTATGAAGGGGCTGCCATTTTCCTTGATCCCACCGTCGTTTACACCCGCAGGCATGATCTATCGTTCAATATTAACAACTGCGAAGATGTTTGGTTAGAAATAGAAGATCTTTTACTTGCACATAATCGTAAAATTTTTGTTCTTGGCTCAGTCTATCGTTCCCCGTCATCTTCCGTTCCCGAATTTCTTTATGCTCATGATACCATTCTTAACAAGCTATCATTATAAATTAGGAACGTCTTTATATTAGGTAACATAAATAATAACCTTTTCGATACAAGTGCTAAGGTATATACTGACTACACTGATTGCTTCTCTGGCTATGGACTTGAATTCCTGATTAACACCTACACAAGCTGCAGCTCTAGTGATTCTAAAACACTTCTAGATCAGGCATTGTCTAATCTAACCCCGACTCCAGTGTCTGGTGTATTGTGCACTGACCTAACTGACCATTATCCCATTTTCGTTTCATTAGATCGGTCAGCTTCACTGGCTGAATAAATCCTTTTTTACTTCTGTATTTTCTAAACCTAAATTTACTGATACCATTCTCAGTACTGACTGGTCTGGTGTTAATACCGCTATTGACCTTGTATACTCTCGATGAATTCTGTACATTGTTTGTGAAGGATGCATCGTTGAGCACACTGTTAAATGTAAAAAACAGAACAAACACGCATGCTACCCTTGAATGACGAATGCTTTACTGGCCAGTTTACGCAAAAAAAAGATAACCTTTACCGGAAAATAAAACGTCAACCTTTTAACACTGCTTTAGTCCAACGTTGTAAAAAATATACTAATACTCTAATACGAATACACTAATAATATGAAACCATATTTACGAATAATAGCCGTAACCCCCCAAAACCATGAAAAATAATCGGTGAAATTTTAAATACAGTGTCCTCGCGTAATCATTTCCAGAAATTTAACTTTAACAGGACAGACTTTCTTCAGCCATCCGACGTTGCTAATGCTTTCAGCAACTTTTTTTCGTTATCAACCCCAAGCATTACCACTACTGATCAGCAATCACTACCACGCTCCCAACACTCATTTTATCTTACCCTTTACTGCCAATGAAGTGTACTTGACGATTTGTATCCTCAAAAATACCAGTCCCGGTTTGGATAACATTTCGATGCGTCACTTAAATGTTGTTGCTAATATCGTATCGGAAAGCATCATAACTAATACAATTTTAAGCATCATAACTAATGCTATGTTTAAGTCTGGCAGTTTTCCAAAAAACGCAAAGAAGGCGAAGGTTGTTCGAGTATTTAAGAAAGGCAAAGGAGTTAATTAACAGCTATAGACCAGTTTAAATCTATTCCAGTTTGAGCAAGATCATCAAACAGTTACTTGCAAAATGCTGAACTAACTATTTCAAAAAATTAACATAATAGATAATTCACAGTTCGGTTTCATGCGCGAAGTTCCACTAGCATGGCTCTACTAACCTTAACCAATTTAAAAAAAAATCTATTGATTCTGGTAAATAGGTTGGCTCAGTATTCTTAGAGTTCACAAAAGCTTTCGATACCATCAATCACAAAATTTTATTCATAAAACTATAAGCCCATGGTATAACCGGTCTAGCACTTACTCTGTTAAAAAGTACTTGGTTCATGGGCAATACATGGTAGATGCAGATGGCTCGTTCTCCGACTGTAAAACTATTAAATGAAGTGTCCCGCAGGGTTCCATTCTCCGTCCCTTACGGTTTATTTTTTATTTAAACGACTTATCCAATTTTTTACACCAATACAACTGTCTTTTATATGCCGATGATACCACAATAAAATTACAAGTCCGATTTATATTATCCCTAACTGATAAATAAACGCTGCTTTAACGAATGTGACTAAGTGGTGCTGCAGAAATAGTTTATTTAATAATCCTACAAAGAATAAACTTATTATTTTTAGAAGCCAAGAGAAAGTGTTAGGTATGTTGCAAGAATTAAAACTTCACTCTATTGGGATCGTATCATGCTACTGCGTCAAATGTTTGGTATTATTCTTGACACAAACAGTAAGTTCACTTCTCACACCCGCCGCGGTGGCTCAGTGGCTAAGGCGTTGCGCTACTGAGCACGAGGTCGCGGGTTCGATTCCCGGCCGCGGCGGTCGCTTTTCTGATGGAGGCGAAAAGCAAAAACGCCCGTGTGTACGAGATTTCGGCACACGTTAAAGATCCCCAGGTGGTCAAAATTAATCCGGAGCCCCTCCACTACGGCGCGCCTCATCGCCTGCGTTGCGTCGGCGCGTTTAAACCCTACAATCAATCAAGTTCACTTCTCACGTCGATCATATCAGAAAGAAATAGCATTTGACATCCTGGCATTGCTGAAGGCATGACCATTCTTTCCAACCAAGGCTTTGTTATCACTTTACTTCGCTTTCACGCACAGTCATATCAACTATGGAATCACTGCTTGGGGTAACACATATCACACCCACCTATCATCCATTAAGCACGTTCAAAATCAAGATACGTGTATCAATACTAGCAGCCATTGCCATTCAAGTGCATCACCTCTACTCCGCGAAAATTCAGTTTTATCTGTCACAGTATTGTTCGATTATAACTGAGGTTTTTTTTTTCAAACTACCCAACAACCATTTATCTTTTGAACTTCGGGACGTAGGTACTTGAGTGAATCGTAACAATACTGGATTTGCCTTGAACAACAACTTGTTGTTACCCAAGTTAAAAACTAATTACGGCCTGCAGACATTTCATTTTGCCGCCATTATTCTGTGGAACCGCCTACCAATAAATATTACGTCTTCAAATTCTATCACAGCTTTTAAAAAGCTTTAAAAAAGCTTCTTGTAACCTGATATGTTCCCTAATTTCTTGGTTTTCCTGGTTTGACTTTCGTCATTTGTTGGTACAGAAGTTTTTTGGTGTACTTTTGTAAACCATTAGTTTTTAATTGTGTATAATGATCATTTGCTTTTTGAAAGCCCTTTTTATGTACTAACCTGATATTTTAGTAAATTCTATATGAAAACCATGCACTACATCTTTTTGCTTATTTGTTTTCTTCACTGAGGTTTTATTGTACTTGTTTTCGCTTCCACTGCTGCTTCTGTTACGTTTTTCGTGTACTTCATCATCGAGGGTCCCAGTGCAGTCGCTGACTTTGGTACCCTTGTCTGTAAACTTCCTTTGCAACCGTTTACTTTTGATGAATAAACATCACCTTAACCTAAAAAAATGAATATTTTCTGTTTCCGACAGTAACAGAGACACATCAATTAAAGGAACGAGCATTTGTTAGCCTGTGTAATAAACAAATTTTGCAGTCTACGAAGCTGATAATTAGGCAAGACTGCGCTGAAGGCTGGACGTATTGTGGTGGCACGCGGGCTCACTTTGATGTTGGTTCAGTGGACCTATAATGGCTGGTTTGTGCTGCTGAACACCTCGATTGAGTCATCTGCTTGCGCTGCATGCAGTGGTCGTTCACAGACCTCACAATAGTTAACGTACTGTGGCTGAACTTCAATGCCCATAGCTTGGCCGATTTTCCGGAAGCTTTAGTTCGGATTGAGTCCGACGACCTCATCTCGGCTATCCTGCGGTGGCCGTACTTCTGCCGCACACGAGTAACTTTGGAATGGCTAGAGCCTTACGTCTGGAATGTGGCCGTACAAACATAAGCCGGTCGCTTGGCCGACGGACACTGGCGGTTACACAACCATAGGAGTGTGGCGGGACATGGCCAAAGGGCCCACATTTGGCCACGTGCCGAACATGGCTGCCAGAAAAAGGGTGGACAGAAAATCCCCGGCCAAAGTACACTGGCTTGAGTTAGGCGAACAGTTCTGTGCGGCCTTAGGAGGGCTTCAGTGCTACCAACAATTTACGAGAAGTGGAAACTCGGCTAACATTCCAACGCCATCTCCTATCCCGCGCATTCGAGAGCAGGGAACGCCAGTGTAATAACATTGGTTATATCGGGTGCCGATATTGTATATAGATTGTGAACAAGCGCAGTGGCGTCCGAGTCTGCCACGCGATGCCAGAAGGCAACCAAGGGGTAACGATGAGAAGTCGTTCTGCAAAGAAAGGTGTCCCTATCACGAAATGGTTTGCGACTCAGCGGTTCAAAAACAAAGCAAATCAAAGTCGATAACAGAAGTTCTATGTTACCAAAGCAATGTACAAGTAAATGGAATACCGGTGCCGGGGGAGTCCACGCAGACATTAACAAAATGCCCGAAATAAATGGTGATGCAAAACAAGTATACCCCTAACTATATAAAGTCAAGAGCAAATCCTTTCCTCCAGAAATGGCCCAACTCCAGTCTGTTACACAGTTTAGTACCGAGCCTCAGAAACCCCGCACTGGTCCCAAGCACGTTTTAGGAACGTGTTGGCCACCAGCAGCGCAAAATACTTAAACAGTGTTATTGGGTCAAAAGGAACTCGAATATTGCATCACAACACTGTCTAGCCATGTCCACACCTCCTTTCTAAAGGTCCCCATAGTTATTTATACATGTTCGCTACCTAAATCAGAAACTTCTGCATGGCTGGAACAACACAATGAACATGCAAGTTTTAGGAACTTGTTGGTCACCAGCAGCGCCAAACACTTAAACAGTGTTATTGGGTCAATAGTAAACTTGAATATTGCATTTGTTGGTCACGAGTAAAGAAACATGGAGCGACAAATAGGCCAGAAAAAGGGCAAGGTAGGTCCCAACTGTCATTTTTAAAGTGACAACCTATCGTTTTTTTCTCTTGTCGTTTTGAATACGGCACCTTTTTGGTAGTATTTAACGTCCTGTTTTATATTTTAGCCACGTCTAATCAAAATGCTATGTTTGATGGTCAGTGTCTTAGCAAACTTCTTACTTTTTTTGAACCCGCGTGTGTATCCGTTTGCGCCCTTTCTATATCCCAAAATGGTTTCTTTATTGTTTGCCTTTAATATGAGCCAGGGCGTTTAAAAAGCGTGCATAGTGAAAATAAGGTTGGTCCTGTGCTCGTGCACAGCCTGGTAAACAAATTATTCGCCATCCTTTTAAACAGGCTCCTAACACGGCGGGTGCATCGTAACCACAGAATTTGCCAAATGAATGAGATTTTGTTACTGTACGTTAAAAAATTTCTTTTTCCTGTTCTTCAGGTAAATCGAAAGGTTGTTCTTTTGTCGTTTCTTTTTAAGTCGAATAAAAGAAATACTAAAAATTCGGGATTCAATGGTCTGTAAGAACCGCAATTATGTTTTCGAACTAAACCAATGTTATAAATATATAAGCGTCTAGAAGAAAACCAATATATATATCGAATATAAATGTCACGTCACCCATTGTATAGGCTTTGAATACGAGCTATCGTGTTCACAACCACGGAGAACTCCAACACAATCGCAACGTAAAACGGTAATGAGAAAAACAATCTTTTGTATGTAAATACTACATATATATTTTATCTTCCTAACCATTTGTCATCACCTCGGTAATGTTGTTGTCTAGCTGTGGTTGTCTAGCTTTTGTTGTGTACTGTTGTAGTTTTGTTGTCTACTGTTGTCGTCTACTACATGTCTAGCGTGTTAGAGAATTTTTTTTTCAGCAAAAGAACATCGAAAATGGCAGTGTGGCTGATGCTCATTGACCTGCGCCCAATACCTTCAAAAATGGTGGACTTGCTACCTTAGAAAGTAAGATTTTCCTTAAATATAGAGTCCTATAGGCTAACATCTTCTTAAAAGTTGTATAACAATTTCCTAGAAGTGGTAATCTGTACAATTTCGCAAGTGGCGGATTACACTTGATTTAAAACCGCACAACTCTCAGACCCCTACTTTTGCCCAAAGGGGAATCCTGCGCAAGCAACTTACCACCACCTAGAATAAAAAAAGGTTTTTCTTAACAACCTTTAGGAATTAGGAATGTATATTGAAGTGCTTGATAAAAATACTCAAGTAAAATTCTTCAAATAGGGGGGCAGAGGTCAGTGACTGTACCGCGACCCATGATGAAGTAACACAGAAGAAAAAATTACAAGAAACAGGCAGCAACAGTGCAACAATATAGTACAATTCAAAAACAAGAAAGGTGAATTCATTTCAAGGAAATATTTAAAACAGTAATCAGTTCCACCAGTTCAATCATTTTTATTAGGGATAAATTCGTATTAACTGAAGAAAATACCAATAAACAGGATAAGAGATAGTCTTTTAGAATATATAAAATACAGCAGGAAAATAATGTCACACCAGTTCGTATGTTTGGAATTGTTTTGCAGGTAAAGCTGAAATGGCTTTGCAATAATTAGCTTCAACACGTGGTAGTAAAAAGTTTTTTTTTATTGATGCAATCCTTGTGCTGGCGGAGTTAGCTAAGGTGAAGTTGATAATATAAAAGGCATATAAAATAAAAAGACAAGTACTAGAAAACATAAACCTAGCTTGTACTGAAACAATGTTTCCAGCGATAACACGTTCTGATACAGCGGTGAGTCTTGTGTGTTACAAAAAATGTGAGGCTGTAGATGGCTGCTGGTGATAATGCGAAGAGCTTGACTGTGAATATGTTCTTCTGAACAAGCATTACAATGATGTGTTCCCCGAGGCTGAGATTTTGAAATTTAAATGGCTACAAATGAAAGATACAAATAATAAGAGTATTAGGTGACGAATATGGAGGATCTAAAATTAAGGCCTGATTATCATATGCACTTTTTTATATGACTGGTGTGGAAACCAAACACCCCAGGAAAGTAAATAGGGTTGTCAACAGGAATAATATATTGACCGAATAATATATTGACAAAACGACGCACACCATGCATGTTTGGTCCGGAGCCCTTCGTTCAAGATGACCACTTTCTTCCAGATCAGCAGCCACTTGCTTTTTCGTTGCAATGAAGCCGAAGTGCATGCACGTGGCGTAAGCTCTGTTGGCCCTCTTTCATGCCATAGCTTGTCGCAGAAGCTGTGCCAACGCTTATTTGGTAGTACTCGCTGGTATTCCCGGATCAACGTGTACTGGCGCCGTAGCTTTAACGGGTGTGAATGCCGTTTCCAATAGTGGGCATAACGGGAGTGAGTCCAAGCGCCCGTTTCCTTAGGTTGGCCATATGAGTGTCGAGGGCTGGTGTTGAGGAGCTGCATTCAGCATCTTCAAGTGCACTATTCCGAGCCGCTTGAATGGTACTGACGAGCGTGGAGAGGGTTGTCGGACCTGCTAGAACAGCTTGTGCGCGCAAAGACCCCCCCCCCCAGTCAGTGCGTGTGAGCCGTGGGCGCGTGCGAAGTCATTTGCCGTGTAATGTAATGAGTGGTGCTGTGGGCGTTGAAGTCGCTACCTATGAGCAAAGAAGTTCGAGGAAACTAAAAGACCAGGAGATGCAGCCAATTATACCAAACTGCGTCCTTTCAACTGACATGCGCAAAGCATTTGATCGTGTTAGTCAGGCTGCTATACTCGAGAAGTTAGCTCAGGCATTCCCTAGTCAGAAGACCCAAAACTGGGTACGTAATTTTCTTGAGAAGCGGCCCATTCGTCTTAGCAGCACGTATCCTGGATGGAGCACCTTGACCTACTACTTGGATAGGGGCGTTCCCCAGGGCTCATCCTTGGGCCCTTGCTTTTCAACTTAGCCATGGCCCGCGTTGCTCAAACGCTCGAACAGGACTGTGCCAATCGGTTTCTCTATATAGCAGATGATCTCACGGTTTGGGTAGAAGCCGCTGGCTTTTTCGATAGGGATCAAATCTTGGACGAATTTCATGGTGCCGCTAATAGCCTCAATAATATCTTTGTGACACTAGGACTTGAGATTGTCCCTGAAAAAAGGGCATTTCTTCTTGTTCAGTGTCACCATCAGGTCGCAACGGATATGCTTAAAGTCATCAACCTCAGCGACATACCAGTCTCCCCTAAAATTGGGCAAATTCGTATTTTAGGTGTCCTGTTGGCTAGCAAGAATTGCCCTAACTGTTGAGTAACCAGCTGAAGCGCCACTGAAAACCCATGCTTCGTCTCATTCCGCGTGTGTCCAACAAGTACGGTGGAGCACGCCAGTCAGCCTGCCTTACGCTTACTCAAGCAGCGGCAATGTGTAAGTGGCAATGAGCCATACAACTTAGGTATGGCGCTCCTATCTATATGCTCATCAAAGTGCATATGAAGCATCTTAACGTTCTTTATCGGGCGGTTCGTCAGTTAGCCATGGTACCCCCGCTCGCACTGCTCCTCGAGAAAACCCGAGAACTCCTCGAAGATCATTATTACTTGACTTGGCAGGGTGCGGCTCTTACAGCTGTGGACTCGAAAATGGCGCTCCCCCAGATAATACCGCAGCGTCTCCATCATCGATTGAAATAACCTTTAGGGGTCGACAATGTGAAACGCATAGGCGTTCCAAGATCTCGATCCAGAGTACGCCATCATGCTGTTTCTCGCACTCTGGCGGCTACGCTTCCTGGTGAATAACACATATACACAGACACGAGCGTGTCTGCTAGCCGCATGGGACTGGCTGGCGATGTCCTTGTTTACCGAGTTTAGTTGGCGCTCGCACTCGACAAACATCCACTACTTCTATAATGGACGCTGAGATACCTCCCATTGTCGCAGCCCTCGACCACTTGACCTACCACTCCGGATTTGGTTCCTTACTGACTGCCAAAGGGTGCTAAGTGAGCTCTAGAAACCCTTCGGCGATCACCCTCTGGTTGACCAAATCAACGTATAATTAGTCTTCTTGCTCGAAATGGTACCTCTGTACGTGTTGTGTGGATATCGGCACACATGACTCGGGGATTCGGCAACCAGGCTGCACATGACGCAGAACAGGAGAGTCTTCAAGTAACTCGGCCACTGGTTGACAGCACTGCTCCCCCACTCTCCCTCGGGAAACAGCTGGATCACCTTTGTAAGGCTAGGCACATGATGATTATGATGGTTTAAGTTTAATGGTGCAAGGCCTACAAGGGTAAAGAGCGCAATACACTTAGTTGTTTGATGAGGAGATAACACGAGTAAAACCAGTTAAAGACTTTGAGCACGGTTGGTTTAAAGGGTCAAGATGAAGACCAACAGTGGTCAAAAGATAAATAAGATGGCTGGTGTAAAGGACGAGGGTTAAAACTATGGTTGGTAAGAGATGAGTTGAAAGAAGTGAACTTTTGATAGGAACCTAAAGGTGCGCTGTACAAATAACATGGCACCATCTCCAAAAAGTATGATGGATGTAATAAAATACGTTGTCTGTAGAGTTCTCTGAAGTGTTTGCGTCATGTAATGTCGAGTGCCTTGCATTGAATGAGGAAGAGTATTACGGATAGTTCCTCCCCACACCTGTTACACAGGGGTCTTGGTGATTCTGTGAGCAGGTGCGAGTGCTTTGCATGTGTATGGCCTATCCGTAACCTAGCCAAGGTAGCTTCAACGTGTTTGTTGCGTGGGTCAGTATTGTATTGTCCCAAGTGTGGTTTTATTACGTGTACTTTGTTCTTATTCGGTGGGCTCCCGTCTTCTTGCCAAGTTTTACAGAGTTTTGTCTAATGTGTTGCTTAAGGTCTGTGTAAAGTCGTGTTGCAATGTCGACTGTGTTACGGCGTGCAGCATTGGCGGCCATTCCATCCGCCACTTCGTTTCCGCCAATGCAAGAGTGGCCTGGCATCCAACAAACAGTCACCCCAAGGTTGGAAGAATAAGCTATAGCAATTGTTTTGAAGTCAAGAATAATGACATAGTTTTTGGATGACTTTCTGGATAATAAGGCACGGACGACGCTCAGCCAATTATATAGATGATGGATTTAGGAATATGATGTTCAGCTATGTGACTTACAACCAGAAAAATGCCATATGATTCTGCCATAAAAATGCTTGTATTTAACTCATGGCTCTATCTGCTCAAAAATTGGGTCCTTGCACAGCACAAGACACCTCAGTGAACGTTTTAGATGCATCACTGAAAAACTCTGCAGCCCTGTATTAAACATGCAGATAGATACATGAAATGCTGCAAAATCTCACTTCTTGGTGTCCTGTTCTTATCCTATTTTAAGAAAGACAAGTCACATGCCACAGGACAGAGATGCCATGGTGCTACAAGATCAGTCTGAGATGATTTGAAAGTGTCTTTAAAAGAGAGCTCATGAATAGTAACCTTGTCCCTCACTCTCTGCGAGAAAAGAACAGAAATATATGGACAATTTTAAAATAGCTGTGATGTGCATGTATCTTTTAACACCCGTTTAAAAGGATGGTTGTCCATTGATGAAATTTTAGAGGCATAAAACAAGGCAACAAAGGTTCGCTGTAGAGATAAGCACCATTTGTCACACTCTACGTAAAGAGTCGTACAGGGCCCGTATGAAATGCGCCACGAGAGAGGCAAAGCCCACAGTAAAGCACTGGGTAGAGTATTTTGAGTCCTTTTTTCGTGGCTGACCCATACACAACACTCCCATATTCCAATCGAGACCTCATTAGGCTTGTGGAAATACGTAAAAGGAGTTACTTGTTTTATTTTTTTTATTTTCTCTTTTTTCTTTTTTTCATTTACTGGCGATCCGCCTTACTGCTGTCACGCCTTGATCTTTTAGGCCTTCGAGCAGATCGGTCTCTGTCTCAGTTAGGCGGTCTGGCTCAGATATCACACCTTGGGAGGTGTCGAGGCTGCGGTTTGGTGTGACTCTGATAACCACGTATACCATGCAGGTTTGGCTCATGAGAGCTGTGGCTTAATGCAGTGTGTTGACCTCAATTAGGATCTCACCAGCTCTTAGCCTTTAGCATCTTATATATATCCAAGGATAGAATAAAGAAATTAGGATACAAGGACTACGGATTGTGGAGAAAGAGGCTTGGATTTTTCAACCAATTCAACTATAAAAAAGCGGGGTAGTTGTCGGGTTTCGGGGAGTTTATGGCAGGAAGAGGTGGAAAAGATACTTCTTCGTGGCCACTTTTCAGGGTCAGATCATGTTAGGAGGGGGTTTTCGATTTACCATATGGCATAGAAAAAAGCAGGACTCAGGGGTACTTTCTTCGTCAGCCTTACCATGATGGCTGAAGAGGTCCCGAAGCTCCCTGCCTGTTAAACAGACAGAGAGACCATCCGCCGGATCTTGACGTAGGCTATTACCAGGTCAATGCCCCATCCCCAACTCGCCCTGTCGAAGCTTTTATTAACAAATTTCGCCCTAACGCGGCATTGACTCCCTACATCACACGCAAATGGCATCACCCGACCGGCGATCCACCGCCCTACTGCCCATCTTGCCACACAGCTACAATAGCAAATCTCACCCAGCCTATTTGGCACTGCTCTGTGTACCAATCCTTCCGCCCCATCCTGCTGAATGCCGTACCCAATCGAAGCGAGATACACCCCACGACACTCAGCGACCCCGATTTCCTAGCTGCGCTTGGGCGGCGAGTTGGGCGAGTTGGTATACTTGCATCTTGGGGAACAGCGCGAACTAACATGGACACAATAAGAAATAAGTGGACAGGACTAGCACTGACTTTCAACTAGATTTATTGGAAAAGACATAACTACTCATACATACACAGAATTCTCCTCCCCCCACCACGACACGTGCACACACCAGCCAATGACATACTATAACGAACAAAACACTCCACTGTTGACAACGCACCTTTCTTAACACTGGAACACCTTATCGCGACGACCACTCCAAATAACCAAATTCTTTTTCGTGCAGGACAAGTGATGTTTCGCTGACACATAACTCCCCCACTTTCTGATGTAGTGTGATTCCATCAACTCTCTAGTACGCCTGTCTTTATGCTTAAACAGGATATCAGTCTCGCGGAAAAGCGGATAGCAACGGTGCTTACACGTGCGGCAATGTTCGGCCAGACGTGCGTAATCATCTTTTTTAAGCTTGTTGCGATGCTCTTATAATCGAACATTTTAGCATTGACCTGTCTGACCAACATACTCTTTTCCGCAAGATAAAGGAATCTTCTAAACAACAGCCACAGAGCACGGTACAAAGGGTGATACATGATTTACTATGCACGCACTTTTCTTATTTCCCAGCTCATCTTCAGCACGCCGATGGACTGCCGGAGAAAGGCTATTTAATTTAACCGGAAAGAAAACTCTACGTCCACCCCAAACCGTGCTGCCACCTTTTTCAGCCCGTGCGACATCCTACGTACGTAGGGCAAAACAGCAAACTGTTTGCTCCATTCCCATGAGGAGAAGAAATGTGCGTTGCCAAAAGTGGAATGTTTCGGTCGTGATAGTATGTCATTGGCTGGTGTGGGCACGTGGCGTGGTGGCCGAGGAGCATTCTGTGTATGTATAAGTAGTTCCGTGTTTTCCAATAAATCTAGTTTAAAGTCAGCGCTAGTCCTGTCCACTTCTTTCTTATTGTGTCCCTGTTAGTTCGCGCTGTTTCCCAAGATGCCCTTGGGCGCTTCACTCTCGAGAGTGGCCTCGAAAACCTAGTTTAGCAGGAGTCTACAACCCCTATCTGTGCACTCAGGGACTGACTATTCCTCCCCAGGATCTTCGAATGAACATCACCCTGTGACTACCTCTCCCCTCGCTTCCCCCCTTGTCCCTTTTGCGGCCGCTCGGCTCTTGTGTTAATAAAAGACTTTCATTCACTCTGTTGGCGCACTTCCCGGTGTGTTCTAAACGAGCATGTAGCAAGCCTTTTGAGATGTTTGTTATCTGCTAAAAATATTTGTTAGAGCTAATAGTGTCAAGAGACATACCCCAAATGAAGCCTTGATTTGATTTAGCCGGGAACGCTATTTTTATCCGCGCTTCCATTGGACCTCAAATACGCAAGTGTGCGGCCACCCCGCGGGCAGCTCGACGTTCTTGTCTCTTAAGTCAGTGAATGGTAGGGCTCTCGCCGCTTCGACATTACGAAGCAGCGACATCAACACTTTGTCTTTTCGGCGCACTTTGTGTAGCTTGATGGTTTACTATTGTCACACCTGAGCTACTAGTTTAGCTGTTTCTCAGAAGTAAGCTGTGCATGTTTCAAAAGCGAACAGGAATCAGCGCAGCTCCTAACCAACTAGTACGACCAACTAGTAACCAACTAGCCATTTAAAACAGACAAAATTGGGTCTCAAAGCATAAAATTACAAACCAAAAAAATGTGCCGGAAATGTAAGGTACGCCCTTCTTGTCCATCTATTTACCGCGGAGCCCGATTGCATAGAATCTGACTTCACCCGCAGCTATCCAGCGCCCTAGGCAATTACGCCAGGGCATAAGATGTTCAGTTCATAAATTCATCCAGCACCTATAGGCTGCCTGCTATAATCGTTGACAAAACAATCCACATATTTTTTGCAAAAATGACTACAGCGATTCGATACAACCTACGTCGTCATACCGGCTTTTTTTAGTACTGGGAAGATGTGTGCACTGGGGTGCATATAATTTTGTGCTGTCATGGATAATGATATCCTGAACTAGGTAATTATTCCGCGAATCAAACAGGAAGGTGCCATAGAAAACAACAGTTCTAAGACAGCACCCGCTAAAATCAACTCATGATGCAGTGAAACCTGCCCGACATGAACGGCTGAGCGCAGTAATGCTGCCAATATGAAGCCGTCTGCTATCCACTACAATAGAATGTATTTGAATCTCTCCTCTAAAAAAGTACGCAGTCTATTTTCTTGTACCTTTCTTGAAATCAGGGGAGGTAGCCATGTATATCCACATCATGCAGGTCAGAGATTTTATGCAGAAATGCATTATAGTAGGGGTTGTCGTGCGTCCCTTGGCCGGCGCCCGCAGCGCGTCTGATGATGATTGTGGCATGATGCCCCTAGGGATTGGCCAACAAAACAATCCATCACAAGATAGCTTCGCGTTCAACCACCATCGTCATCTTCCCGCAGGGGAACCGCTGAAGAAGAAGAAGGAGAAGACAAAGCTGCGAAGAGGAGGGCTGCGTGAGTTTTGGCTACCATTATCCTCCTCGGCCGGCGCATCTTCCCTAACTGAACACGGTCGAAGAGCGGCTCATCGCGCCTCGACTCCCCTTCATGAGCATCAGGCGGCTGACTCGAGGCAACGGGCAGTTTCGAATCAAGGGACAGGCGGTGAACGTGCCCATCGACGTATCGAAGGTTGTACCCGAGGAGGTTGTACCCTTCCTCGCATGGTACCCGAGGAGGTTGCGTTCGACGTTCACATCAAGCGGAGGCTGATGAGTCCGGCAACGTACAAGCGCGGGTTGGTGAAGCACCGCAACATCCTGGCTTGGCTCAAGCACCTGGAACACACCCCGCTGTATCGCGCCATCAACGTTCGGGTCGATCGGAGTCGGCTCGATCACTTCGATGACGGCAGCGAACGAGAGGAACCGCAGGAAGACGACGTCGATGATGCTGTTGGTGTGTTCGAAACGATTCCCCACGACTTTGACGTGAACGATCCTCTGCAGTTGGCGGTTGCGCTCAACGCGGTCTCGAAGAAGCTTCTCTATAACGAAGTGGAAATGACGGGTGTGGGAAAAGAAAAAAAAAATTAATGATTACGCTCACACTCTCGCCTCTCTCTTCGCCATTATTCGCATCACACTCATCGGTGCACCCAATGCATTTCTGCATCCTCACAATCCCTCGGGGTGGTGCGGCGTAATTTTTTTGAGGCACCGGTGATCACCACTGCCGGCACTTGTATTGTTTAGGTGACACAACCGTGCTCATTTTCTATGCCTTAATAATAAAAACCTTTATTCATGAGAATCAGGCATATTACCATTTTCCAGGAGGAAGCAGGTTTTGAGCGCCAATTTTCGCCAGCTTGTGTTGCAAGTAAGTCACCAAAACCAACAGCAAGTGTGGCCAGTTATGGCACCGAAATATTTGCACTTTACTGCCCACTAGGCTTTTTGCGCCATCGAGCCAAAGTAAAGAGTGCAGACCCGAGACAGGAAGCAAATGTATGCAGTTACATCATGATAATTACCCCAACGGTAACATCTGTTGACATACTGCAGTGAAATTATGTTTCTCCATGAAATAACCTTATTCAGCGCACCCTGAGGTGACGCTTCAAAATGCGTAGAACATTACGCGTCAGCAAATGTGCAGCGTCAAAATTTGTGGGCATTGTTCTCTGGCACAGGACCATTCTGACGTCGTAGTAAGACATTGTTATTCCTTTATTATCATTCGGGATATGCCACGTGTGTATAAGCGTTGGTATCAAGTAGCAACATCTACCATTTTGGACTTGATGTTTTCATTTCTGGTGAAATATACAAGATGCAATGAATGAATACTCAGCCAGCGATGCCCTAAAACAGGCTACACATAACAGAAAATTCACACACTTACATGTTGTTACAAAAGTTTCTTGGTGGATGTTCAAATTATACCTGAAAAGACCAGCGACCTGGATTCCAAACCCAACATTTTCTAACTGCCATCAGCAATTTCTTATTTTACTCTGCTTGTCCAAGTGCACGCGTATTATAGTAACGGAAACTGACATTGTGATAGCCACAGACAGCCGAGAAAGAAAAGGACCCTCGTAATATGCTAACGCTGGTTGTCACCAAGTGACGAAACAACTTGCCGGTGGCACCTGTCTCATCATTGTGCTAAGTATATATAAATATATAAATATATATATATATATATATATATATATAATATATATATATATATATATATATATATATGTATATATTGTGAGGAAGTAGCGGTAACTTTGCGTCTTTGAAGACCATTTCTTCAGAGAAGATAGCCAATCTCTATGGTGGGGCTATGTGCCACGAACAGGAAGAGGAGGGATGATAGTGGATTCCGGCGAAGGGGATGGTGTGTTTCGGATTGCTCGGCGGTGATCGTGAGGAATAGGGCAGCCTGCGGACCGGACGCCACTGTTCCAGTAGCGGGTGCGCGACCGTGGTTCCCCTGCGACAGCCTAGGAGGCAACGGCCAGGGAACGACAGCACGGACCAGCGCCCCACGACCTGCCAACGCTCGAGGAAGTTCCGACGGCGCACCGAAGACGCTCCAGCCAATCTGCACCCTCCCGAACAGCTCATCGAACACGTAAGACTGTTGCAGTTGGCCAACTTTACCTCCGTTAAAACGGACTCGTGTTTTTCTCAAGATAGCAGCCCTAGTTAGTTTTCTTTTTCCGTCGCCTTTCCACTCCGCGTGTTCTGCCGTAACCCAGTTCTATAAAGCGTGCCATCTTCAGTTCTTCTCCATGTTCCGTTGCCGTGTCTCGTTATTTTCCCGTCCGTAAAGCTGGGGATTGATAGAAGAGCCCTTACTACATCACATCTGGCGTCCGCAACAGGATGTGATGTAGTAGAGGCACTGCATAGTGGATCAGTGTTCTAACAATAGTAGTAGCCACTCTTGCCAATGGGCGGCTCCGACATTGTTGTGAAATGCGTCAGTCCGTAATACAACGCTGTCGCGCAAATAGGCGTCTTCCACAAATGCACTACGCCGATTTCATGATTTGGAGCATTGCGCCGGCAAACATTGCATGATCGGACGAATGTCTTAATGTCGGCGTAGATATTTGGCCAGTTGAATTCGTGAAGAATTGTTTCTGTTGTCTTCCGATTGTCTCTGTAGCAGGGGTAATGTTGTTGTGGGCGGTCTGGAGCACAGTCTTGGAATTATTTTTGAATTACCAGTTATTTGTACTGTGGACCCGATGAGAGGTGGCATCGTCGGTACAGCAAGCCATCCTCTTTGACAAATAGGTAGGTGTTGCCCCTTCGAGATGTGACTTTCTCTCCTTGCCTCTTAAAGCAAGTACGCAGAGTTATATCTTCACATTGCTTTGTCTTCATCTCCTCTCTTGTCACCTCAGCGAATGTCATGTTCTTTGTTGTTAAGGCCTTGACAACAGAGACTACTTCGGGTGGCTTGTCGTCTCTGGTGTCGCTGTGCTTACGGTGGTGCGCACGTACCTGCTTCATCTCACCTGCTTGCTATACTTGTTGCTGTACCTGCTTGCTGTACCCAGGACCAAGTCATAAAGTGGATCTTTCATGCACTTTGCCAGGACGTGGCCTGAAAAGTAGGGCGTATGGATCTTGATATACGCCTGGGAGGCGCTGTGTAGTCTTGTCCAGGAAGAACACGGTGGTTGGCTTGACCTGTCAGGCACGTACTGGCACGAGCTTTTGGCGTACAATTACGCCGTTGCTTCCTGAATCCTGCAGCACAGTTGTGGATTTCCCGTACATCTGACCGGTAACAATAAGTAAGTTGTCAGCGGAGCGTCCTGGTTGAGTTGCGTCTCCTCCAAACGTATTCCGCGGACTGGGATCAGAAGTATGCATGTAAGGACGAGTACCTCGTCTCCTTTTCCGGGTTTGTCGCTACTACACAAGCAGAAACTTGCTTGGGATGGGGCTCTCTCGATTTGCAGTTCTCGCTCTTGTGGCCTGGTTTGCTGCACTCGGAGCAGATTGGAGCTTGTCCCGTCATACGGCAATCAGGAGCACGATGTCCAACTCTATCACAAGTAAAGCAAGTCGGCCCTTTCTTTGCAGCGCCATCAGTATGATTCGAGTCTGCGTGTGTCGGAGTGTCTTCCTTGAACTTCCCCAAGTTCTTTAGAGACTGGGCATCCAGAAACCCATCGGAGACCTCGGCCATTCGGGTAATGGTCTGGCAGTCAATTTCTTTAATGAAGACCACAAGTTCCTGGATGCAGCATTTCAGGAACTGCTCGGCGTTCATTTTGTCGCGTAGGCTCTCAAATGTCTTTGGTACGCCGGACGTCTCGATCCACCGATCAAAATATTCTGACAGGCGGGACGCGAACTGTACTCTAGTTTCACCATCTTCAGCCTTGGCATGGTGGAACTAGTCATTGTAGCCCTGAGTAGAGAATCAAAATCTCTCGAGAAGAGCCAACTTGACCTTCTGGTAGTTCAGAGAGTCCTCAGGCGTCATTCTCCCGATGACTGTGAGAGCGTCTCCAGTCAGACACATGCTCAGGCCAACAGCCCATTTATCTTCTGGCCACTGTTGCGCGAGCGGTATCCTCTCAAACCTCATGAGGTAAGCGTCCAGATCGTCCCGACGATTGTCAAACGGGGGAATGAAATTGTGTTGGCTTATGGAGAAAGGCGCCGGTGCTGCCGCTGATGCGCTCGCTTCGTTGCCCTGCGGATTGTTCCTGGCACCTTCCTGCAGTCTTAACTTCAGCTGAAAGTTCGCATGCTCCAGCTCTGCAGCTGCCTTGTTAGCCTCGCGTTATGCTGCCCTCTCCGCTGTCATGCGATCTTGCTCTGCCCTCACCCATTCCCGGAGCTCAGAGTCCCTGAGACCCAGTTGGGTACCAAGCGTGACTAGTTTTTCCAGATCCATTTCACGTCTCGCACTCTCCAATCCTCCTGCTAGTGACGTTAGCTCTTGGGGTTCAGTTAATGAAGAGTCCTGTCGCGGACGCCAGATGTGATGAAATACATCATATATATATATATATATATATATATATTTGGGCCATGTAAGTTGCGGTGGGCTTCACTTTTGTAGTTTTAAGTGTGGAGCTCTCTGGGGGCTTGTCTTGGTTCCGTACCTGGTATGGGGTAACAGCATCACACACCCAAACAGAGTCTTCGGAAAGAAAACAGCTGCTCCCTGGTTAGGATCGAAATTGGTTACTTCGCGTTACGAAGAGAATGTTTATCCGCTTCCACAAAAACACTTTTGTAATAAAAAAGAACAAGTTGCACCAGCTGTGTTCTCAAAAGGGTACTGAAAATCACTGTGAGGGTCACTTTTGCTGACTGCTAATAGTTGGTTTTTTCCTCAAATAAGTCATAGAGCCCATGATACATCTTATTAAGTTACAGTGCACCGATCATTTGAAGTGCACTCCATGAAGCAGTCTCTTTTAGTGATGGTGAAAAAATCTCCATCGAAGAAAACTGCAGCACGATGTGGACTGTTTAACCTTTCTCATAAAAAACACTGTGGCATCTTCATTTCTGCAGTAAAGTGCAACCCGTCTTCTTGACAGCTACCTAAGTAAAACACATTACTCCCAAGTTTAAACCACAATTTCGTACTTTTTTTCTGTGTTCTTTTGTTTTTTTTTTAGGGATGTACATGGGAGCCAGTAATACTGCCCTAACGAAAATGTCCAGTGAAGCCTATGTGAAAATTGACAAGGCTGTTGAACTTAAATCCAGAGCATTGTAAAGAAATTTGTTTACACTCTCGATGGTTCTAATTTTAATTTTTTTTAACAGATTAGTGTTACCGTATTTACTAGAGCATCTGGGTGCAGAATATAAGGGAGTGCAGACAGTTGCTCATGGAAGACCACGTGGCTACAATCCATAACTGAAGAAACAGCAAAAACACTGAGTTTTGCTAAAGGTTTGCGTGACTTTTACAGAAAATACATATTCTGGAATAGCTCCAACGATTCCTGTTAACTCCCCCTATGCACATTTGTAGGACTGCAAGCTCTGATTGAATAATCCAAGTTACTGAAATTACTATTATTTGCTAAAAATTGTCCACACGCTTTGAATCATGCACAACTTCCTGAGCGAAGGCACACGTTTTTAAACAACCTCATTGCATCAGACTACAGCCAAATACCAAGAATAAGAAGTAAATTTAAAAGCTTACTGCCAAACAACCGAATCAAGGCGCTTGCACAACTTGCTCACTCGTTAGGTCTCACAGGATGAATAGTTTAAGCTCTGCCGTACAACGTGCCCAGGTCAGAACTTGGCTTACCTTCCCGGTAGCCGTAAGAGTTCACGATATTATAGGGTGAAGCGTACAGACCGTTCTCTTTTTTCCATAGTAATATACCACGGCGTTCCCTAACCCCTATGTGTGGCTCATTTATAAACACGTAGAAGCTATAAAAATGAACTATAGTTAGACAAAACGTGACAATTAAACTGCCTCCGTCTGTTCCAGATTTTTTCAAAACAATTAGAAATTCTCTACATACTTCTTTCAAATCATTCAAAGTAAAGTTAATACAACAAATTTCAATGGTGATGCGGAACAACCCTAAGGCCGGTATAACACAGAGCAAAAAAAATCGGGCGGCATCGTGGAACTACACACAGTGACCCAATACGCATCAATGTTATATGATAGGCTGTTATAATTTCACACCGAATGTTGCCCACCCTGCTGCCAGTGATGCATTGACAATCCATGTGGTCTATAATATAGAAAGGGGCAAGCTCAACGTCCATATTTCGAATACACGTTGTTTGTGTTTTCCGCCACTTTCCAAAATAGAGCCTCCGCAAGGGCTCTGTTTCGGTGCCGGATAAATTTCTACATGTCTGAGGAAGTTCGAGAACACACAGTACAGCGCACAATATAAAATCTGCCAAGACTTCAGTGAACACTCGTCGCGCACTTTTCGCATACGCGCTTTTGTCAAGAGTCTATCCAGATGCGGGTGCTCTAGTTCTAAGCGCAACTCGCGACATGTATACGAGAGTAAAGGCAGGAAACAAAAACCCAATTTACCCTTTTCATAAGCCAACAGCTAAGCTCCGTCACAGCCAGAACACCGGCAGTTAAAAGTTTAGTCATACGTGCATCAATTGATCAAAGGTTTGAAGGATTCCCCTTCGAGCGTAAAGGGTTCGCGAGCCCTAAACCGCCGGATGAAGTAGCGCCCACCCGCATCACAAGAAATAACCAGGTTATTCCGCGAGACCAAGAAAGAAAAATCAAAGAAAGCAAGTTTGAATGCATAATAAAGAGAGTACTGCTACCAACCGCTGAAAGCGCGCAAAGAAATCATTGCCGCAGTTAAAGCCCTGCTTGTCCAGAAAGTTACAGCACGGTGCTGTACATTCACGGCGACGTATTCAGTCACTTGTGGCGACGTCAGGTGAGGAGCGTCCGCAGTGGACGCTGGATGCTCCTCGCTCGGCCGGCGCCATGGTGGTGGCTCTCCGCTGCCCGCGGCAGCAGATGACCCCGGTGCGCACACCCCCGCTGCTATTGTGAGCTCCGCTTTTAAGCCACTCTGATGGTTGTACGTATGTCCCAGGTTTTACCACACTAGACATGTTCGTTGGGGCTCACTGTTCATCGCACACACGCGCATAGGCACATGACGCACTGACGCCACTATCGGTGTTCTACGGGTACTAACTCAAGAGTAATCACACTCCGCGGGCACACGTAGGGGCTGCGTCGCTACACTCCGCCTTCCCCAAGACCGGAGAACTCCCGAGTTGTCCGAGAAGCGCTGAGAGATGGCCATGGAGAAAGCGTTCTCTAGTGGGTTTGAGATGAATGCAGGTTTAGGAGGGTCTTCTCGCTCGAGCCCTGTTGCTGGATCGTTGAGCGGGTAGCGTATACTGTAAGCACATGAACAAGAATATATTTCGTAAGAGTGCCGCACGTAATATGCCTCAAGCTCGTCAATGTTTACGGGGAGCGTATCCCATCCTCCGTGCAGGTTGCTAAGGCGATAAATCAGCTGAGATTGGCGCTTTGTTACCTTATAAGGACCTTGCCATCGGTCAGCCAGAATAGCAGAAAACTCTTTGCTGCATCGCTCAACGCATGTGTTCAGCGCAGTACAAGGTGCCTGGCGGAAAACTCAACCTGGCTCCATCCCTTGGCGTGACGACGGTCGGTGTTCGAGTCGTGCCAAGTCCAGGTGTTGCCTGGCCTCCTGGAGGTTCTCGTTCTGGCTGCTGCAAAGATCCTGCGCATACTAAACATAAGGCAGAAGGCTCGCCTCGACCCGGTCACTGAATGAATGCTCAACAGGAAAACACGGGACGCGGTCAAACAGTAGAGCTGCCGGTGTAAAGCCGATTGAGCGACTCACTGTAGTCCTAGTTGCAAATGCCATTTACTAGAGACGAGCATCCCAGTTATTGTGGTGTATATGGTGAATATGATGCTGAAGGCCGCCAGCATCATATTCAAGTTCCTGTTGACCCGTTCTGTAATGTTAGCTTGTGGATGGTACAGATAGTCTTATGTACTATGCCCAGAGCCGAACAGGCATCCACGAAGTTCTTGCTGGTGAAGTATGTCGCATTGTGCGTTACGAGTTGATCTGGAAATAGAAAGCGGGTGAAAGTAGTCAACAACTTGTCCCAGATCAACTCTGAATCACGTTTACGTAACGCGTACAGCTATACCAATTTGGAGAAATGACCTGTGGTGACACGAAGGTAGCTATTGCCATTCACCGATCTTGTGCATGGAGCCATCACGTCGCACGCCGCGATCTGCCAAGAGAAGCTGCTTTCGAGTGACTTCATGAGGCCAGGTGGTGTACCTCCTATTGGGTTTATAAAATGGCAATCTGGGCATGTCTGTGCGTACTTCGTTACCTTCTTTCTCATGCAGGGCCATGTGACAACGCGGCATAGCTTTTCGTACTTTTCTGTCGGTCACTATAACCTGCGAGGGAAGTGTCGTGGTTCTCTTCCAGAAAAGATCTCCTTGGGCGCTTTGTTAAGAATACCCGGAAGGGACACTCACCACTGTCGGTGTCTTCGCTTGGAATGTACCACAGTAGCAAGCCGTCCAGGTTTCGGCGTAGCAGCCGTAGTCTGGGGCCCGCGCAGCTGTAGTATCATGGTTCTCTGTGGCCGCAATGAACTGCCGAATGCGCTTGCACTGCTAGGGAGCCTGCTGCGCTTCAAGCATCTTCAGTCGACTTAAAAGGATTCCCCAGGCTTCTGCAATTGTTGTAACCGCCAAACCATGTCGTTTTGGTTGCTGTTGTGCTGTAGGGGTGCGCAAGACAAGGCGTGCGCGGCTTTCTTGCTGGTGCACTTCCTGTAATCAACTTTATAGGGATACTACTGGAGGTTTAGTGCATAGCTTGTGAGCCGACCTGCAGCGATCTGAAGCGGTGCCAACAATGGCAGTGCTTGGTGTTCAGTCTGTATGGTGAAATCTGCACCATCCAAGTATATTTTGAACGTTCTGAGGGCCAAGACTATGGCAAAACAATATTTCTCCTTCACTGAATACTTTCGTTCGGCTGCTGAGAGAGTGCGGCTGGCCAATGCCAGAGGGCACAGTTCGCCGCTATGCTCCTGTAGAAAAACGGCCCGTATGCCATACTGAGTTTCATCGGTTTGAACAACAAAGGTGCGGTTGAGATCTGGCAACCGCAGGCTTGTGGTGTTGGCAATGGCTGTTGCTAGTGTCTGAAACGCCTGCTCCTCTGACGCCGTTCATGACCACCTGGCGCCCTTCCTTGGCAGATAATGAAGGGGCGTGCCAAGTCCGCACAGTTGGGAATGAAGCGCTTATCGAAGCCGACAATACCCAAAATGCAGCGCGAGATGTTTGACGTTCTCTGGTTTCGAGAACTACAAACGTGCCTTGAGCTTCTCCACGTCTGGCCGGACTGAACCTTGGTCTACAACGAAGCCCAGGAGCTCGATTCTGGTGGCACCCAGTTGTACCTTAGCACGGCTCACTCTGATGCCTGCGTTTTGCATGCGCTGCAACACTGTCTGTAAATGAACTACGTGATTCTCAAGGTTGTCTGAAAATACAACTACGTTATCGATGTACTCCATCACGCAGTTGAACTTTGCGTCCCCCAGCAAGATGTCGATGATCGGCTGGAAAACTGCTGGAGAATTCGACAAACCGAAATGCAGCCTGACGAATTCGAATAATCCCCTGGTACAAATGAACGCTGTTTTGACGATGTCCTTTTCCGCTACAGGGATTTGTAGGAAACCTTCTACTGCAGTCGAATGTGGTGAAAACTATTGCTGAGCCTAGCGCGTGCATAAGCGCATTGATGGATGGAAAGGAATACGAGTCTCTCATGGTTATCCCGTTTAGGCGTCTTTAGTCTATACACATGCGGAAACTTCCATCTTTCTTATCTGCTAACACAATCGGAAACCCCAGAGGGCTTTTTGTTGGGGTGGTAGTTGTGGTTTGCGACAGGGAAAAGAAAAGAGATGCATAGGGGATATTTTGAGCTGGCAGGGAGCTCACCTACATACAACCTAGTGCAGGGAAGGGAAGCAGAGGGGTTGGTTCTGATAAAGAAAAAAAGAGAGAGAGGAAGGTATAGAGAGCTTTCAGTCCTAGAAAGCTGTTATTCCTGGCACACCAGTCAATCACTGCACTCAGTCCTACAGCAGCTGCGTGAGGCTGATCGTCTCCAGGTAATGGAGAAGATGGGCAAAGGTTTTTGTTGGGTTGCCACAGGCGACTTCGGGAACAGAAGGTCCTCCATGCCGACGCTGGGAATATCTCGACGCTGGTGCACTCGGTGGAACTCAACTCTCTGCCCCGCGTGGTGGGGGAGAAGCAGGATAGGTGCTCCAGCATCTACTTTTCGATACCGTACTCACATGTATGGGAGTCCTTGCGCCCGTGTCGGTGCCGACGCTTGCCACACTGCAGCAGTCGTGCCGCATACAGACAAGCAGGCAGTGGGCGTCCCTGCTGACGCGTGCGGGCAACGGTCGGGGCGCCAGGCGGCTCACGACCCGACCGTCCTAGTGCATCTTCTGCCCCAGGCGGGACAGGGAGGTGCGGCCCTCGTCGAACGCGGTGACGTCTTGTGAGACTCTGGTGCCCTCCTGGTGAGGCTCGGGCGTCGGTGTCGTCGTTGCCGCGGATGCCACTGTGGCCCTGCAGCCAGTGGAGCCGCAGGTAGCAGCCTCGGGAGGCCACAGTGCGCATCTTGCTTGCAAGGGAGCGCTCCGTGTAGCTGCTGCTATTGGTGGGCTGATCGGCCGCGTGCAGCCGCAGCAGGAAACACCTGGAGTCCGTGGGGATCGCCGCCCCAGGGTGGTTGTGGGTCTCCCTCTCAAGGAGGAGGTCGCGGGCACATGCAGCGCTGCCAACTCCGCCAGAGTTGAAGAAATGGGGAAGGGCAGGGTGCAGCTCCGGCTGGCTACCAGCTCATTCACCACGCACTCAGCCTTACCCTCGCACGTGCTGTGCTTGATGGAGCCATCCGTTAAGAGATGCAGGTAGCTCCTCAGCTCGTCCTGCAGCAGGGCGGCCGCCTCGTGGCAGAGTGTCTGGGTTGGTGTGGTCCACTTTTTGCGCACCACATGAACGGTAGCGGTGATCTGCAGGGCATCCTCGGTGTCTGGTTGGGTTCGTTCCAGGCGGGGTTGGTTCGGAACCTCCATGCCCTCCAAGAAGATAGTGAGCGGCGCTTCTATGTGCGAGTCGGGCCGGCTAGGAAACCTCTGCAGGAGCGCAGCCCCGTCGCGTGTGGTGAGCAGGCGCTGGATGTGCCGCAGCCCTGTCTGCAAGGCCCACATCTCGATGGGCCAGGTGCCCGCCTTTGTGTAAGTGCTCGCCACCGGGAACGTGGAGGGGAGGCCCAGGGAGAGGCGGATGGCACGGTGCTGGTGGATCTCCAGCTCCAGCAAGCGTTGAGTTCTTATGTAGGCGTTACCACTCCTGTATTTACCATCTCTTACAAGGCTCCGTCCAGCTGTGGTTTTTTTCTGGACGCTCAAGGACCTGGGGTTGAACCGCCGTGGACGCGCGTCTCCAGTCTTCTTATGGTGTTCGAGGATGCTTACCATACCAGGGGCTTCCGTGAAGATAGCTGCAAAGGGATGTAGTACTGCTGCGAGCCGTGGTTGCTCCTCTGCTGGTCCTGCAAACGGCAACACAATTGTTTGAAAACTACTTTCAACGTTTCCAGCTGTGGTGTCCGCTGTCAGCAACCCTGACAGCAATGCTGATCATCCTGCCGCAAAGCTGTTAGCTGCGTTCCAGGCCCATACGGCAGCTTCCGGACTCCACGTCAAGCACTAGCCCTGTCCTGGCTATAAACTCGCGGCCCAGAATGGCTGGGAAGGAAAGACCGGGAAGTTGAAAAAACCGTTGCCTTTGCGGCCATCAACAACTACCGTCATCTTCGCTGCCACTGTGATCGGCAAAACCTGGTGTGATGCTGTTTTGATATTGGGGCTCATGTGCCAGAATTTGATCTTCCTCAAAAACCACCATTCTCCGACAAGGTCTCCAAACACAGAAACCGTTGCTCTCTTATTCAGCGTGCCAGGTATACTGAGGCCAGCCACCTTGACGGTAAGAAAAGGTGAATTGTCCCCGCTTACCGCCTGTTCTAGAAAAGCGAACTGCCAATAGCTCACCATGTGCTACCCGTTTATCGCAGGAGGACCTTTTTGTGCCTTCTGCCCCAAGCTCCCGCCTTTCATGTCGATCATGTTGGGTGCGGCCTACTCTTAGAGAGTTGCTGTGGAATCTTGGCTCTTCTCCTTTATCCCTCGTCTTCGCCGAGCTTCCCGCGGGCGTTTTGACCCCTTTGGTGACAATGCGTTTTTTCACTCCTGCCGGCCGCGATGCGGCGTGTTTCGCCGCACTTTAAACTTGCGTATCTCAAAAGGTTGCTCCAGGGATGGAGCAGAGACTGCCCCTGTAGGGCAGGATGATCAGAATACCTGTGCATTATCGTTTGGCCCTGATGGGTACACTGCAGCAGGTCGAGGTGGCGCCACCGGGCTCGCCGAGCTTGAGTACTCTGTGTGGTGAAAAATTGCTTGACGCCTTTTCGTGTTGCTTGGCTTCGGTGATGAGACACAACTTGCATGCTGATATCTGCATTGATCGATTGGCGATGGTTAGGAAATGCCTCTCCTCTTTGAGGTACTTCCTCTGGATATCCCGACCCATCAGGCGCTCACACGACGGCGCCGCACCGCTGGGGTGAGTCAGTGCTTCGAAACCAGCTTCCCCGGTGGGGCCGCACCGCTGGGGTGAGTAAGCGCTGCAAACATCTCCAACAGTGGTGCCGCACCGCTGAGGTGAGTCAGCGCTGCGACCATCTCCACCGTGGTATGCTCTCTTCTGTTTGTCTGTGGCAATTCCCCCGTGATTTGCGGTTGCCGGACCCCACCCCTGTGAACGGCACTGCCTTACTGGCTCGCTGCGGCGCTCTCGTCCAGTGGGATGTCGGCTGGTCTCGCCAAGGAGGTGGTGGGAAATGCATGCACAGGAAGGCTCTAACCCCGCATCTTTAGGCGGCGGCGGTTGGTAGGATTACGTCGTCATTAGCGAAGCTTTATTGCTTCTGCATCGCTTGGCGATGTCATCGAATTCGGAGAGCTGCCCGGCACAGCAAGTGCGTCTGCAACCTCGGCTGGCACTCTCGGACGACCCGGAAGACCTTTACCGCGTCGGGTGCCACACTTCCGCTCCCTCGTACAGGCCCTACATAGAACGCACGTATTTCGAAGGCTTCCACCCTCTCCCTGTGTCCATGCGCGAAGTTGGACATTGATCTGGTACTTATACCCGGGGGGCAGAAACTCCAGCTCAACGCGTTGCTTTGACTCCACCATATTCTCAAATGGCTTCGGTGACGTCTCCAAAACCGGCTGGCAACCGCAAAGCAACTGGCAAGATCCTCCTTATCAGACCGCTATCTAAAATTGCCATGGCTTGTAGGTAGTCCGGCAATTCATAAAGAAAATTTAGAACCGACCTCTGATTGATTGTGAGGTTTAGCGCGCCGACGCAACACAGGTGATGAGGCGCCGTAGTGGAGGGCTCCAGATTAATTTTGACCATCTGGGGATCTTTAACGTGCACCCAAATCTCGTACACACGGGCGTTTTTGCCTTTCGCCTCCATCAGAAAAGCGGCCGCCGCGGCCTTGAGTCGAACCCGCGTTCCCTAAAATTTGGTGTCCCTAAAACCGGCGGCCGACCGCAAAGCAACTGGCAAGATCCTGCTTATCAGAACGCTATCTAAAATTGCCATGGTTTGTAGGTAGTTCCACAATTCATAAAGAAAATTTACAACCGACTTCTCGTCGGTGTACCCTCCGTAAGTTGGCATGACTAAGTTTAACTGCAACGACGCGCTGTAGTGACAGTTTTACTGATTATATTGTTTCGCCCGATTACTCAATAATGTCTCAGTGTTAAGCTTGGTAGCTTAAAGCGCCAACAGTTGCTTTTCAAACTCGGCGAAGATACTATCAGTTGGGTCACCAAGTCAAGAATTTGGTTTGCGTTGTGTGATGGGGGTCAGTCTGTGGTGTAAAATTCGATAGGAGTGCGGAAACATTTTCGCCTAACGCATAAACAGCATTCGCGTAGGTCCACGTAGTTATAGCCGCAAAATACTATCAACACGGCCTGGAATACAGCCTTTCTGATGGGCGCCGAAATAAAAAGATGCTTTGAGGTGGGCACGCATGGTCAGTCATTGGTTACACTTTGTCGATGAGCACAAATACTGTGGCGAGTCAATCACAGCATTCCTTGCGCAGCTTTCGGCCGCGTTTTTTTCACGCAAGCTTCAACGTTGAGCGTTGGCTTGTGGTAGACGATTCAAACAAAATTCTCCGCTTGGTAAGTGATGCTTGTAAAATAGGCAGGCCCGGTTTTTGGGCGCTTAATCCGCCGGTTACTGATGCGTGAAAAAGGTTACTGACACATACAAAGTGTACACAGTTGTGAAGCGTTCGATAAGAATTCCCACTTGAAGGCAGCAGTGTAGCTCTGGGGCGAGTCAAGGCTCGAAGAAAAAAATAAAAAATAAAAAGAAACCAAATTGGGCGCCGGTGAAGGCTCCCCCTTCGAGCGTAAAAGTTTCGCGAGCCCAACCCTGCCTGACGAAGTAACGCCGACCCGAATGAGAACAAATCACCGGTTTATTCCGGGACAACAAAGGCAGGAAAAACAAAGCAAGCAAGTTTGGAGGCACTATAAAGAGAGCCCCGTAAGCAAGTGCGGAAAGTGCGTACGGAAAACATTGCGGCAGTTGAAGCGTTGATTGTCCAGAAAGTCACAGCATGATGCTTTACACTCACGACGACGTCTTCAGTGACTTGCGCCAACGTCAGGTGCATAACGTCCGCTGCGGACGCTGGTTTCTCCTCGGTATCCGGGTGTAATAGTCGTGGCTCGCCGCATCCCGCGGCCGAAGCCGCTCTCGAGTGTCGCCCGGTGCGCACTCCTTCCGCTGCTCTTGTGAGTGCCGCTTTTAAGCAACTTGGTTGCTTGTGCGAAGGCTCCGGGTTTTATCGCACTACACGTGTTTGTTGCGGATCACTTTTCATCCCACACGCGCCCACGGGCACGTGACCCACTGATGCCCCTATCGGTGTTCGACGGGCCTTCAATACAGTGTAATCACCCTCTGCGGGCGCACGTAGGGGATGCGTCTATTGGAGGTGCAGCAAGTAGCTTGCACTTTTCTGGGAGCATTAGCACAGCCGAGCACATGCCCTTGGCGGACCTTTGTCTCCCCAGAGATGCTCCCCATCTTGAGCAAAATGCGATGCGGTGTTTCGCTGCGTACAACGTTTGTACCCACATTGGGACGATCTCGGCGTCTTCCTGCATCCGACCTTTGGCCTAGATCAGGATGAGGTTGTCAGCTGAAAGTTTTCGCTCTTAGTCGCCAAACCAACGGGAATCGACGCTGCAGTATAAGAATCCTAATACGAAAGGAAGCAAAACTGCGACGGGGGGACTTTTCTTTCGACGCCATACTGATTGATTTTTCTGGTGTTTCAGGTTGCATCGCTGGACTTGGAGATCCGAATAGCTTTAAATCTTTGTAAATAAGAAGTTATGAGTGCTGGTGTCAAAATGTTTGGTTAACTTTAGAAGTACTGAGCGCTTATCACTACAATGTTTATGTTATCACCTAACCAAATCAACGATAGGCTGAGGCCTGGTGTCTAAACAGTCTGCAAAGGAGAGTACTATACGTGTAGACGTTGTTAAGCCTTCTTTTAAACACAAGTCAAGGAGACTCCTTCCGAGATATCTATATCCGGTGAATGCTTTTCTGTGATTTGTCGTCATCGCTAATAAGACCACGCGTGGAGTATCACAATTTCACTTCTATTCCTATTACAGAAAAACAATTGATAAAGCATAAATTTTATAAATAAAGTCACCGATAACGTAAACAATCAATCGTTTACAACGAGAACATATGTTTGGTACTTTACCTTTACCGGAGATTTTGTTATTTATTTAAAAATATTACACGTCCATTTATATGCCATTGCGTAAGGGAAGTAAATGGTAAGTGGTACAGATCATACAGATTTAATGCACGCGTTACAAAACATAGCAAACAACTTATTGCGACGCGGTTTGCAACAGATATGACTATTCGTTGTCATATAAAAAAAACAGTAGCTCGCCATGCTGTTAGAAATGCAGAAATTTTTAACATACCAATATGAAAATGTGTGCCCTACCAACGTAATAAATCTGTCCATAATGACACTAGTACAAAAGAAGCACATTTCCACTGTCCGTGTAAATATAGGATATGTGCGCATTTCTACATACTCGGAGCAATTCAATCATATAAAGGGCCATAAAAGATGTTGTGAAAAGGAGGGTACACATGCAGAACAGTATTAGCGACTTGTAGATATTTATCGAGTTGGCGTGGGAGCGCGCTTTATGATGCTGCTGTCTGCTAACTCATGTCCGCAATTACATCTAGGTTGCCCTATGGATCCAGTTCTGTGCTTTTTTTGTGCCGCCGATAACTCTGTTATATCAGCGTTGTTGGACAATGGTTCCCCTATTATTTTTCTCGGCGGTTAACCGCTATCATGGATTGGCACTGAATGTTACAAGACGACGGCATCAGGGCATCAGCGGACTGTCCCGATGAAGGCGACTTGCTGTGCCGGGACCTCGTCAGTGGGCATGGGAGCAGCTTTACGATGCGCCTGCTAACAGACGCGGGCTTCTTGCCCAGGTTGGTTATGTTTCCTCGCTGTGCGCTAAACGGCACTTCAATGTTTGTTTATTGATATTCCCAACACCCGGAGTTGTGTTTCCGATGTTGTGCGAGCGCTTTGCAGGGTATAAATACGGCACTCTGATTTCCGGGGATAAAGAGGTAACCCCAGGGACTCCTAAACTTGCGCCGGCGTCTTTGACTGCTACCAATCCAGAATCTCTGGCTAAAACTCCCCTTGAGTAGTTCAATGCTATGGTGACTTTGCTTAAGGACGTCCATTCACCTACACTGAAACTGGAGAACGATCATACAGATTTATCCTCCAGATAAAAAAAGTTCGAAAAATGCAAGAATCAATGAAAATGAGAAAAACGAATATAGAAGCGACAGAAAGCTATCAAAAAGTACGCTATGCAAGCGTACTATCAAACACAAAGCAGGTGTCGCACTGTCTCACCGGCAGAAGTGAGATTTTTCTCGCAGGTCAGGCCAAACAAGAAGGCTGCATGCGGCGGGAGAGTATTATTTTGGGGCTTGCCTGATGAACCTTCGGAAAAATGGGAAGAGACTGAGAATAAGCTAATTAACGTCCATTCTGGCAGTTTGAAACCGTCTATAGGTTATGGCAAAATTAAACGTGTGCACAGAATGTTAGTAGCCAAATCTTCCTTTAAAATGCCGCAAAAGTTGGGATTTCTACTTCGTAGCTTGCGCACTGCGCTGTCAGCAAAACCTAATATTATTCTCTGCCATAGTGGCAAGCAAAAACAAAGCCAAAAGACTTCGGTAAAGCACAAAATTCGCCACACAAGCAGACATATAAAAAACTTTATGTGAACAAAAAATGCTGCAGCTACAATAAGGGTACTGACACAGTGTTTGAGCTAGCAGGAGCATTTACCCCTTTACGCTTCAGATGCCGATACCTCCACTGTCTGCTCGCCAATAAACGCCGTAGAATAACGGTAAGTTTTTCTTTTTTTTGAACAAATATTCCAAGGTTATTGTCAAAACACGATGATCTCTGCAGTGTCATTGTTTCTAGCGAAGCAGACCTGATTGCCTCAACTGACCGTGGCTATCAGTAAAAGTAGCGAACCCGGAACTTTTGAAATGTAGAAAAAATTTTGCATTTATCGTCGTCATAGGCGAGAAAGGTTCGGAGGGGGTATAATAGTGGCTCTCGCATAATTCCTTTTCTCACCTGCGATTTCTGTTACCTGTGACCCAAAATTCGTTTGAGGGGAGATCGGCATATCCTTCATTAAATATGTTATAAATGTTTGTACTTCTATGCCTGAAATTATTTCCCCGTGTTGCGTACCTACTTGGTTGTAGCGACCATTCGGTTGTGCACTTTACAGAACATTGTTCTGTTTTTTGTCGCACAAACAACCCAAAGAAATTACGAGACTACAAAATGGCAGATTTTGAGAAAATAAATCGTGAGCTTGCTATCTTTCTGGACAGATTTTTATTGGGCTTTGATAATAGATCAGTAATGAGCATTAGAAGTTGTTGAAAAGAATCGCAGCCTCCCTATTAGGTCACTTCTTGCCAGATAAAACGATCACATATGGCTGAAATGGGCCATGGTATAGCCGAATATTTAAGACACTCTGAAACAAAAAGAAACGCTTATTCCGGACCGCAAAATGGTGAATTCTAATCACAATGGCATGCATACAGGTTAACTCCCATCAAGTACAAATTTCCACTGAGAGAAGCTGGGACTTAATTTTTAATACAACGCTGCCTTGTATGTTATAAATAATGAAAAGCAGTTCTGGAATATTGTAAAAAAAAGAATAACTAAATGATTACTCTTAGAACCCTGAATAAAGCTACGGTTTCTAGTGATGAGCCTGGAGGGATATTTATGATGAATTTCACTTCGCCGTTCACTACGTCTGTCACTGTTTATCCGGCATTTCAACATTTTGAAGTAGTTTCTATGCAACCAATTATATTCGACATCTCTGGCATTTTACAATAATTGAAAAACAAAAAGTTACGTCATCGTTTGGAGTAGACAACACCATTTCCAAATAATTTATTGAAGCGGGTCAACAGTCGGGTGACAAACAATGTATATTGTGGTTGCAACCATGCAGATATAGAAACGAAGAGTGACGAAACAGGTCACGACATGTTAACAAAAGGGCTGGTGACATCAAAGTGACTCAGCCAGGCTAAATCTTCCCTTTCCAGGGAAACCTAACAATGTAAATTGTTTATCAGGGGGGGGCTAGCGGCAGGGCTCCCGGCATGCCCTTGTGCGTCTGCATAGCTTTTAAGCTGGCTGGGCGTCGTATTGTATCTCTGATCTACCAGAAGGGCTCTGTTCACGATGTAGCGGACGTGCGTCTCAGAGATGCTCGCCAGTGCGTCGAAGTTCCTGACCTCTTCTATATTCACCACCAAGGATGGCGGCGTCTCAGCTGGCCGAAGAGAGACGGCAGGTGTCCAGGTTTATTGTGGGTGTCGTATGAGTTCACTGGTTGCCGAGGCGACATAGCTGGCAGGTTCTTGGATCCGAAGTTGTAGTAGATCCTCTTGTTTTGGCCGATCTCCTGTAGTGGGTTATGGACGGCTGGGTTGGGCATGCCCTCCGGCACCAGCTGGCTAGTGGGTACGGGGAACAAGGCCCTCGTCTCCCTTCTAATCAGTGTCTTGAACGGGGACTTGAAAACATCATCTCGAGGCATCTCACGCCATTCAAGCACAACCATGTGGGGGTTCTAAGAGAGCACTGCTTGGTAGCTTTTTGCTTATCGCCCTCTCCTCTCCGCCATCCCATGTGAGCGTGGATGTTATGGGCTTCACGATACGTGGGTAACATCGAGCCCATTTAGCCATTCTTTATATTCGGTGCTGTTGAATTACGGCCCGATATCGCTACACAGTTAAAGCAGTAATCTATGAACTGTGAACATCTCGGCGAAACAAGACTTAAGCAGGTTGGCAGTGGCATGGTGGAATTTTTATTTGGAAAAAAGGAATAAAGGTCAACTATAATAGCAAACTGTCAGCACTCGTGAAATGATAGGTCCATTCCTGACGCCTCCCTTGTTAAGGTTGGAACCTGGTGGCTCACGAGCGGCACCTTTGAGTTTCCCGGCTGATGCTGTTGCCATATTTCACAGTTTCGGCTAAATTGTTCAATGTCTCTCGCCATGCTTGGTCTGAACATGACGCTTCGCACCCGCGCCTTCATCTTATCGGCTGCAGGATGTGCGATGTGAAGAATACCAAAAATTTTGTTTTTCATCGAGCGTCGTTTTATTACCTTGGTGCTGCAAAACAGAAGACCGTCTTATGCGTGTATCTCCTTCTCATAAAACCAGTAGATGCGGGTGGCTTCTGGAGCCTCGTGATTGTTGTTAGGCCAACTGGTCACCGCATATTCCCACAGCTTGACGAGAACGGCATCATTCATTCATTCATTCATTCATTCATTTTATTTATCCGTCTTCTGTACAGGAATAATTTTCTGGTCAATTTAAGCACGCAGTGCTTATGAAGTTACCAGGCAGCTAGTGAAACAACAATACCTTTTCATGAAAAGTAACGCAATAATACTTTCGTATATGCACTGCACACTTCTCAGTGGACAAACGAAACCACACATAAAACGCACACATGAAGGGAGCGTCTTCTTGGTCCAAAAAATTCATCAAATGAAATTCAATGTTACAGAGCTCTTATGAAATGAATATTTTAATAGAACACTCACTTACGGGGATACAATTCAATTCCACTTCAAAAGCGTAGAGACATAAAGTAACATGAATACAAACAAAATGAACACAAGGAGGTAAACAAAGCCCCACATATCAAGTTGCATTACCTACTCAGTGTTTATTAAACCTCCACACCATTTGGCTATTGCTTTGTTCAGTTTTCATTTCGTGTTTATCGTGCATAGTTCATCAGTTAATTCATTGAATATTTTTGGAACATAGCACTTCCGTACTCTTTTTTCATAGTGTACACTGGTGGTTTTACATACCTTTCGGTTTTTCGCAGTGCCACACTTTTCCTTACCGCAGCTCGAAACTCTTTCGTGAAATAGGGATTCTTTAACACTACACATTTACACAGTTTTTTCATTGGTCACCCAATCACCCAGGGCTTGGTATTTTTCCTTTGTACCAGCGTATTTAACGCTGTACCACAGGTTATGCTTTTGAATATTTTTCTAATGACTCGAATAATTTTTTGTTTTTTTTTTCCGAGCAAGTACCGTATAATGTGATCTCATACGAGAGTAAAGATTCTGCTAGCGCCTTATACACTGTAAGCTTAACTTTGAATGGAGCTTTACCTCGGCGGTGATACATCATTGCAGCAATTGTCCTTAACTAGTTACATATATGTTTAACTTGGCTTTTCCATGTTAGACACTGCTCAAAATACATACCTAAATACTTTACAATTATGTGAAGTGTAAAAACGGGCAATAGCAGCGGTTACAGTCAGAAGAATGCAAGAAAATTCTGCTACTTATGTTAAAACTTTATGTGGATTCCTAAAGCAGAAAAGCTTTGTTTTCTGCTTATATACAAAAATACAATTTTTATGAAACGAATCAAATAGTGCCAGAATATCGGTTTGTAGGCCTTCAAAGCCTTTATCAACGTTGGGAACATTTATAGTAATTGCAGTGTCGTCCGCATACTGAAACATGTTTGAATTTAATGGTAGAAGGCCGAAGTCTGTAACATAAATGTTGAAAGCAATGGCCTTAATGTACTGCCCTGAGGTAGTCCATATTTTCGTGGCTCAGAACTGCTATACGTTTCTCCTAGTCTAACGCCTTGAAATGTCTCAGTGATAGCTTGAAAAGAATTAGGAAAAATTCCCCCTAAAGCATAAATATTCAAACTTCTTTAGCATAATATTGTGGTCTATGGTATCGAACGCCTTTGTTAAATCTAACATTAAAGCCAGAACCACTCGGTTGATTTCTATCGAACTATTGATGCAATGGGATAACTGTTCTAACAAGAAAGTTGTATTTGTGTTTGGTGTAAAGCCGAATTGAGCACTGTTATTTAGTGAAAACCCCGATCACAGAATGAAAGTAGCACAGATGGTACATACTTCTCCATTATGTGTGCAAGCAAGACAGGATTGAAATTGGTCTATAATTCCCGCAGTCACTCTTTTTTCGTGTTTGTAGATTGCCCTAACAGAAGAGATCTTCATTTCTTTCGGTATATCTCCAGTGTGGAATATTCCATTTAATATTTTTAATTGTACGTCCTTAAGCACCGTAAAGTTACTGCGCAAGTCTCGATTACTGGTCCTGTCAAAACGCGGTGGCTTCTATCTCCTGAAGCCCGTGAAAATATTCCACAATTCGACCTCGCCTATATCTTGAAATAAAGCCGTGTTCGTGCATGTGCGTTTAGGCTTTTATTCAGTTGGCTTATCGCACTTTCCTTGTCTTAGGTTTTCCGCCACATGGAAGAACGTGTCATTGAACATATCACAAATTACTTTCTTGTCTACTATGGGGAAGTTCTTTTTATCATGTCTTCAACGCATGCGTGTTTAGATCTGCCCATTAGGTCATTCACCCAGTTCCACGTGTTCTTTACATCATTTTTATTTAGCGAGAGCTGTTGCAATAGGACCCTTCTTTTTGCAAGCCGCAATTTTGCCGTCACCATGTTTCTGAGTGAACAGTATTCTGCTCTTTTTGTAGCATCCTGAGGTTCTTTCTTGCTTTTCTGCCAGGCCTTCTCCTTCAAGTAGCACAATTTATTATATCTGGCGTGATCCATTTTTTGTCAGCTTTCTCTGCCTTATCTTCACCATTGTAGTAGAATCATCATATATTCTGCTGAGTGTTTCAATAAATCTACTGTACATAGTTAATTGATCGAGTGGTAAAAGTGCACTCAAGTTTGTATTTCTAATTTTTGCGTAAACTCTTGCAATATCGACAACCCGTCTTGTAAACAGTGTTTTGATTTGTTAATTAGTTTTTCTGACACGACTGCTAACACGACAAAATATTGGTCAGCTAATTTGGATTTAAAAGCTCCTGATGTGTACCGCTGGTTAGGTAGGCGAAGGATAATGTGGTCAATGCATGATTTACAAATTTCTGAGCCCAAGCGTTCCTCTCTTGTATACTCTTTTATTACGTTATATATCCATGTTTGGCTTACAAATTGAAGTAATCACTTAGTGTTCTTTGGGAATATTGCATGATATCAATGTTTATGTCGCCAACTAAAATCAGGTGTTTCTCATTCATATACTTGTTCAGTAAAGCCTGCAGTTCCTCAATGTATTTGTGCCGATTCAAATTAGGGGGCCGGTAAATAACCCACAGAATGTATGTGGTGTCGATTTTACGGATCGACAAGGTAACCCGCTCGGCATTATCAAATTTTACATCAATATTGTATAATAACCAGCCATCTTTTACGATCACCAAAACACCGCCCCCCTTCCGATTTTCACGGCATACGGCTTCACGGCATACGGCATATTGTTTATCACCCCTGAGGCAATACGAGCTTAATCTTTCCGCCATGATGTTTATTTCGGAAAACGCGATGACATCCACCTCAGGCATTGTTTGCAAGTACGCACACAGTTGGTCAGAATTTTTCAGCAGGCTACGAATATTCCCGTGTAGCAATGTTAGCTCTCCATGCAGCGTTTCTTCCTTTATTGTTTCAAGGACGTGCTTGTCCCATTCACTGAAGAATTCAAACGACCTTATTACGTTAGTTTTGCAAGGTCAGCCGCTCCATTGATACCGATTATCCCAAAACCCTCGCCCTTTCTGACAAGCACCTTGGCTTTCTTTGTCCATGCAAATTTATAGACTTTCTCTTTTGCCT
Source organism: Haemaphysalis longicornis (assembly GCA_013339765.2). NCBI lineage: Eukaryota > Metazoa > Arthropoda > Arachnida > Ixodida > Ixodidae > Haemaphysalis > Haemaphysalis longicornis. Next base: position 5,267,454 of record CM023454.1, on the reverse strand, counting down.
GCTTTCGAGTTTGCTAGAACAAATGAATACAAACAGGAATATTTCTTCAGCCCGAAGAGCTTTCTTTTTAGTTATCCATAGGTCTTTGGTTGCTTGCTCCGTGAATCTGACTATAATTGGAGCAACTTTGCCTTGGCGAAATTTCAACCTATGCACTCGTTCTACCGAATGCCGTTCCGGCGCCTCAATTACAATTTTTCCACTAAGGTTCACCAAGACCTGGAAAATATCTTCCTTTGGCGATTCGGCTATGACGTGATTCTCAAGTTTTTTCGACGTGAGTACTGCTCAGCACTTTCTAAGCTGTCTCTTATGCAAGCAATTTCAGCATTCTTTTCTGACAGCTGCTTCTCAAACTTCTCGGCTTTTAGCTTGAGTTACGCGATTTCAGTTTCCTGTCAGCCAATTTTGGCAACACGTTCATCATACTTCGTAGACAGCACTTCCATGAAGGTTTCTATCGATTGCGTTGTTATGTTTTGCTTTTCAACTTTCTTATCAAAACCATGGCTAGTTTCCGATCCAAGTTTTTTCTTGTAGAGCCGCAGCACCTTTGTGCTGCGGTTCTTTGTCGCCTTCGCGGTTTTCCCTGCTTATGTTGCTGCTGTCTGAATTTGAGGATTTATTTTCTTTATCTGCGCATGATCTACATTTCCAAGTGCCGATTTCACCTTGTTTTATACCCTTGAATCGTTTTTTCGGTTGCCTGAAAACTTTCGCAAGCGGTAGCAGTGTTCGCAGCGAGAAAATAGCAAAACCTGTTCTTTACCAAGCTTCTTTTGGCATGCAAAACAGTCTCGTTCCGCCATTATCCCCAAACAGGCACTACAACACTACAATGTTGGAATATTGCAACACCGCATTCCAGTTGGAGCATAAGTTTCAGGCAAGAAAAGTGTGCCTCGTTGAGGTACACGTTTCTTACCTATAACAAAGAAAACACGGTGAGAGCGTTGTCGCTGCTCCACCCCACTGCGGGGTGTTCCTCCTCCTTTTTTAGCCGGTCCAACTCGTGGCTTGTGGCTCAGATCCACCCACTTTCACGACGTTTGTTGCTACAAGAATACTTCTAGTCAATTCAAGTAAATTGTCTTCAACCTACTCCGTTTTCTCAGGCATTCTCACCTTGCTCGGAAAACGCGATAAAGCATCCACAAGAAAAACGTTCTTGGCCTGGCTTCTATTCCAGTTTCTTAGGGTAGCGCTGCAAGGCCAGCCTCAAGCGCTGCAAGCGGAGGAGGCACTTATCCAGGGGCTTGTTAAGTATCGGTACCAGGGGCGTGTGGTCAGTCAATACAATCCCTTGAGCGGCCCAAACACGTGGTCATAAAACTTACTGGAACCATCCACTATTGCCAGCATTTCTTTCTCGGTTTGCACATAGCTAGGAAAAGTGACAGGGCGGCCGTCATGCATTAGCACTGCACCTACTCCTAATTGCCATGCGTCCACTGAGAGAGTGAAAGGCTTTTTTGGGTTAAAGAAAGCCAACACGGTTGCTTGAGTAAAGTATTGGCGTATTGCAGAAAAAATCTTTTGTTGCACCTCGATCCGAACCGATGCAATATCTTTACGTAACAGTGTTTGTAAAGGTGTGGTTACGACAAACGTACTGAGAATGAAGCGCTGCATAAAATTTATCGTACCGGAAAATTTACGCAGTTCTTTGTTGTTCTTCGGTTAAGACATTGGAATAATGTTTTGTACTCTCTCCGGGTCCAAGCGTAGGTCTTCTGTAGTGAGGTTGTGTCATAGGTACCGGACCTCCGGCTGAAGAAACGTACACTTATCGGGCTTAAGCCGAAGCTTGTGCTGGTGACTTCGGGACAACACAAGTCGCTAGTTATTGTTGTGTTCGTCTTTAGTTCTTCCCCGTACTAGCACGCCATCCATAACAACCACCACACAGGTGAAACCTTCGAAAATCCAGTGTATTGCAGCTTGAAAAATGTTAGGGGCCGAAGCAATTCGAAACGGCATTTGAATGAATTGATTACGACCATGCGGCGTGCTCATTGTGCATTGTTTAGAGCTTGAATGGGTAAGCCAAACTTTCCTTAACCCCGAGGCTGCATGGAGCGTGGAAAAAAATTTGCCCTGGCAAGCCAGGTAGTAACCTCGTGTAAAGTCGGCATGGGAGAGTTCTCAAGGAGTATAGCTTGATAGAGCGATGTTGTATCCAGGAAGACTCAAAGTTTGTCTCCTTTAACACCAGTAACCATGTGACTGGACATTCGGTGGACTCAGTTACTTTGTTATGACGCCTTGATACTCCATCTGCTGAAGGTCCACTCTAGTCTTGTTCTCCAGGGACACGGTGACTGTTCGGGCCGGTTATGACGACTCTGACTGAGATGGGCTTGAGCTTTATTTTATACTCCTAGTCGTTCAGCTCAGCCAATCCTGTGAAGAGCTCTGCAAAAGGTTGTGCTAGCAGTAAAGCTTATCGACTACGATGTGCTGTGCCCGCACAATAAATCCAAGGCGTTGGTCTGCTGAACCACTGAAAGTTACTGGTACACTTTGGTCTACGATATAAAATGTTTCGGGAACCACCCTATCATAAGTTGTAAGTCGAAGGTGCACTTTTGCTTAGGATGTTGATTTGTGGCCAAAAAAGGCAGTTAGCTGCACCTGGCAAGCGCCTACTATGGTAGATCTGGCAGCTTTGCGATGTCCCTCCTCGACATGATGGAGCAATTTGTCGCTGTGTCTTATTTTCACGTCACTGGTTTCCCTTCAATGTTTACCATCACGCTCCATAGTCCGTACTGCTGACAGTATTCACTGTTAACGTTTGAAGAAAAAAAGCGTCGGCGTCTGCGCAGAGTGGGCGTAGTTCTTTCTTCTTGCTAGGAAAGCTCCATGAAGGCGGCGTCGTTTTGCATGCTCGTGCGTTGTGGTCGAAACCTTCGCACTAGTTGCAAGTTCTGCCGGTGGCGGGGCACCTTTCGTCGTGGTGTGTGGGATGGCCCCAGCTGCCTCAGGTATCTCCTTTTCTTTGCGACTGCGTTAACTGTCGTTCCCTGCGGAGCCTCAGCAGCTTCGCTGATTTCGGGAAACTGCCCTTTCGCTTGCTCTTGCGTGCGGCAGATATCGATAGCCTTTTAGTACGACGGGTTCCGAGCAATGAATTTCTGCTGCAGGCTCTTATCTGGAATTCCCAGAATAATGCGCCTGCCCAGCATCCGCTTTTTCATTGCCCCAAATTCACAGCTCCTGGGTAAAACGCCTAGCTCCGTGAGCCACTTATTGAAAGGTTCGCCTTCGCCTTGGTTTCTTGACCGACATCGGAATTTATGTTATGTCAATTTTTTTTCCGGCTTGTACAACTCTTCAAGTTTAGTAATTATGCCGTCTCTCTTATTTGTGCCCTCTTCATTATGTAGTCAATAGTGATAACCACATGTTAGGCTACCCCCGGCATAATTTTTACATGGCTGCATGGCCCCTGAAGTTCCTTCCTTACAAAATTCTAGTTCGTAAAAATTAGAGTATGCGGCTTGTGTATGAGATCACGGCGAAGAATCACTCAATAGAGTCTTATAAAGATTCCAAAATTGTGCTTTGCGCTTCATTATTCCTTATTATCACCGTACATATAGTGTTACGGCTATCAACTTACGCCTTTCTTTACTACTGCTTCACCATCGGTAGAAATAATTTGGGTTGTGTTATTGTCAAAAATGTATCTCAAAAATCCCATTAGAAAACAGCTCCCATCTTTTCCACCTGACACTTGGGTACGCATTGATCATCTGTACAATGTTGACATCCCCTACTGCCATACAAGGCCTTTGCATGATTCTTTTATACCCAGCACTTGCGCTAGCTGGAACAGCCTTTCTTCGTCTATTGCTGTGATTACAGATGAGACTCCTTTTCGATCTGCTGCAAATAACCTGTTTTGGTGATTGCGTATCTCTACGTGGTTGTTTTCAGCTGGTCTTTGTGCTGCTGCTTTCTTTTTTCTGTTACAGAAGGTGTAACCCACTCCCTTCTGTAACGCCGTGAGGCGGGCCCAGAGGGTAACCAAAAAATAAATAAATAAGATGGCTTACAATAATCAGAGTACTAATAAAAAAGTAGGGCCATGATAAATAATAACTGTCATTGTTAGTGTTCTTCATGTGAGGCGGAATTATAGAAAAGACACTACACACGCAAAATTAGACAATACGTATTGACATTAAAAAAACACTACTCTCTAAAGAGACAACATCCGACCCGAAGGGCTCTAGCACAGGCTCAATGTAAGAGGCTCAATCTTACACAGCGTATATCAGAGACCAAGACATATAGCAGCAGCCACACCGACAGTGCTTCTTCCTCAATCCGTTCAGTACAGTTACCAACCCGCTTGTTCTCTGGCGCCACAAGACCTTAATACCATGGTGGAGACCTCATGCAAAAAACTATTTTGTGGACGTCCAAGTGATTGGAACGTTCCAAAACTGTATCAAGAATACAAGCTACTGTTCTAGCCTGTGGGAGAAGAAATGAAGCGAGGAGTGACATCACCTCATCAAGATGACGTCATTATTTGTCCCGGGTAATTTCGGGAACGCGGAATTACCCCCAAGAGACAGCACGATAGTGAAATGCATTTCAAGTACAAAGAGAGAGCACCAACAACCAAAGCTGTAACGAATATTATTTATATGCAACCATAAAACCAACGCACTGATCTGAAGATCTGTAAAACAGGTTTGATGGAGCAGTTAGGTTTCCTGGCTTCTGAAGCTTTGGACTGAAACAATTCCCTGTTACTAGTACACCAGGGCATCAAAACATACATTGATACTGTGATGATGTCTTGTAACTTTTAAGGGAGTGATGCCGGAAAGCGAAAATAGGACATGTTCTAAACTTCAAGAAATAGTGTACCTTTCAGATGTGCCTATGCCAGAACCTAAGGAAATAATTTTTTTTCTATCGCATGATGAAGTACGCCACCACCGCTTCTCAGTTCAACCGTCCAAGTCTCCTAAAGCAGATTTCCATGACGAAGCCGTTATCACAGGAATCACCTCTAGATCTCTTCTGCTACCGAAGCCTGGTGTTCATGATTGCATAAGTTACCCTGGCCTTGGGTCTTCCTCCAACAGAGCAGGGGACTGTGGTTTCTGCATCTGTTTGCGCGTGTTGTATTACGGGAGCAGTTCATGGAGGCACATCCAGTTATTCATTCATCGACACACGGGCTGGCACCGGTACATTCGCCTGTCACCGCCCCATTCGCACAGCCAGATCCAGCTCACTGGGAACCACAAGAACCTGTGCCCTTTGGTTCAAAAGTGGAACTGTGATTCACACACAATTGAGAGTGTAGGTCGCCATTTCTGAAGCGAGCGCCCTTACGAACAATCCACACCTCTAGCACAATCACCCAGATCTCTCCGATGGGAGCAATTCGAGGAGTACCACCGGCAGATGTTGCAGAGTCGAGCATCATCTCAACGGTTAACTTCCACCACAAACTCGTTATTGTCCGATCAGCTTCATGTGTTTAAAAACCAGACAGATACCATGGTCGTGCCTTGATCGGCTATGGTCTGCTAACAAGGTATTCGAGTGCACATCAAGGCAAAGCGGTGCAATACTACGAAAAAATCAGGCCCGATATAAAATTTATACATGGCGGAATAGCAACTCTTTTCGAGTCCTCTGTAATGTTTCTTGAGTCACCGTTCGCAGTATTCTGTGCGCCCGAGACCAAATTGGACTGCTCAGCAAACCAACTTCTGCAGATGCCAAGACAAGAATCGCAGGCCCGTTAAAAACCAAGCTCTCCTATTTTGCCAACAATATTATATACTTTTCTATAGAAGGTAACAGGTTACTTGGAAGTTCCGACTACAGATGTTGATCACACAAAAAACCTTTTGACACTGAACAGGGTATAATTATGAATTGCCCTCCCATTTCGGGATTGAATGCGGTGGCATTGCAGGAAAATAAACCTTTTGTGCCGCAAGTTGGAAACATGATTTTTAAATGTAGATCGCAGCCTGGAAATCTTGCCAGATAGTGACAAGAACCTTGAGTGCTATAAACAACTGTTGACATCGCTAACATGAGGGGCCTTCTAACAAATCTCGTAAATTACCTGAATCACATTAAAGTAAAAACAAAATGAGCTGTGTGCAAGGTAATTTTTGCCTTTGTCACTTTCACAGACAGTGTCCTCTGAGACACGAAAAAGGTTCATGCTAAAGTTGTAGAAACGGCTGAAGGTTGGTTGTGAGTTCCAATGATGCGGGAGTGCGATTGGATAGAAAGTCTAATATAATTGAACAGGCATGTGTCAGCCCAAGTTTCTTGGCAGTTTTTGAGGATCACTTCATAGGCAACGCCATCGAAAGCCTGTTTTATATCCTCCCCGATGATTGTTAGGAGTGTGGTGAAGCTTATGAGTAGGAACATGTCGTCCTGAACACGGATCGCTACGTTTTGGTGCTGGTATGCTTTCGGCCCTAACAAAGGTTTGGTGGCGGAAGTCAGTGAAGTGAGTGAACACCATTGTTTTAAATTGTTGTGCATAGAAAGGAGTTCGTTGATATAAGGTGCAGATTAATGGTTTCCCGCATTTAGAGATAAGATCATCGCGGGCCCTTTTTCATTCTGGTGGCTGACTTCCAGAACGCCCCGCCCGATTTACGTGCGTCCGAAGATGTTCTAAGTTAAAGACAAGTGAGTTAACGACTCTTTCAACTGTTAAGCCATCTTGGGTTGGGGCTGCGAATTTTTTAGCGTAAAATTGATACTTGTAGTTCTGACGTAGAAAATTCAGCATAAATCGGGTATTCATGCCGTCTGGTTGATCGGGTGTATACACGACACTGTGTAATAAATTTGTACATGAAGAGTAGAAATTAGGGTAAATTTACGCTATCAGCGCGTGTTTATGAATGTGATGTGTCAAAAGTAGATCTTGAAGTTTGCATTAAGGTTTGATTCCTCTGAAAAGGGAGCGAAATACGTTCCAGACGTCCCTATAAAAAGAGCTGTGAATACGTTCCAGGCAAGGCTGATATGAATGATGCATTCCTAACATCAAGTCAGTTCTGTGTGGCCAGTTTTCACCGTATTCGCGGAATTCCTGCTCTATTGCTACAGTCCTCTATAGGAGAGTCAATTTGTATTTGATGTGGCACCCGCGCTTGAATAAAGTGCGACGCTGGTCCCTTACTTACAGAAGTTGGCTATCAATATAGGAATGGTCTCCGGTGGGTGCGATCTTTATACTGTCAGCCGATCATTGAGTGTATTGAACGGCTGCACATATTGAGAGACGATGGAAAGCATGACCGGTTTATTAGGACACTCATACGAAAAACCCCATCAAGTGCTGATGATGATTATGTACAGGTGATGATGATGCAGGGGCCTTGAGAGCTAGCACTGATGATAATGTACCGATTACGAGGAAATGTCCGTAACGTGTTGAAGAGCACAAAGTCGTGGTAAGGGTGTCTCACATAATTACCCCTTCGCGGCCGGAAGCAGCCACCTGGCCGCGACTTATTGTTCTGTCCTGCGGTTGAACGGTTTGAGGCGAGATACTTGTACGATTTCAGTACCATGGCGGTGCCGATCTGACGACTGTTCTACTGGCGTCACACGGTAATTAGCTGGCGAAGTCTGTTCTGTGCTTTTGTATGGACCAAGAAAGCGATGAAGAAATTTCTCGCACAGACCGGGTACACGAACAGCGGTCCATAACAATACTTCATCACCTGGCCGAAATTGAACAGAGCGATGTGCAACGTCGTAGCGAGCTTTACGTTCTTGTTGTTGACTTTCGGTTAGACTTTGCGCGAGTTCGCAGAAGTGGGCGAGCCGTGAAACGTACTGCTCCCGAGATAACATTTCAGAGGGGACAGGAGCATAGAAGAAAGTCGACTCGAAGGTAATAGAGAGAGAGCGGTCAAAGACTAAGAAGAATGGTGAGTATCCAGTCGTTTTTTGCGTTGCATTATTGCACGCAAAAGTCAAAAATGGCAGGATGGTATCCCAGTTGCGATGATCAGGGCTGATGTACATCGAGAGCATGTCCGCGAGGGATCGATTGAATCTCTCTGTTAATCCATTCGTCTGAGGATGGTAGCTGGACGTTGTCTTTTGCATGGTCTTGGAGGCACGCAAAGGCTTTTCGACTACAGCGGACACAAAAGCCCTGCCGCGATCGCTGAGGAGGACGCCTGGCGCGCCATGGCGCAAAACAATATTGTGCAGTTTAAAGTCAGCGACTTCAGCAGCCGTTCCAGAGCGAATGGGGGCTGTTTCAGTGTATCGTGTCAGATGGTCGACAGCCGTAACTATCCAACGGTATCCAGACGGCGTTGGAGGTAGAGGTCCGAACAAATCAATGTCGACGGTCCCAAAAGGCTCTGACGGACAAGGAAGAGGTTGAAGTAGTCCGGCAGCAGAAGTAGTTGTGCGCTTGCGGTGCTCGCAGGAGGCGCACGAGCGAACGTATTTGGTAACAGAAGTGAACCGGCCAGGCCAAAAGTAGAGACTACGTATTCGCTCGTACGTTTTTACAAAACCAAGGTGCCCAGCGGTAGCTGCATGGTGGTAGGCTTCGAGAATATGGCGCCAAAAATTAGGTCCTATGGACATGTGAAGAGCCTGGCGCACTGGATATGATGGCCAATTCCTTCAATGGAGACACGCACTCTACAATATGCAGAAGGATCGATGCGTGCTTCATTTGCACCACGTAATGAGGGACCTCTAAACGGTGTTCTCACCTTGCGTAACCTTTTGCACAGATCAGCATGAATAATTGAGACGCTTGCACCAGTGTCCACCAACGCTTCAATGCGGATGCCTTTGACGATTACACACAAAATGTTTGAGGGATTCTCTGGAGGAGTTTTTATGTTTTTCCTGTATGCAGTTTCCCCCTCCAAAAACTGCATATCTTAGTTTTTCGAGAGACGAGTGCTGTCGTGCACGACGGGGCGAAAGCGGCGATACAGATCGGCGGAAAGGCGAGGGAGAGGGGCGTTGTTGATCACGTGAATTGCGCTGTATCCTAGGGGAATCGGCTGGGGGAGGAGTGTGGCGGGTCCGAGACTGGTAGCCCCGCTGGCGATATTCATAACGAGGGCTCGTTACGCCATGCTCGTAGGTGTCGTAGCCATGCCGTTCATCCTGTGCACGCCTGCGACAGAACCGAGCAATGTGGCCGCGAATTCCGCAGTAGAAACACACTGGCCGGTTAGGTGGGCGCTCGGGGCTCAGCGGTCCCCACGCGCGATAGTAAGGCTGCGGCCGAATGGCATGGTTGATCGTTGCCACATATCCGGGCAGAGGCTGCAAGGTAACCAGGGCCATGGGCAGGGGCGACCTTCCAGCGACTTCCGAATAGAATGGTACGGCATAAGCGGCGTCAAGATCAGGCACTGACCGACCAGGCACACAGGCAAGCTCCTCCTTGATTATCTTCGAAGATTGGTGCTTGCAGAGTGGTGAGCAGGAGCAGAAGCACACACGGGGGCTCGGCCGTCAACCTCCTCCCGAATCAGTTGCCTTATAAGCACGCGAAGGTCTTCGTCACCTAAGCGCGTGGCCGATCTATCCTGCTGAATCCGGATCGATTGCAGATCGTCAAGACGTTGGCAAGTAGTGGTGACATTCGAGACGGTTCTTGGGTTCTGAAGGGCGAGCGCAGTAAAAGCGAACTGGTTAATACCTTTCGGTATCTGGCGTACGCGGTCCGACTCTCACATATCCTTATTGACTTTCCGGGACAGTGCGGGAACATCTTCGATCTAAGAGGTGTAGCTTTTGCACAGGTGTTGCACGCGCGCTTCCAGTTTCTTTTTCGCGTCCTCAGAGCGAGCTGCGGATGTCCCAAAAACCTTGCGGATCTCGGTTGTAAAGGTCGTCCAATCGGGTAGGCGTCCTGCGTTATTCAGGTACCACGTCTTCCCGATCTCGGTGAGGGAAAAGCCGACCGTCAGCCGTTTTAGCTTGTCGTCCCACCCGTTATATAGGCTTACTCTCTCGAAGTTCTCCAAATACTCTTCTACATCACCCCCACAAAGGCGAGCGAAGTAGAGTGGATCTCGCTGGCGGCTGATAAAACATTGCGGGGGAGGAGTAGCCGTGGCGCTGGCTGGATCGAGCGCCATGGGCATGGTCTTCTTAGGCAGGCGGCGGCCCGAACGGAGCTCCAGGAGTGGCGCTGCAGAGATAGACTGTGAGATCGAAGGGCACCCTCCACAACTTGAGAGAGGATGGAAAGCGTGACCGGTTTATTCGGACACTCAGACGAAAAACCCCATCAAGTGCTGATGATGATTATGTACAGCTGATGATGATGTCGGGGCCATGAGAGCTAGCACTGATGGTAATGTACTGATTACGAGGAAATGTTCGTAACGTGTTGAAGAGCACGAAGTCGTGGTCAGGGTGTCTCATAATGTATACGAACTGATGACACGTGTCAGTGCCGTCCAACACTATACTACCGTTTGCCCAGTTGACTCCGTGTGTATTACTAAATTTCGTGCTAATTTGTCGGTTCTGCGAAGGATAAATGAACAGGCATTTCGAGAATGTAATGTTTTCTTCCTAAAATATGTTCAGCGTGCACATATCTAGGATTACAAAACTACAGGACACCTAAACTAGTCTAGATTTCTATATAAGAGCACTACAGCGCAACGACCAGTACACACAGCTGCATGCGGGAGCGCCACTGGAGCAGACATAAGCTCCTCGCAGCGGCACCAGAGAGCTCTCGTGTATTCGGCACCCTCATCTTGCACAAAGAAGTAGAAAGCTAATACAAACCTCACAGGTATCAATTACCGCTGCTTTCCGAAAATTCAGCACTGCACACGCCCATGCATCAAGAAAACTTCAAAATAATACCTACCTAGCAGTTTGGCCTACACTTACTTCCATCCAGAACATGAGAATAAGAGAAAACACTGCGGCACACGCTGAGACATCATACTCCTGTAGCGTAAATTACAAAAAAGACCACGGAACAGGTCTCATTCATGAAAAAGGGACCATGGACTTAAAAAAAACAGCTTTTGGAAACCCTGCTTGCTCAGCAGATTCTATTCCCTTACGAAGAAAAGCCTTGTCCAGAAGACATAGGAAGCCACCAGGATCCGAAATCTTCTGGCCCACTAAGGTTGCGCAGGGAGCTTGCCCATCGCACACTTCGTGTTTATTGCACAATTTCAATTTTCTGCTTGCCACATTTACTCCTTCGGTGCAGTCTCAACAAGAAGTCCGGAGAACCACGTGGCGCGCAGAACCGCGAACACCTATGCCTTTAGATAGCTCCAGAAGTTCTCCTTCGCACTAATTATGGAAGATTCAATCGCACCAATGTCAGTGTCGTCACCAGCCTGACAGAGAACAAAAGGCTGTACCGCAGCAGTTCTTTCGTCCTATGTACAGTTTGCGCTAACACGCAGAACAATGTCAAGTCTTTTGTGATCGGGCTTTCATGCTGCTGCTTGCCGAGTCGAAGATTCGGTGTTATTTTCTATACCAGATATACAAAAATGTATAACTTCCTTGCATTGGTTACACCAAAAATTTAGGCTAGCTCCAATATTGACCTAATTTAGAGATTCCACATCAGCAAAATCATTTACACCATTAGTCAAATCGGGCAAGAAAGAATGATCCGCGCACAAAACTTCCCTGCATTCCCAATTGTATACCATGCACATTTCTTTCACTCTGTTTATATTTTCGAGTTTCAAGCTATTTAATTCCACGTCGAGCCCTTATAGGCTATCATCAAGAGCTTGTTTAGACAACTACGTCCACGCTCCGCTTACACAAACGCCTTCAGTAGCCGAAAGCAATGAACACTTCACTGCAGTGCCGAAAGGTCCACATGAAAAACTTGAGTCATATCAGCAGCCTGACCGTGCATGAGGATTTTGGGCAGCTGCCATTGTGTCGCAATCAAAGTTGCAATAACGTGTTCGTATCGTATCAAGCCATCGCAAGTCATCTATGGTAGTATTGGCACACCTCTACCCATTTGTCCAATTATGCATATTGGTCTCTCGAGAATGCGGCGCTCACGGTGACCTCTGCCAAGGAGTGTCTCTTAATCGTCATAATTAGTGGTGGAGTTCTTTAAGCAAAGGTCACTGAGCTAGCAGAGGACTCGCCGGTCACCGGGAGGCAAGCACTTACGTGTGCTTGCCATTTTCTTGCTCGTCGGGGTTTCAGCCAGTTTCTCGTTTCTGCTGGAGCCACTGCGCGTGCCTAGGACACTCCGCCGTCGGAAATACGCACGGGCTTACGAGCGCTGGGCATTTTCTTGGCAGTTTTGTTTCCGACAACAGAGAACTTGTAGCTTGATAAGAGTTCGCTATAAAAGGGTTAATTTAGGGGAGGTACTTACACTAGTACGCTGAAAAGAGAATAATCATCTCGCGAATAAAGAATAGACATCGCCGAAAAAGACGTCGTCTACATCCAACAATTGTGTCTACCAAGTATGTATTCTTTGCATCAAAAGCACTCTTTCCGTACCTCTCTTGAAAAAGAGTGAATCTTGCAAAGGTGATACTTCAAATCTCTTAAACTACCTTATATCTGTTGCAAATTTGCAATTCTTGCAAAATCCAATAAGGTGGTCCTAGACTACACCAGTAAACAGGCACAATTGATCACCAAGCGACCATTTATTATCTTAATTTTCTTTATTACTTTTTTTTCTGTCTGTGTGTAACCAACATTTCTTCTAGCAGTAGAAAGTTGGTTTTCTTACTTGATTGTCTGGCAATAAATGTAGAAGTGTTAGGCAATTTATTGCGTAGAAAATACAGCATTCAGTGGTTTAAAAAACGCCAGTATACCCTGTGAATGCGGTTTGCATTCGAAGCTGTAAATAACATGTAAAGCCATTACCCAAGCGACTTTTATACACACACAGGCCTCTAGACAAAGCGTGAATCCAAAGACAAGGGAAATGCACTTAAATTCCCCTCTAATATTTCAAGGAGATATTCTATTCGAAGGTTAAATCACGGCATGATTCATTGAGGGTGGTTGGTTGAGTTGTGTTTGTAATGCCCGTCTGTGGAAACCTAATTTTAATGATATGAAGTAATCTGAAACGCGGTGTTAGATGGTCACTTCTCCGTATCTACCACGCCGACTGAGGGGACGAGATCGGGGGCCGAGACGGAGTTGCAGTGTTATGCTATGTATTGTTGTCATCTTCCTTCACGTTTTAGAACACCTAGTGCATTCGCAAGGCTCCCACACGGCCAGTACACGTGCCACGGGTGGACCGACGAGCAGTGCTAGAGGTTGCGTGACGCTATCATGCGGAATTTAGCGTGGATGCAGAAAGTAAACGTGCAGATGGGCTGGCTGAGAGCACCGTCTGTCTACCCAGCTTCCGTGTGGGCTCGTAGCTTAATCGCTAAGTAAGAGGCTCTAGCTCCGTTAGTCTGTTCGTTCCGGTTTGGATTCCTGCCGGTGCCAGTAATGTTTTTCTTCATACGCCGGAGTTTTCTCTTTGCACCAACGGTCGGACAGAACCCTAGGGGGTAGAGGTAAAAACTTCGCTTTATACAGGGACAGGCCTGGAACGTGAAAACTACTTCTGAAACTTTCACAATTTGCTTCATACCGTAGAGTCGACTAGAATCCATGTCGCTCAAGTGAATATGCTAAAGTTTGAAAATAACAAGTTTTTGCTCTTTTTAGACGTGGCAAGACTCAACCCTCTAGAATAGAAGCCAAATGTGAGCCACGGAGGCACTTCTGCACGTGGAAAATAGCAAGAAGTAACGTGATTCATGTACAGATGACGCCATATCTCCATACAGGAGAATGTAACAGGATGTCACTTAGTATGTTCAACTTTAGACAAAAATGTGAATTAATCGAACCTGTTGGGGAACCTAGACTATCAAGATCCTCAAAAGCCAGATTGGGCATACGGGGAACAACGTGACCAAGGATATAAACGGCCATCTAAAGGCAATACCTACCTGTCCTAATCTCTAATAAACAGGTGTTTATTGACCATAAGCAGTAGGAACCTTCTAATGTAATTCCGTAGTTTAGACAGGCATCGGAGTACTACCTTGCCGCAAACTTTCTTCGCTAGATCCGCGCATCGATGCCCTTCCGCGCATCGGCAAGCTGCTCATACAAGTAAGCAAAAGCTTGCAAAGAGATAGATACACAAAAAACATTGGGGTTTAGTGGTGGGCAATGGCAGCCCCAATACCTGGAATGTTTGCACTTCCAAGTCGGAGCTATTCGTAACACCCTAGCCCTGGTCATCGCTATATACTTATTAGAAAGGATCTGGGGTCATGCCCACAAGCGGTGGGTGAGTGTGGCCGGGGTGCCAAAAAGGGGGAATATAATGAGGGATAGTGAGCGGAAAGTACTTCAGGCAAAAGAGTGTGCTGCTTTGCCGGAGGGCCACATCATTCGTTGTAGTTAGTGAGCTTTGGATTGGCGGAAAGATGAGAGGGGCGTGCAAGGCTGTAATTCAGGACACTATTTTGATAGGTGATAATTCGGCCCCTAGCGGATCGGGTGGCATGATAAGGGACAGGTTAGCCAATACGCGGCTAGAAGGTACTTAGGCCGTATTGCGCCGCCTCATTGAATCCGAGAGCAGCGTGCGCTGGTGTCGAAATTATTTCCACTGTAGAGGTAGGGAGATTTATCAAGAGAGTTTTAGATAGAATGGCAGAAATGGAGCACTTTCTAAAATTTGTTTAGCCGTAAACTGCTTTCCAGCAACAGTGTGTTAGTGGTTTCGCCACTATATCGCGTTCTTACGCCAGTTCTATTGCAGGCGACTCCGACACCACTGGGAGGGGCAACACACGAAGAGCGACCGAACCGGAAGCTATCTAGGTCTTCAGTGCAACGAAGGGGTAGCCATCGTGGTGGCCGTACACTACCGCCCCCACAATACTTGTGCGGATGCGCGATTTCTTCACCAGTGCTCGCTCTCGCTCTCCCTGCTAGCTCGCTGGTACTCGGGGTGATGTTTTGTGGGAGGGGTTGAACGCGCCAAAGGGTACGGGTGGCCCTTGGGATAGAGCCGGAGAAGCAGCCTAAGTCGGCGAAACTGGTCGGGAGTCATGTTTGGGATCCCAAGGCGGTCAGCTGCGGCAGTGGGTACATTCCGGACAATTTGTATTGCTGCCTTTCATGCATTCCTAATGAGTTTATTTGGCCAGACCCCCATCGGTGACCTGGAGCAAGGGAGGGAATATGTAAACCGGCTGGTGGCAAATGCGTGTACGATTTGTAACATGCCCCGTTTGTGTAGGAAGTGATCACGACCAAAACTTTGCTTATGCAGTCCAAATGTTTGATTGATATGAGAACTCAATTGTGAGATTTTCCTTGTTGCCTCGGTTGCGTTGCATTAACAGCAACAGGCATTTTAGGCCAGGAATCCCTTGCATTTTATAACCATCTATGAAAACTGAAATGTTTAATGGACTATGCAGTTCCAAATTTAATGGTAGAAGGGACAATTATGATATGACAACATAGTATGCAAGACCCCCCAGAAGAGCTTCATGGGGGAGCT
Organism: Haemaphysalis longicornis; assembly: GCA_013339765.2. NCBI lineage: Eukaryota > Metazoa > Arthropoda > Arachnida > Ixodida > Ixodidae > Haemaphysalis > Haemaphysalis longicornis. Next base: position 5,251,877 of record CM023454.1, on the reverse strand, counting down.
TCTTCAACAATTTCCGGAAAGGGGTCCTCAATGTGTGTGTGACTGCCGACTCTTACCCATAGCGGCATATGGCCTGCATACCGGCTGTACTGAACTTACCGTATTACTTGAAGCCGTTTGGAAATATTGCGACTAGCCAGATATATACGAGGGTCGACATTACTGACACTTGCAGTACGATTGTAGGGAACACAGCGAAATTTGATTTCAGACGTACCTCTTTGTGAAACGCCGTGCTCGCCACGGGGAACGCCCCTACGTTGTTGTAGGTGGGTTTTGCAGGGGGATTGATTTTACGCTGCTCATGATGGTGGCAAATAATGGTGGCGGTATAACGTTTCGATTAAATTTGGGCCGGACGTAGGGGTAAATAATCCGGTCCAGAAGCAAATCATGTGAATCAGACGAGCATCTCCAGATGAAGGATGGAGAGTTAGGCTAGAGAGAATGACCTCTGCAAGAGGTCAGTGATATAGGTTCCACGTCATGCTTGCATGTCTAGGGAGAAACCAAGCTTTTAAGAGTGGTGACAATATTCCATATGAGTCGATATGAAGGCGTCGTCCAGGTTAAAGGGCTTTTTCATGTATAATCTATCTGGGCCGGAACGGAACTGGAGCTCAGACCTAGTAAGAGCTGCCCATAAGGTGGGGCTTAACACTGTCGGAGCTGTTTGGGGCCACCGATAACCACATTGACACAAAACTTTGTTTAGTATTTTAGTTCTTCATTTGAATCCCGAATATTTGTGTCACCATTGTAAGCTAAAAATTTCACTCGGTCTTCGCAAGAGTCGGGTCGAAGAGTTTTCTGAGCTGGGACCAACTTCGTTTTGTTCGCATGTTTTCTTCATTTAAATACAGATTTTATTGCAGTGATACAGGGAACCTAGGCACACTACGCTCAAATTTAGCATTTTGGCGAGAATATTAAGGATGCAGTCTCCTGTTGTGGTATTGTTCAGATCATCTGTGCTTGATACCACGTTAGACAGACCATAATTACTGCTGGTGGGAATCCACCATATCGACAGAAATTTCGTGTTCGGGCGCACTACTGCTCTGCTAAGAATCTTGAATAATTTATTGTGCCCATTGGTGTATACTTGAGGCAGTATTTTCGAGGAAATCGACTGTTTCGCGCACTTGGCTAAATTATCCCAGTTTGGCAAAACGTTCTGTAATATGCGCGGCGCAAGATACTGCGCAATCTTGCTTTAGTTGGACGGCAAAATGTGCCGGCCTATTTGTGCCGTTAGGTGAGGTTCAAACACCGTGTTTGCTGTGATAAAGTCAGAACGAGATAAGGTGATGAGTCATGCTGCAGGCTATTGCCAATTCGAGTTGATTTGAGGCCCCCCACTCGGTACTGCTTGAATATTATACCGGAGATGCCTGCCCTTACGCGTACAATGGCGGTATGTTATGCATCGTGCGGCATGTAAAACGCGCCTACTATGATAAGCGCCATAAGTAGATTTTAACAGATACACCGATAGTCGAATGTTCTTCCTGTTGCCATGTGACTACTTTTGCTACGTTGAGAATCTACTGCAATCGGCGCCTCAGTGCGACAACAGAATAATCAGGTTGTGACTTACCGCGATGTATAAAACTACGTGCGTTAAGCAAGAATATACGATCAACTAGTACGGCTCTCGTAAGGTTGCTGTTATTCTGAAAAGCATCATAGCCAGGTAGAATAACTGCGAAGCCTGCTTCTTGTAACGTGATTGCTGTAGCGAGTGTTCCTGTGGCCTCAGATGTTTCACGGCTTGAGCCATTTTGCGGTGGCGGGTGCAATTCAACTGGCCCACTCAAAGAAGCCAAAGGTATGTTTTATTCTCTACGAAGGTCATAAAAAGTCGGGTGTCGCGTTAAGATTGGACAGGGCAATATTTTTTTTTTGCGAGCACTGGAAGCAGTTACGTATTCTTTCCATAAGGCCTCTACGTTATTAACTGTACAGGAGGCCTCAAACTGAGTAATTGGGTTTCGGACTTGCTCCTCTGTTTTAAGGGGAGATACATTTCCTCTTACCTTACAGTCGTCTTACCTTACATTTCGGGGAAGTTGCGCCTAGAGAAATTTTACATCCTGCCAGGAGAATATAACAAGTGGAGAGCTGGGTTCTTGTGTTGTACAGCTGCATTGTTTCTCCAGAAAAAGACTTTTCTCCCCTGATATCATTGATTTGTCGAGTGATATCCAGTCATTAGTCAAACGACAATGGTAGGCGAGAAGCGGACAGGTGCTACAGGACTGATCTTGTCCAGGGGGACCTGTTGTCCATCTTGAAACGCATGCATAAATTAGGGATGATGTCCTTGTCGCTGGCCTGCTGGTCGCTTGATGGGGGAACCCTTGAGGAGTGCGTGCTACCAAAGATCTCGGTGGCACGCATGGTACACACTCTAGTCTATCTCTTTGCCGTTGTGCCGATAAGGTGGGGGCACCAGTTGTGATGATTTCGGCGTGAGTAGGTTTCCGACGTCGTGGTTTTAATTGATGTGAACTCCCAACCCAACCAGTCATGTATCGATATTTTGCCTTCACAGAGTATTCATTGTTAAGAAAATCATAGCATTCACCGGGTCTAGCAGCACCGGAATGGTTGTAACAGAGGGTCACATGAGCAACGCGGCACATATTTTATCGGTACACCGTTGACTAACAGACATAATATGCTTTTAGGTGACGGAAAAATGATATGCGTCGCTAGAGTTAATACAGATATTGAATCCAAAAGGTTACTTTCTGACCATAAAAGAGGATTTGCGCAATTTAAACGAGTTAACCCGCCTAGCCTTCAGAATGAAGATATCCAGATTGTAGCTACATATTCAGTCGGTCGTCTCGTCTTTTGTGATGTCATATATGACTCTGAATGGGGGGCTGGCCGTAGTCGCCTTCGTGAGCACAGACTTCGCATTGCTTCCCATGAACCGTTAAGGAGGCCACTGGTGGCCACGTATTTCCTATGGGGTGCTAATGACAAGGTTGTTAGTGGCTTAATGCCACGTACCTCATTATTCTCGGCTCATCATCACTTGAGCTGGTACCTTTTTTGTGTAGGCGAGGTAGCTTGGGCATGTGAAGGAAGGCCAATCCACCTTGGGAACATAGGACAAGTTTGATGCAGGGAGTGGCGTTGGTGGCGGCGGAATGTGAATCGGCCGGCGGCGGCTTGATTGTTTTGTGGAGTCAGCTTCGGGGAACTTGCTTGCAGCATCTTTGCACGTAGGGTACGCTGCCAGTCTCTAGGGTCCGCAGCCTTTTCGCAGCCTTTCCACTTCTTATCTTTCACCAGTGTTTTCAGATGACTGGGGGTTAAGCGGTGGCTGTGTACAACAAGGAGTTCCTGGGCAGTTCGCAGCTATTGCGCATGCGATGAGGTGAGCGGGCGGGCTAGGTGGAATGAGGCCTAGCAAAAGCAATGGCATGGTGGGGACGTCGGTCGCTTTAAACTCATCTCCAGGTGGCTCGATGACCGAGATGTCGGCTTCCAGGTGTTCTGCATGACTTGCGGCTACTGTGGTACCACTGCCCATGGCCCAAATTACGATTGCCAAGCGTGAGTAGGGGCAAACTCGGATCTTATGTGGCAGCTTGTACATCTTTCGGACCCCCAGAAATCTTCCTCTTAACTCACGCGTGTCGTGGAGCTTGTAAATATCAACATTACGACTGTTGAGTAGGACAACTCTAACGTAGACACGGATAATGGTGAATTCCCAGAAGCTCTGGAGTATGACGCCTTCTGTATTTTTGCAAACGAAAGAGAATGAAACAAAATGAAGCAAGTGTCTAAAAGACAGCATAGCCGCGGTGTCCATCATAGGCGTTTTCTAGGAAGCGATATTTATTTCGCCCTACAAATACAATGGGCACGGATGAGAGCTTTTGTACTTAAAACAGTTAATTTTATTCTTTCATTAAAAAGGCCCAGTTCAACTTAGGCGGCTACCCCTTACAGCCATCGAATTTTTAATATGCGTAGAAGGGGCTTTTTTGTGTCCGTGGTCATAGGTTTCAACAAATATTCAAATACCCGTTCTGTTCAGACAGCCGTTTTCATACTTCGTGACATGACATTTATTGTATTCTCTATACAGCCCTTATTACCGCGCGGATAGCTTTTAAAATACGAAAAAAAAACAGTTTTTGGTAGCTACTAATCAAAAAGAGCGACTGCACGTTTGCAATTGCTTGACCCCGCAGCTCCTGTTCTACGAGTGAAGCATATTCTTAATGTACGGGTAGTGGAGTTAAGGGCGCCGACCTTATGGGTGGACTATGCAGCGTGCCGTAATGGGCGGCTCCAGATAAATTTTACGCTGAGAATTTTTAACCTACAATAAAATCGCTCTTCCAGTATTCTAAATGATTAATAAGAATAATGAGATTCTTGGGAAAGGTCTTTTCCTGCAGTGGTGGAGACATGCTGTGGTGGTGGTGATGACGACAATGACGACGACGATGATGGTGATGACGATAATGATGATGGAATATCTACAAACGCGCATTTTTGCTTTCTCTCTCAGAAATGTGGCCCCTCGAGAGCGCTTCGAAACAGGGACCGCAAGCTTTTCAGGGTAAAGAATGAATGAGCGACTTTATTTAGAAATAGGCCTGAGGCCCTGGGGGGGTTATTGGAAGATGAGGGAAAGGGAGTCGAAAGCCTCAATGAAAATCTCATGTACGCTATTAAACACAAATTGTCCGTTCCCAGGCCCTACTACGGCTGTCAGACCGCTCTACACCGCTTTGTAAAGACCACTGGCAAAAGAATAAATTCCTACGCGTTCGAGAAGGCTATCATCGGAACGCCGGCGCTCCAGGTGCTCCGCATTCGTACGTGGTGGTGGGCAATTGGCTACCAGCTGTTCTCGGCCGCTTTCGAATGTCGGACAAGACCATATTCGATGAAACAAGTTCGGAAGGATATTATCGGCACCGCAGAAATTGCACGTAGGTTCGGATGAAAGGGATGTGCTGCCGTGGTACCATTTGCGAACAATGTCCGGAGTGTAGGCGGCATCCTCGCAAGCCTTGTTAATAAAGATTTCGCCCTGCCGAGAGAGGGATATCGAAGCAGGGAGAAAGCCTGGGGGGGGGGGGTAGCTTCTTGGAGCCGCCGCTGACTTTGTTGCCGCAGTTGTCGTCTTTTTTGATACAAGGCTTAAGATGTAGGTGAAGTTTCATCAGCGGGCGTGGTAGCCAGGGGAGCAATCGAAAGAAGGCACTGCCTAGCAGCATTGTCTGCTTGCTGGTTTCCAGTCGCTCCAGCTGTGTGAACAGGTGTCCAAGCCAGACAAATATTAATGCCTTGTCCGCGCAAGGATTGAATTGTGCTTATAATGTGGTTGGCGGTGTGATTATGGGTATAAGCCTTGTTGAGTTCCTGGAGGGCAACGTGTGAATCGGTAATGATTCGGTAATGGTGATATTCGGGTTGCTGGGAGGTCTGAATTTGTTGGAGTGCTCCAAGAATGGCAAATAGCTCGACATCGTCAGTAAGGCCGTACGTGTTGCTGATCTGCCGAGATCCATTCAGGGTTGGGTCTTCGGGGCAAGTCCAGGCTATTGCTGCGCTCATGCCGCTAATAGCCGCATCTGTAAAGATGTCTAATTCCTCGGGCCTTTGTCATGGGCCAACTGGGCAATGTACTGCTCCCGTACAGTTCTTCGACGTCGCTCTATGAGGCGGCGACGAAGTTGGCTGAGTGCCGGGCGTTCCCATGGCGGAAGAGCAGGCGGCATATTGAGATATCTGTGTGGCTGATTTGGTGGTCCCATTGTTGGAGAGCTTTCCCTTGAGGGGTAAGGTCAAGGCGCTGTTGGTGATGCAATTTTGTCTCTTCCACGAGGATGGGGAGGGGTGGAAGCGGTGCAGCCTTCTCAAGGAGGTCGACTCTGGTGTGTCGCGGGAGGCCCGTAATGGCACGTATAGTGGCACGATGCAATACACCGAGGTCTTTCATATGTCTATCTCGTAGGTTGTAAGTGGAAAAGCCATATGCCATCCGGCCTATTGCAACGGCTCGAGCCAGGGTGAGGCAGGAGCGCTGTTGGGTTCCACCATACTTGTTGGATATTCTTGTAATTAAATGCAAAGTTTGCCGCCAGGTCGTTTTTAGTTTACGGATCCATGCATTGGGGCTGTTGCAGCTGCTAACTTGCAAGCCCAAGAGCCGGATGGTGCCATTCTGGGACATAAGTGTAGTGTTGCCCATCTCAAGTCTTAACTGGTAAACCGGATTCGTGGCCTGTCGGCCATCGACGCTGAGAAATTCTGTCTTGGTTGGGGACAATTGCAAGTTCAGGGCTGTGAGGGATCTCTCAAGGCAGAACACAGCTGCTTGAAGTTCCGTTTGCATGTGCTGAGCGTCTGGATAGTCCACTGCTTCCGTCCACACCACGACGTCATCGGCATAGATAGCAAAGCGAGCGGACGTGTCTTGTTCGAGGGATCTGGCCACTCTGTTCATAGCCAGGTTGAAAAGCATTGGCCCTAGTATGGAACCCTGCGGTACCCCTCTGTCGAGGAAGAATGTGCGTGGGGTCCATCTATCATCTTTGCTCGAGAGCCGAATTGGGCGGTGTTCAAGAAAGTTACGTATCCAGATTTGCGCTCGTTGACTGGGGAAGGCCAGCGCGAGCTCCTTGAGTATGCCTTCTTGGCTAACGTTATCAAACGCTTTCTGCATGTCTACTGCCAGGAGGTAATCTGGTGTGAGCTTTCGTGATGTCCGTTTTATAACTCTTCGTAACAACCATAGGTAGTCTTGAGTTCCGAGATTGGGCCGGAAACCAGTTTGTGCCGGGTGAAACCACGCTGCTTGTTCTAGGTGATATTGCCTTCGGTTGTTGATTAAACGCTCTATGAGTTTACATATCGTCGGTGTTAGTGCGATCGGTCGCAAATTTTCCGGTCGGCGGGAGTCTTTACCTGGTTTGGGGATGGGGTGAATGATCGTAAGCTTCAGGTGATCGTCTACTTGGCCTTGCTCCCAGGAAGAGTTTATCAGTTTGAGAAACGCCTCATGTCCCGCAGCAGGAAGATTACGGAGGTCCTGCCACGGAACCCCGTCATGGCCAGGGGCCGAGCGAGGTTTGCCTTGTCCCAGAGCCACCTGGAGCTCACCCATTGTGAAGGGTTCGTCAAGCGACTCCTGTGGGTTGGGGACCGAGAGGCAGGGTAAACGGGACAGTTGTGGCTTATCGCACGTGGCGTGGGGGGAGAACGTGTGGAGAATCTTGTCCTCGACATCGTAGGGATCTGCCTGTAACATCAACTCGTCAACAATAGGTAGTTTTGATTTTGTCTTGCCCGCCAAGCTTCGAAAAATGCTCCACAGATGGGCAAGACCTTTCTCTTGACCCAAGCGGTGACAGAGGTTGTGCCTTTTCTCTGTTTGAAGGTTTCTTTGGTAGGCATTAACTACTTTATAATGTTTCTTCAGACGTATCAGATCCCAGTGCCGTTTTCCGCCCGCGCGGTACCGCTCAGTAAGGCACACGGCTGTCCGAAGGAGGCGGGTCAAGTGAGCGTCAGGTACCTCTACATCGACTGTGCTTGTAACAGTTTCAAAAGCCATAGTCCTCGCATCCGTGACATTGTGTACAAAGTCGAGTAGATCGGGGTCCTCTTCCACGCGAAAGTTATCTCGGAAAGTGTTCCAATTGAGGGTTTTAAGGGTGGTCCGTTGGCGCATCTTCTTAATGTTGATATGAAGAAAATGGGGTGATGATCACTGCCCCATGTCGTGTTTAGTGGTTGTCATCGCTTGATAAATCCTGGGTTTGAAAAAGTAAGGTCCGGCGTGGTATCAGTTTGATTGCGGTGTAGGCCTACCCGCGTCGGGTGAAATGGCTCGTTGCGAAGGATAAGGTGGCTGATTTCGAGGGCATTCTCAAGGTTCTTCCCTCTAATGTCCGTGTGGGAGTAACCCCAAAGTGTGCTGCGTGCATTGAAGTCCCCTCCAATCACAATGGGGCCTTCGAACCGGAGAGACGTGATGTGCGAGATCCAGTCGTAGGTATCTCTGTAACCAGTGCTGCACTGCGGGCGATAATACACAGAAACTAGAAGCAGGCGCCGGTTACCAGGTGGTTCAACGCATACTATTATTACCTCCCTATTAGCGTTGCTAGCCTGGTCCCATCTATGTTGAACGGCACGGCAGTCCTTACGAACTAAAATGGCTGCTTGTCCTTCAATGACTGGAGAATGCCTCCCTGCATGCTCAATGGCGGGATCCATAAAAGTAGTATAATTTTGGAGTTTACATGATCCCCGTGTTTCCTGTAACAAGATGGCTATGGGATTGTGGGTACTGATCTGGTGATTTAGAAGGGAACCGTTCTGTGAAAAACTACGGCAGTTCCATTGTACAATGAGTCTATTGGCATCGCGTAGTAGGCGGGAAGTCAGTGCTGGGAATGCTTTTTCTTACGCTTTGTCTCCTCGGGGGTGACGGTTTCAATAAATGAGCGGAGCTGATCGGCAAGTTGTTGAATGTCGGCCTTTAGCGTGTGTACGTGCCCTTGAACCTCATGAATCTCTTTGAATGCTTTTTGTAGTTCCTTGGAGGCTTCAAACTTCAAATGCGCGTCCCGTTGTGCCAGCATGAGTTTCGTAACCCATTTTTGCGTGTTGTCCGAATGTTGCTGCGGCAAAATTTTGTTTTCTTCACTCGAGACCGGCTTCGGCGCGCTGGCGGCAGACCCGGAGAGGTAGATTGGCGTCGCTGCTGCTGTGTTCGGGCTTGACTGAGTTCCGAGTGGAGTTGCTGCAGCTCGGCACGGAGTTCTTGAAGTTCCTTTTTAAGACTGTTGTTCTCTTGCATGATAGTATTCATTGTTCGAGTTGATGGAGGAAAAGGGTCGTCCTTTTGTTGGGTGTGTACCACGTCGGCCCAAGAGATCCCATTTTTTGAGCTTCGATGTGTTCTTGTTCGTTTTTGACGTTTCTGTTTTTGTGGCATCTTGATCTAGGTCGGCCGATTTCCCCATGCGGCTAGGGCATACTGGACTAACTGCGAGGTGACCGGGCTCCTTGCACGCCGCAGAGAAGGGGTTGTTATCGCAATCTTCTTCTGTGGCATGTGGGCGGCCACAGTCCCGGCAGACACTCGAGGCAGGACAGAATTTCGCTATGTGGCCCAGTGTATGGCAGTTGAAGCATAGTATCCTCTTCGGTTTGTATTCCGCTACTCTCACCAGTTCCATGTAGTATTTAACAACTTGTGGGAGGACTGCAGAGTTGAAGGTGATAATGGCGCGGTTTGACTTCCCTATCTTCTGAACTCGTAGTATTTCGGCCTGTTCGCAACGCACCCAATTGAAGATGGTGTCGTTACTTTCAGCCGGGTCAACCCGTATAACTCCGCGAATCGTGTTTTTGTTAAAGTCCATTCGGTCGACCGTCACCTCTATGGTTTCAAGTCGCCCGTTGTGCCTGTACGTGAGGTGGTCAGTTCTGGAAAGCCTAGCAGCATGTTTGGCATCGTAGAGGGTGATGTGGGCGCTATTAGCGGCGTCGTCATACCTAATAGCAGCCATTTCAGCAAGTTCGGCGCTGGGAGAGCTAGAGCCAATGGCGTTAGCTATGGCCTGTCTGGGAATATCTCGTACTTTCATCTTAACCAGTGGGTTCAACTGCAGTGAGAAACGAGTCCGACTTACCCTTTCGGTTTTGGTGACCTTGTTCTTCTTGGTAGGCAAGACGCGATGCCATTCACCGCCGTCGTCTTCATTCTTGAGCTGATCACGTTCGGCGTCTTCACCTTGGGCAGCGTCGTAGCGGCCAGCTTGGCTGGAGCGGGCGCTCGGTGGCACTTCATGAGCTTCGTGGTTGTCCATGTTACTCTGCTGGATTTCGTCCATGTTCATATCACAAAGTGGCAGCGCGGAGGCTTTGGCCACACTTGCAGTTGCGCCGGCAGCTGCGTCGGCAGCGGCAGCCGCCGCCGCTGGTTCCGAAGCACGCCGTCGGTTCGTTAGGCTTAACTGTCTTTTGATAGCTGCGTTGATCGATGTACGAGCACGAAAAGGCCGGTGGGGCCGAATGGTCATCCGGGGTGGTCAGCACATGGTAAGGAAGTTGTCTCACCACTTACTTCTGTCAGGAAAGCGACGTTCCAGAACTTTTGGACAATATTCGAGACGTTATGCGAGGCACGACCGCATAGTTCGGCCCCCTAGCGGCGTCTTAGGGTAAAGCAAAATTTATTCATCCAACGAGAAGGGTGGTTGTGAAAAGGCGCAATTGAGGAATACTAAATTTGCAACCGTACTGTTTCTGAACGCGGGTTGCCTACTATTCTACTCATATCGTGCACAGGTAGGCTGGAGAAATAATGGTACACCTTGGACTTAACTAAAACTACGTGGGTACCGCTCAATATACATATGAATGAATGAACGACTTTATTTAAAAATAGGCCTGAGGCCCTGGGGGGTTATTGGAAGATGAGGGAAGGGGAGCCGAAAGCCTCAATGAAAATCTCCTGTACGCTATTAAACACAAATTGTCCGTTTGCAGGCCCTACTAGGGCTGTCAGACCGCTCTACACTGCTTTGTAAAGACCACTAAAAATCGTCAATCAAAAACATTTATTGAACAGACATCGCGACGGGTGTTTTTTAGGCTAATTAAGCACTACGTCATTAAACTTTGAGTAATCGAAAATGCGTACGGAACATAGCTATGTCCGCGAACGGAAAACTTTACAGACAAGCATTCCTGAATGCTTGTATCTCGAATTTTGTCTTTAGCAAAGATGGCTACTTCCCACCTCTGTTAGATCGGTCTTTGCGATACACCTCTTATAAGAGGCAAAACCTCGTTGACACAAATTTTGTCGGTGCTGCTGATCTGCCATCTCTTTCTAACAAGTACTACAAGCCGACTATTGATAATAGCCGTGTCCTGGTTCACGTTGTCATAAACGAGAAGCCGTTCAAACCGGATACCTTTATTTCTACGCTCAAAACGCACGAAATCAGAATGGCTGCCTTCATTACTTCAGAGTTGTCTTTGCACCAAATAGATCTGAAATATTTGTTGATTACTGCGGCCAAATAATCGAGATAAATTGTGTCTCGGAATCTGAAAAGCAGACGGGACACAATCCTTCCATCTCCTACTGGCCGGTAGTTAGAACTCCCAGAGCAAGAACAATCGATGGTGAAAAACTACGGAGGGAACTATAATGACAATTGAAAAATGACGTGATAACCGTTCGTTTTATCCTGATATTTTTCTTGGGGTCGTCTTAGGTGCTTTCCAAATTTTTTCACCCCACTGCACCAAATTGTTCAACAAAGTGTCCCACTTACGATCAAACGAGAGGGTTTCTTCGTTCATAAAAAAAGCAGCTTTGATATATGGTTTACGAGCAGCTACTGTACAGCACACAAAAATAACCATTTCCTTCATACGTAGGCCGCCATTCAGACATTCTTCATGAGTGCTGGTTAGCTATCTTTGAATGACGTTTGACCCATCGAGTTATGATTATGAATAACGTTACAATTCCCTGACCCGTGATCAAGAACTATAACGCGGAAGAAGCAGTCACGAACTCTCACGCGTTTCTCACGTGACACAAAACCCGAAGACCTTAGCAGCAACAGCTGAGTGAGCGCCTTTGAAAATGGAGAGTTTTTACACACTTAATATACACACTTACAGTTGTAAACATTTTACTAGGAGGAACATGGGTTTGGTGACGGTGAGTGGCGACACCGCGTACCCCGAGCCCCCCATACTTAAGCTGTCACCTACCGTGGCTAGAAGTTGAGAGGTGAAGTGTTAGAAGCCGTGAAAGGTGGCCGTCGGAGCCTTGGTCAAGCTCCGGCCGATGGGCTCCCTTCCTGTCTACCAGGCAGGGAGCTCCGGGAACTCTTTGACTACCAGGGTAAGGTCAAAGAAGAAAGTACCCCCGTCTCCCTGCTTTCCAATGTATCGTATGGCATTTTCCAAACCCCCCCAGACGTGATCGGCCCCCGAAAAGGGGCCGCACCGAAGTATCTTTTCCTCCGTTGCAATCAATCTCGCTCCAAACGCCCGATAATTTCTCGCGCTTTCTGATCATGGAGTCTCTTGAGAAGACAAAACCAATCACTTCCCAGTCCGTGTTTCTAATCTCCAAGTATCTTGAAAGCCTTGTCGGAAAGTCGTACAAGGCTAAGAAACTGAAAACGGGTGAACTTTTGATTGAGGTAGACAACAAACAGCAGTCCGCAAATCTCCTTTCACAAACGCGCATGGTCAATGTTGACATCACGATCACGCCTCATCGCAGCCTTAATAGCTGCCAAGGCGTGATCTCTGATCCAGATCTTATAAGGGAAACTGTAGCCAATCTGCTGGAGGGCCTCTATGATCAGGGCGTGACGGCAGTGAGGCGAATAACCACACGCCGAAACAAATCAAATCATACCTACCAAACACATCATCTTCACGTTTGACCGCTCAACACTTCCTGAGTCGGTCAACGCAGGCTTCGTTAGATGTCCGGTCCGACCCTATGTGCCGAATCCACGCCGCTGCTATAAGTGTCAGCGGTGTTGCCACGGCACAAACTCTTGTCGTAGGAAACTGACGTGGGCCAAATGTGCAGCACAAAATCATCCAACCGATAATTGTGAATCTGAGCACTTCACATGTCCGAACTGCCAGGGACCGCACGCTGCTTATTCCAGAAGTTGTGAGAAGTTCAAACAGGAGAAACAGATCATTGCCTTGAAAGTAAACGGGAACATCACCTTCCCCGAGGCGCGAAAGAAGTTTGCCTCCTTCCCTCGTGGCAGGTACGCCGACGCAGCTCGCCAGGGGGCGGAGCGGCGTTTGGTTTCGGCGGGGACCCAGTACCGCGAGTCAGACGTGGTCCTCCCCCGACCACCCTGGGTTGCCTTTTGCAGCCCAACCCGCATCCGCACCGGTCGCTGAGCCAGCAGCGGCTGTGGTGGCAACCACGTCTGGTGGGGATGCTGCTGCACCCACCGTTTCCCCCTCTCCACCGGCCCGAAGCACACGCGAGGGCCCGGACGAGATGGAGACGGAGGCAGTCGCAGCGACCCCCTGCCCCGCCTCACTGCCTGTGCCATCTGTGGTGCTCCCCGCGCCTTCGGCACTGGCAGTGCAGTCAAAGAACACCCGAAAGGGTACCACGTCAAGGGGGCCCAGTCCGCTGGGCACCCCGTTGCCGTCAGATGACGACATGGACGTCGGGCCCTTCCGGCTTTCATCGCAGCGGAAGGAGCGGGCTGCGACGTCCAGGTCAGTAGAGAAGGCCAGAAAACCCCTTCCAAGAGTCCAAGCCCCGAAAGACCCTACATAAATAGTCACACTCCAGTAGCTCCGAACACATCATAATGGGAAGAGAAAACATAATACAATGGAACTACAGAGGCCTTCTGAATAATCTTGACGATGTATACGAAATACTGCATGCTTATCAGCCAAGTGTAATGTGTGTTCAGGAAGCACATTTGAATTCTAAACACAGAAATTTCTTGAACAGTTAGTTGATATACAGAAAGGACAGGGATGGCTGCACGCACTCTTCTGGTGGTGTGGCCATAATTGCCCGAAAATCCTTAGCCTGTCACCCTGTCACTCTGAACACTGTCCTTGAGGCTGTAGGAGTTCGAACAATAATATTTAATAGGTTGATAACGGTATGCTCCATATACATTCCTCCTGATGTTTCACTTTCGAGCTCTGACTTGGAGGCGCTGGTTGACCAGCTGCCCGAACCGTACATCCTTACAGGGGACCTTAATGCTCACAACTCTCTTTGGGGCTCTTCTCGTACGGATGCCCGGGGTCGCCTGATAGAGAAGTGTCTTACATCCTCTGTAGCATGCCTTTTCAACAATAAACAGCCTACATACCATAACATAGGACACAACACATAATCAAATCTTGACTTGGCTATCGGTTCGGCAATTCTCTTTCTATGTCTTGAGTGGGGTGTGGCACTGACTCATACGGTAGTGACCACTTCCCAACCTCACTAACTTAAATAGGTAAAGGCCCATGCAGTCCATCTTCCCAAAACAGGTTCAATGAAGCAAGAGCTAACTGGAATATATTTACAGAGACATCCAAACTACACCACACATTCATAGGACACCTACAGGTTGAAGAAGGTACTCAACTGCTCACGGCGCACATTCTCGACACCGCCGAAATGTCCATTCCCCACACCTCTGGTGCCCCGCGCAACCAGCGGAGGCCGTGGTGGAATGTGGACTGTAGGCGGGCGCGAGTGGCCCAGAACAAGGCGTGGGGTGCCCTTCGTCGATACCCCACGTCGGGTAACGTCATTTTGTTCAAACGGGCCAATGCGTTAGGAAAACGTGTGCGCCGTGAGGCAAAACGAGAGAGTTGGCATTCCTTCATAACTTCCATAAACTCGTACACACACACACGGAAAGTATGGAGGAGAATGCGCAAACTCAAAGGACAACAAACACACAGCCTGCCTCTGGTGATCACTACAGGGGACACACTCGAAGACCAGGCTGACACACTCGCACAACACTTCCAACACGTGTCCAGTTCAGCACACTACACAAACACTTTCATGAAACACAAACAAACGGCCGAAAAGAAGCCTATACTAGATAACAATAGCTCAACATCTTCTCATAACTCAGAGTTTTCAATGCATGAGCTGAGGGCTGCTCTCAGCACGTGTAAACCCTCAGCTCCAGGCCCAGACAACATCACATATACAATGATACAATACCTACACGCAGACACTCTTCTAACACTCTTACACCTATATAACAAGATACGGCTTTCGGGGCACATTCCAAACTCTTGGAAGGAGGCTATAGTTGTAGCTTTCCTCAAGGAGGGAAAGGACCCGTCGTCCCCCTCAAGTTACCGTCGTATTGCCCTGACGAGCTGCCTGTGCAAGCTTCTCGAGAAGATGAAAAATCGCAGGCTCATGTACTTCCTTGAATACAACGGCCTTCTCGAGAGCTGCCAGGCAGGCTTCATGGTGGGGCAATCCACGAACGATCAACTCGTATCTCTTGAATCGTATATAAAGGATGCCTTCGTTCATAAAACAGTATTGTGTAACTGTGTTTTTCGACCTCGAAAAGGCCTACGACACCGCTTGGCGGTACGGGATTCTCAGTGACCTAAAGTCATTCGGTTGTCTCAGGGTAAACATGTTAAACACTCTTGTCAGTTACCTGTCAGAAAGAACGTTCCGAGTGAGAGTCGGTGGGTGCACTCTCAAAGATTCACGTGCCAGAAAATGGCGTGCCACAAGGTGGTGTGTTAAGCTGCACTCTCTTCATTGTAAAAATGAACTCTTTTGGTAAGGCACTGCCACCCACAATCTCTTATTCCATGTATGTAGATGACGTCCAGATATCCTAAAAAATCGTGTAATATGTCATATCTACGAACGTCAAGTTCCAGCTTGGTGTCAAGAAACTTGCCGGCTGGGCAGACAAGAATGGTTTTAAATTGAATCCTTGCAAAAAGTTCCTGCGTTGTGTTCTCCAGGAAGCGTGGGGTCCATCTGGACCCAGACATTCATCTTAATGGCGTGTCGCTTCCTGTGAAAAAGGAGCACAAGTTCTTAGGTGTGGTGTTTGATCACAAACTCACATTCATTCCCCACGTCAACGAACTTAAAAATAAATGTCTCAAAACAATGAATATATTTAAGGTTCTCTCCCACCAATCCAATGGTTCCGACAAAGAACTCTTGCTTCGCTTGTATACTGCGTTGGTTGGGTCTCGTTTGGACTATGGCAATGTGGTGTATGGGTCGGCGACTAAGACAGCCTTGCGAATTCTTGACCCAGTGCTACACTTATGCCTTCGGTCTTTCGTCGGGTGCTTTTCGCACTAGCCCTGCTGAGAGTCTTTATGTCGAGTGTAATAAGTGGAGCCTTGAGAACCAACGAACATACATGGACTTGCTTCATGCTTTTAAAATTTCATCGCTGAATTATCATCCTTTTTATCCTGTCTCTAAGGATACATCAACATCTCTGCTCTTTGTAAATCGCCCATCCGTTCCTCTGCCCTTTTCACTTAGAGTGAGAGAGCGAGCCTCGGATCTGAGCGCTTCGTTTTTAGATGTGTACAGATCATCCTTTTCAGACATTTTACCGCCATGGAAAGTTCGTCCTGTGTCCTCCGACCTTTCTTTTTATGAAACTTGACAAAAATCGGGTACCGCGAGCAGAAATACTGCAGCACTTTCTGTCTCTGCAGTTTAAATACCCACTTGCAGAATTTTACAGTGACGCGTCTAAAACCTACACTATGGTCTCCTGCGCTGCTCATGGTCCGAATTTCAGTGCAGCCAGAACCATGAGCGTCCACACAACAATTTTTTCAGCAGAAGCATATGAAATTTTACTCATTATACCACACATACTTGAAATCAAATTCCGAAGTCTATCATCACACAGATTCTCTGAGTGTTGTTCGCGCACTGTCATCGCACAAGCCCCCCAAAAACCACGTAGTTAATCTTGTATTTACCACTACCATGTCTCTGTATGAGCAGAAGCATCAGCTGGTCCTCTGCTGGGTCCCAGGACACGCTGGGATCGCTGGGAACTAGTTGGCAGATGAGAGCGCTGCTGCTGCTGCACTCAGGAACACTGTAGACATTACAACGGTACCCTACACAGACCTCAAGCCACGCATAAGACAACACCTGCGGAGAACATGGCAAACACACTGGGATGAACAGACAGACAACAAACTACATGTATTAAAGCCACAATTGGGACGGTACACAGTTGACTCACACAACAGACACACGGAAGTCGCCTTGGGTAGGCTGCTGATAGGGCACACCCATGCGACGCACTCGTATCTGCTGACGGGATCTTCTAGACCCCAGTGCAGCAGGTGCGTGTTGCACATACTAATCACATGCAAGGCACTTCACACAACACGACACAAACACTTCAGAGAACTCTACAGACAACATATTCCCCTACATCCATCGTTTTTTCTAGGTGACGAAGCCATTGTCTCCGTGAAACGTGTGTTTGAGTATTTGTCAGAAGTCAAGTTTTTAAACCTCATTTCCTATCACGTATCGTGAAATCTGGCCCTCTACACCAGCCATGCTCATTGTCGTCTTGTGATTTTACTTTGTTTTTGCTGACTTAGTTATTGTTTAAGGTTTCGCCCCTCATATATGACTATTGTTTTCGCCCTCTTTGCCCCAGTTGGCCTTGCGCCATAAACCTCCAACCATCATCATCATCAGGAAATTGGGTTGGCTACTTCAATCTGCATGAACTTGTCCTGGTATACTACAATTTCAATTTTTACATAGGCAGCCTTCCGACTGGTACGTCACTCTGTTAACATAATTCCACCCACTTTTACAACTTAGGAGGGAGGACACCAAATTCCGAAGCAAAGACATCTCAGTGACCAGAATCGTCGCGCCACCTTGGTCGTTGGCCTCAATGTAGTCTTTTTAACGACACAGCTAATTTGTCAACGAGGAGCGACTCCGCACCTATGTGTTTAGCATGGCCTCAAGTATTGTGGATGGTCAAAGTAGCCGATGACTCAAGAACTCTTCCAGATCATCCTGCACATCGACTGCGGAGCTATATGCTATTATCAAATGACGGCAATGCTTTTACTCTGCAAATTAGGTCATATTTTGCAGCAAGATTTTGTACAACCAATAAAGAATAGCTGCGCACTCTGCACTCCTGCTGTCCGTTTGATTTCTGGTTCTTGAGGTTGGCAGAATCACATTTTCTACTCTCCAAACGGAAACTATATTCTCAAGTGGATTTGGTTCCAACGCAAAATACATAGACATGATGATCCTGGCCAGGTAGGAGGGGCTACATTTATAGCCCAGCAAGTCAGGGCAATAGTTTCTTCCCTTTCGCCCTTTCGCGGTAGGTCTGTGCAAGCTCCTCCTCTCTTCCCCTTTTAATCTAAGACATTTAGCCGTCACTAGACCTCCCGCGTTGATCAACTTCAGTCTTAAGTTCCACTTCCGACATTCTTAGGAGGTACCTAGGATACTCCTGAACTCCCAGTGCCTCGAATGCCTCTTGCTGACAAGTTTAGACGATCTACTATGTGACTGCAAGTTTTACAGCACAGCTCGTGTTTGGGCGCATTTTGCTTTTTCTCGCCTCTTACAAATCTTACCGAGCACCTCAACGCCCAGGGATTCCCTACCTGGACAAGCTGATGGGAACGGAATTGGGGCTGAAGTGCGTAGAATATTGTGGGACACGACCACTTTGTTATCCTTGACGTATCATGTGCCATAATCTGAGGAGTACATATTTTTATCCTAATCCGCGAGTGACATTGCGGGAATATGAGAGAATGCAAGTATCGACGAAATGGTAAGGCAGCAGAGCCGTCCATTCTTTTGTTCTTCAAAGAGAAACAACGTATCTTCTTCCAGAGTAATGATTGTGGAAAGGGATCTGGACATAGGACAACATCAGTTTGGAAATTGGAATAGAGCTCCTGTCGTATAGATTGAGAATAAAAGTATTTACGCACCGTAAGAACAGCAATTTGGTTGTATTCGATGCCTTCGCAGAAAAAAAAACAGCTATGGGATCTATGTTTACTCCCTCACCTGGTTCCTGCATGAGGCACGATTGTAAAAAAAAACAATTTATTTCTCCAGTCGTCTCTGCAGTCAAAACATTATCACAGACAAAAAGATGGTTCAAAAATCGCCATTGGTTTTAATAAAATTTTCGGAATCATTCACGTCAGAATTAGACTCCTTCTGTTTTAAAGACCGGCACTGGCTCTGTCAAGTAATTTCTAAGTTCAACAATACGGTGCTAGAATTAGCGGTGGCGACGATGTGATTTCCCCGGCAATCCAGAGGCCACCTTTGTTTCAAGCATTCCCACTTCTTATTTTGTTTATAAATTGAGACAAAAATCACTCAGTTTTTATTCAAAGTCATTCATAAAATGGTTCTTACAACTTTATACTGAAATTGAAAATAAGAAAAATGGCAGCTCTTCAGTTATTCACGCACCAAATAATTTAACACAATATTAGTGCTCGAGAGAGCTTCAAAGAAAGTATAAACATGGACGTAAAACAGCATCGTAGTACGCAAAATGTTTGAAGAAAACAAAAGTACAAACGCGTCAACAGTGAGATCCAAGCAAACGGGCTTACGAATTTGTTTGTATGATATATAAAACCCACGCAAGGTTCTATGTTTTGGCGAAGAGTGATAACCGTAAGACAGAGATTTTCAACTGAATAAAAAACAATGCTAATAGCAACTTTGAAAAAAACTTCCTCCTCATGAGTTACTGTCCCAGTTCACTGTAAGAGCGAAATTGTTCGTAGAGCACATAAAAGTGAGACACCGCAGACTATGACTGCTTCTCAGCCTGAAGCCCCTTAAACTTGAAGAATACCGCCACAACGCCATTGAAGCTGCTGTATCTCTGAGTGCACACGTACGTAGCTCAAGAAAAAAAACGATATAGCGCTAGACCTTGCACGATTTAAGAGACTCAGTTCCGGTATAGCTTGTTGTGTGAGATCATAGATCGTCGCAGGTGAGAGCATGGCGCCGGGTGGACGCCATCACCATTAAGTTAACAGTAAATTGATGTTGTCGATGCGTTCACGATGCAGAACTGGGCCACCATTTGTAACCTAATGGAGGGGACGTTAGCGGTTGCCACAACCTGGCACCTGCTATGACACATCCTAAGCCCAGAAGGTAGCAAAGCCGGGAACCTTCAGAAACTAGAACATCTGGTGCACAATTATGAAGACAAAAATAAGGAGTGCTCCAAAAGCGCTAAATGAGATAAGCAAAAAATAAATTGTCTCCCTTCATATTAGAATGATGATAACTTAGTCCTGGACACCCCGATCGCGATCAATAACCTAAAAACGCGATCCGTGGCTGTATCAGACAGAGTTAAAAGCAAGATGCTAAGAAACCTTGATTATGGGTCATTAGAGAATCTCAGAACGTTTATGCAGGAGTGCTAGAACAAAGGCAGCGTTCCTGAAGAAAGCAACTTGCTCAGACTATTCCTATCTAAAAACCATGTCCGAAATTAAAGCTTGAAAACCTGAGACGTATCTCGCTCCATCACGCATATCAAAGCTCAATAAGCATTTCCTGCAAACCACACTGATAAACTACACCGATCATCACGATCACTGTCAAAATTCTTGATAGGCTCTCCTCTATACTTGTCAATGTCTGACATTATGTTCCTACAGAAACATAATATTTTGGAAAACCAGACAAGAGATACCAAAGTGATCGTGTCACTTGACGTTGCAAATGCATTTGACAACAGTAACCACACTACTATACTGCACAAGCTCCAGATTCTTAACGTGGGGGAGACGTAAAACTACATCAAGAATTTTTGCGCGGACAGAAAACTTAATAAAACGATAACTTGTCCTTCGGCAGAAAAAGGCGGGAACTTGGTGAAGAGAACAGAGCGTTTGTCACGTCCGTATTCATCAACTCAATGGGACATTTATTTGGACAAAGCTCAGTTGATAGCATAGGCCTTACAAATAGGTGTATTTTTCAATCATCAGTCCTATCACCCATTTTTTTAACATATTTATGAAAGATTTCGGCGAACGCCTCCTGAAAATAGAAAATCTAAACCTCAGGCTTTATGCGGATGATGTTACACACTGGATGGCAAAGGGTAACGCCAGCCATAAAGAAAAAACCCGACCGATGTATTTGATGAATATAAACACTCTCTCGAGAACGGGCCTGAGGTTCTTGGTGGAAAACTCGGGGGTTTTTCTCAAGGGTCAACCATTATTTGCCGGAAATTGACAATCAGACCTAAATTAGGTGCAAGAGAAGTAAAAACAGTGAAATCATCCGTATACCGGGCTTATGGCTTGATGGCACTAGCAGATGTAATGAGAGAAAGCATCATATACCAGCGGTGCTCAATAAAGTAGTAGACTTATGTTCAGAGAATTGCAAACGAGAATTCACGCATGAATGAAGCCATCCTCCTTGAACATTTTCAAAAGTTTGCGATAAGTAGAATCACGTACGCAGTTTGCTATTTGAAAGTAACCAAGGACGAGTAAGACAAGCTAGTCGCAGGTAACTCCAACACCAGAACTACCCTAAAACTTGCCATATGTGGGTCCATGGAGAGGTCATGAAACTAGGGGTGTCATGAAAGTATGCGTCCGTAACGCCATGCAAGATCTGATCGAGGCGCCAAGCATTCTACAGTATCTAAGAGTGTTGTGAACCAATAGAGAGAGACATATACCGAACAATCTCGGTTTACCCTATAAGGACACAGCGCACATGACAGAGGACACTACTCCAAACATCACGGAAAATATCCGAATCCCTCCTATTTCAAAAAACATGAGCCCAGCGTTTAATTAGGGTAGGCGGCAGAGAATGCCCGAAGTGCTACAGAGGAAGTAAGGAGGATGGTGCGAAGACCATACTCTGATACTGCGGAATAACATCGCAGAAATACAAGATTGTGGTTGCGTCCCATGAGAACATGGCCATAAGACTACGCCACACTACCATAAATAGGTTTGTAAGAACGGCTCAAGAAGTGGGGAAATAGAGGGTAGTTTTGTACAGAAATACTTAAAATATTTATCTGCGGGTCCAAAAACGCCACAAGTATAACAGATGACGAATACCAGCTGAAACAATCAGAATCCTCTCAAAAAACCGAACGGACCACTCACTGTCTTTGACAGCCCGTGATGCTGTCAAGGGCAATAAGGAAGCAAACAAGCGCGCTCGAGGACTCACTTTCAGGACAGGCTCCGACCAACTTCCACGGAACTAATCTCTGGAAAAAAGAGGATGCTCACGTACCCAGAAACAACGCAATACTTAGATTATTAAGAAGGAATACCCAATCTCGGATCGCCAACTCAGCACAAAAGGAAGAGGCAATCTGGCAAAACTTACAAATAAGAACTTACACAAACCAGCTTCTGCTTAGTAAACTGTGGCAGGTCAATCGAAACCTAAATACCAAACTTCCCAAAGTCCTGGTGAGGGTTATAAAAAAACCGTATGCCTGATGCAGAGCGCAGGTTTTTCATGCATCCCGCACAATATTTAACCAGTGTACTAAGCCATATATTATTGAACTCAGATACCGAGAAAGCAGCGGACGTACCAGTTGCACTTTCAATGCGGTGTGCTCGCAGCGGCGCAAACTATACATGAAAACAGCTACAAGCATCAGCGGAGTATATTCAAATGCATTGCTCGAACATATATTCAAAGAAGGCACATACCACGGTCAAATAATATTCGCTCACAATACTACGACACAATACAAACGTGGGGTGCTTGCGTTCAGCTACTTATTAATCGCCGACGGTGAATTTGCCCCCTGGACGCGGTGATATCTTCTAGGAGCATCGTAAACGCGAGAGAAAGAAGGATTCCCAATAGGCGCACCCGTCCTGCTTGCGTATGTGGTCGGTGAGCGCACTCGTCATAATTAAAATGTATTCCCTCCCAATTATATTCCGCTGAACTAACCTCTAGGGACTTGATCACGATACTAAAAAATCAGAAACCCCAACAATTGCACTTTGGATACGCTGAAATTCAGTCCCAGCGTACAACCACGAGCGAAGAAAAAAAATCCCAGTGCAATGATAATTCACTCGATGGGAGGGGCTACCCAAGATGTTCGACTGGAGAAGTTGGAGTTGGATAAAATACCAGTGGTATACCACCAAGGTAGAAGAAAACGAGTGTAAAAGCGCGAACTAACAACTGAACCGAAAATGCAATTGAAAGCTTAAAAATACATCACGGCATTTGCGTTGTGTGTGCATGAAAAGCCACGCGTCGCATGAATAAAATATAAAAAGCAACCACCGCAATTTTAAAAGCTCACGTCTTCGCTATTAAGGAGCAAGGACGTGTAACTGACGCAATCGCTTCCCCTTATCGTTATGTCGAAAGTCTCCAAAATTTCTCTATGGGTTTTACTACTTCCCCGGCGTAATATGCTATCGTTGGCAAAATCAGGAGTGTCCCGCACTGCCTGAAATGCCTCGGAAGGTCATCTTCAGAAGGTACTCATATTTACTCTACTCGCCCGTGAGTACAGAACGCACCCTTTATGGTTATATATTGTTACAAATATTGTTACACACGTAACAATATTGATACGACATAGACGCGATTACAATGAACGTATTTAAACTATTTAGAAAGAGCAAAAATCGGAGACAAAGCAGAAGACGGTTTTAGCTCCTGACGGGCCCACACTGATCGCCTTTTTTCTTGTCCGCCACGATTGGTCGCATGGCGTGTAGGACAATTTCTCGTAATAGCAGTTGCTTTACCACTTCGACAAGGAGCGCTGCACCATAACATAACCCTCGGCGGCGGAAGCGCCGTCCCGGCGGATTCGATTTAGGAGCCGACAAAGTAGAAGTGCACGGTTTGAGCCCAGCGACATGGACAAGGTCCGTCGGAGCGACGGAAGAGGATGGCTGAATGGGGGTGATGTACGTCACGTTGTTCACCTGGCGTAACACGTTGCAAGGGTTACTGTAGCGTGAGAAGAGTTTCGATGACAGACCCACGTGGCGGCGAGACGACCACAGAAGTACTAGTGAGCCTAGGGCATACTCTGCAGGATGGTGGCGCTTGTGGGAAGAAGCTTGTTGGTTGGATTTGGAATGGTTAATGCGGGTACGGACAATCTGTCATGCGTAGTCAGCGTGGGCAACAGCGTGGGTCGCGTATTGTGTCACTGAAACCTTGTACGAAGAAAGTAAGGTATCTAGTGGCAAGGAATGTTGCCTTCTGTACAAAAGTAAAAAAGTGAAATATGTCGCGGTGTCATGCCATGTCGAGTTGTAAGAAAACGTCTCAAACGGTAACGCTGCATCCCAGTCGCGACGGTCCGAATTAACATACATTGTTATGTTGGTGATGGTGTGGTTAAGGCATTGACTGAGCCCATTTGTTTGTGGATGATACACGGTAGAGAACATGTCCTTTGTGCCGTACGAACGCAGGACGTCTTCGATAAATTTGGCTAAAAAGGACTACCCTCTATCCGTGTGGAGTTAGTGAGGGGCGCCTTGGTGGAGAATAACATCATCTAAACGGAAGACAGTAACTTCGGTAGAACACGAGGTTGGAAGCGCCCTAGTGATGGCAAAACGAGTTGCATAGTCAATGGCAATAACATCCCACTTGTTTCTCAAAGTGGAAATGGCAAAGGTCCGAGCAAATGTAGAACGACACAGTAAAAGGGTTTAATGGGGACGTCGATGGGCAGCAGGAGGCCGGCTTGGGCAACGATAGGGGTCTTACGTCCGATCAGGTGACATTGCGCTTCCCCGATCGGTACATGTTCGTACAGAAGAAGCGGTGGCGAACGCGTTGGTAGGTCCGCCGAATGCTTAGATGACCTGCAGTTGGTTCGTCATGAAGTTTCTCAAGGACAGACAATAGCAAGTGTTCAGGAACAGCAAGAAAGAGCTCGGGGCCATCGGTATGAAGATTTCGATGGTATAAAGTACTGTCCTTGAGAAGATAGATACAAGTGAAGCATCCTGCTGGGGACAGTGTAGGCGTTCGACGATGTGCCACAAGCATTCATTGCGTCCTTGTTCGACCGCGATGTATAGGATGCATGATATATAGCAGACGTTGTCTTCAACCTCATTTCCATCTGGGCTCTCGAAGGAATAGCGCGACAAGAAGTCGGCGTCCTGGTGCAAACATTCGGCATTGGGCGAAACAGTAAATGAGTATTTTTGAAGCCGTAGAGCCTAGCCACCGAGCCTTGCGATGGGGTCCTTCAATGATGAAAACCAGCAAAGGGCATGGTGGTCTGTTGCCACATAGAAGGGCCATCCGTAAAGATACGGTGGGGACTTGGTGACAGCTCATACAAATGGCAAGCACTCTCGTTCAGTATTTGAGTAGTTGTGATCACGGAATCTTGGCCGTTGTTACGTTGCACCAGAAGCAATGCGATCCCAAAGCCGCAGGCATCCCTGCAAACCTTCGCAGGGATTCTTGCGAACGTGTACAGGGATGCCTGCAGGAGCGGAAGTATCGGAATGGCCAAGGATGGGAGGCGTCGTAAATCGAGTTTTAAGGTGGAAAACGAAAGTTCTTTTTTGGCCTCCAAGAAAAAGACACACTCTTCTTAAGAAGCCGTGTTAAAGGACGTGCGATGTCGGCAAAACTCTGAAGAAAGTGTTGAAAGTACCAGCAAAACCCACGAAGGCTGTGTACCTCGTGGGAAGAAGTAAAGGCGGGAAAGTTTGAACTGCCTTGAGATTTCCTGGGTCAGTTCGTACGCCTAGCGCGTCGACACGATTGCCGAGTATGCAATTTCCTTGAGTCCGAAGAGGCACTTGGAGGAGTTCAGCTCGAAACCGGCTTTGTGGAAAACAGCAAGGATGCACAGACATGAAAGGTGGGTCACAAAAGTAAGGGAGAAAACCATCACATCGTCAAGGTAACAAAGGCATGTGGGCCACTTGTAGCTGTGAAAGAGTGAGCCCATCAAGCTCTCAAACTGGTAAAGTCCATCCGGTGCAATGAAAGCAGGTATTTCTCTGTCGATGTCGTCGACAGCGATTTGCCAGGAGCTAGAGCGACGGTTGATTGACAAGTACTTGGCGTTGTGGAGACAGTCAAAGACGTCGTCGATTCGGGGTAATGGGTGAACTTCTTTCTGAGTAATGTTTTTCAGATGATGATAGTTTACACAGAATCTCTAGGTCTTATGAGACAGTCGAGGGGATCGTCTATTGGGGGTAATGGGTAAACGTCTTTTTTAGTAATGTGGTTGAAATGATGATAGTCCACACACAATCTCCAGGTCTCGTCCGTCTTCCCGACCAGGGCCACTGGCGATGCCCAAGGGCTGCAAAAAGGCTTAATGATACTTTTTTGAAGCATCTTATTGACCTGCAGTTGAATGATATGGCGTACAGCGGCACAAACACGATATGACTGCCGATGAAGGGCGCTCGCTTCGCCAGTTTTGATGCGGTGTATCACCAAAATAGTTTGGCATAAAGGGTGGTGGTCGAAGTAAAAAAATCTCACAAAATGAACTCAAAAGGGTCGAAGGTCGTCAGTTTGGGCTTGTGTTTAATCAGAGCTACTCATGTAAACAAATTTGTCGCATTTGGACCCGCCGCGCAGAGTATCATTCCGAAAATCGCAATGCCCATCAGTCGTTAGGTTCAGAATGTGGCAGTGGTCAAGGAAAAGCGATGTCTCCAAGGTCATTCCTCCGGTTACGACTTGGGGTGAAGAACCAAAATTCAAAAGTGGAAGGGTGGCGTGACTTATTTTTGTGGCTGTAGTGAGGTAACGAGGAAGAGTTCTCTGAAGTAACAGCAGAACGTCATGGATTGGGACAAGGATGTCCGAACCATTCAGTAGGGCAGGACTAGAAACAAATTAACGTATGTGACAGTTTTTGGTGGCAAACAAGTGAACGTCTCCAGCTAAAGGCGACATTTTACTTTATCAGTGACATGGGGAGAAATCGGCATGCCAAATCGAACTTCACCCGTGGAGCAGTCCATGCGCGCTGTGTCTCTAAAGAATTCGAGTCCAAGGATGATGCTGTTGGGGCAGTGCGGTAAGACAAGAAATATTACAGAGATTAGGTGATTTGCGATAGTGACACGAGCGGTGCACGTGCCAAAAAAAGGTGGCATGCCCTCATCGGCCAATTGCACTGCAAAGCAAGGGGAAGCAGTGCGAGCTTTTGGAAGCCCCCGGCAAAGGGTAGGACTAATTACAGGAACTTGCGCACCAGTGTCCACTAACGCCCGGACGCATACACCATCGACGGTTATCTTTGGAAGGTTAGGAAGGGGCGAAACAGTCAAAAGAGTATTTTCGGGCCGGGTCGTCAATGCAGCGTCACCTCTAAGTGCTACATCGTCTAGTTTTCTGGAATAGGGCGTCCTGGGTAGGGGGAGAAGAGGAAGGGAGGGGGGGTGGGGCTGGGACGATAGTGGTAGGCGCCGGCGAGGGGATGGTGAGCGACTGTGGTGGTCAGTAGGTCGTTCGACAGGCGGGCGGGAGCCCGTGGCGTCCTGGGCTTGATGAGGGACCAAAATGTCGGGTCGTCATTGGGCGTCGGTAGTTATAAAAGCCGGAACGGGATCGTGGTGGCCAGCGGCTTGGACAGTATCAAGAAACATGACCGACGCGGCAGGCGAAGCAAATTTGTTTTTCTCATGTGTACGCCATTCATCTGTATTGCTATATCACGGAGGCATGTACATGGCACGGTGAGCACTGGCGGGCGGAACCGTAGGCGCAAAGGATTCTTATGGAGGACGGCAAACCGATTCCGCGCCTATAAAACTCCTGCCTTACTACGTTCTGGATCAAGGATATCGTGGATGTTGCGTGGTCTTCTGGGAAAATGAATGTTGGTGGAGCCGTTGTTTCCCGCTCCCGGCGTACAATGCGCAACACATTTTTGGGAAAAGTGTCGTGTGGAGCAGGTGGTGAGCCCTCGCAGGAGATGTGACCCCTGTGCTGGGGAGCTTGGGGAAGTTTTTGACAATTCCATGGCATTTCGCTTCCTCGAGGCGTCGGCACTCAGCAATTACTTCATTCAGAATTGAGCATTTCTTTATGACACGAAGGTAATTGCGTCCTCGGCAATGCCTTTCAACATGTGGCCGATCTTGTCGGACACGGACATGGTGGGGTCGACCATAGCGCAAAGGGAAAGAGCATCTTGAATGTATAATAACTACGGCTCCTTGCCCGCCTGAGCAGGCATGGAAAGCTCTTGCTTGGCAGCTATCTCACGTCCGAGGGCCTTCCCAATCACCCTCCTGAGCCTCTCATTGCAGATATCTGAGCTAGGGAGCTCATGTTCATAGGCATCATACCAAGGGTGGGCCATGCCCTTGAGATATAACACGAACTTTGCCAGTATGATCGTGGCATCCGAGTTGTTATGGCGAATTTCCCGCTCATACATGGTGAGCCAGCCATTCATGTCCACGTCACTGGTGCTGTAGAACAATCCAGAATCCCGGGATGGGTCTACACAAATAACGCTGGCATGGCCAATTGAAGGGGCTGGCCAGAATCGATAGCGATGGCGTCCCGAGAGAGATGACGTCCTCTCCGAAGCTCTGTCTTTTCACGGGATCGTTGTAGGACCTCTAACACGATGATCGGAGGTAGGCGCAAATAAATTTAGCTTTATACTAATTAAAACAGGAAAAAATCAGAGACACAGCAGATGACAGTTTTGGCTACTGCCGGGCGCCACACTCATCGTCGTCGTTCCCGTCCTCCAAGATTGGCCAGTTGCCGTGCAGGGGGATTTCTTCTCTAAGCAGTTGCTTCACCACTTCGACAAGGAAGGCTGCATCGTAACAATATGATTCCTTAACAATGCTCCACGACTTGACAAACGAGTAAAACATGGAAACCACTTACCGAAAAAGAAGCGACCCTAATAATTGCACTTTGAATGAGGCCGTATTCATTCGCAGCGCCGAAGATCCGGAGTATAAAAACGAGCCGCAGTAGATGGCAGAAGGTACCTGCACGCAAAGCGTGCGCATATAAAAAGAGAACTGACCAGTCCAAGTTAAATATTACTTCATCACGGTACTAAGCCGTTTAAGTAGACTATACGTTCTTAAATCAGCTACTGAGAGCTTTTGATGGTAATAACTGAAAATTAGACGCGGCGGTGTTCATTGCCTGTGTCGCCAAAGACAGAGACGAAAAAAATTAGCTCCACTCCACGCTGTGCAGGTAAACGACACCCACAGTGATTCTCCATGCGGCGTCACTTCCAATCACACACGTGGCTCTACAAAGACGAAAGCAGAGATTCTGTCAGCAGTTAAATACAACTTGCGGGTGGGCGGCGTCTCACACGTAGGAGCGTCACACACGGCCTGCTTGACTTGCTGACGACGCCACAGCTGTAGCCCGGCCGTGCGTCGGCAGAATACGAAGATTACTTTCTTGTGTAGAGTGAGACCGAAAAACCTAGCCATCCTGATCTGATAGATAGGAACTACACCTTCGCGTGGCACAAGCGCAGACACAGAAACAATTCGGTAAATTAGTGTAGTGATTGCCATTTTAAATTTTTTAATCAAGTTAGTTTAGTAAGTAAAAAAAATGCGAGAAAGCTAGGAGAACGTTTCTGATCGCTAATAATTAAAAACAGTGGCTCCTTTCGCTTTTATTAATACTTTAAAAAAGCTAATTATTCACCAATTTAAAAAACGAAGTCCGATTCGGGGCAAGCAGTGCGCAAAAAATAGCGTTTTTCTAGTGGCCAGATGCAAGCATGTGGTATCAACATTAGGTTTTTCTTTCCGGCCAACCAATAATTACGTATATGTGCCGAGCGACCACCTAATGCTGTAGGGTCCGGGTTACTCAAATTGTGCTTTCGAACAAATTATTCAAGCCGTGCGAAACAAGCGCGCAATGGATGCGGAGCTCCTAAGAACGTTTCAGACGCAATTGTCGTAAAGCAGATGAGAAAGCCGTCTCTCCAACGCCCCCGCCGGTACGAGGAGGCAGCTTCTCACGGAAAACGCTGGGTTATATCGCACTATCGCCGTGCCACGTACACTGTGTTCCAGGAGTAAAAACCACCCTGCCATCCCCCTCCGCCTTCCGAGTTTCTTGCCCCGCACGCCTCGAAGGAATCGTTGGCTGGTAGAGGGAGAAAGATTTGGTTTGAAAGAGACACTGATGGCCGGCGTAATGAACGCACACGCCTTTTGTTACCGAAAGTGATGGCTAAAAATTATTCCTTCACTATATCCACGACCGTCAAAAAATCATTTCGTCCCAATACTCCAGCGTTTTAATTAGCACCACGTGCTTGAATTGAAGTACTGAGGAAACAGCAAAATAGACATTGCCGCAGCACGCAGCGGCGCAAGCGCCTGATAAAAAAGACGACCCTAGAGTATGCGGATTGCACCCCTACAATTTGCTGGTTGGTATCAGCAAACAACTCAGAAATTAAGCCTATATAATTTTTGTTCACACTACGCCACGGCTTTACTAAGATTTTTGTGCTAATATATGCCTAAAGAACAGTTAAATACGTCAGCGAGTAACTAATCAATCACCTCAAAACGAAGTCGTTTTACATATTTCTATAGGGGCCACTCGTTCACACCACTGTCGATCTTGGTTGTATTGTTGTGACGACACGCTTGTGCGTATACCATCAGTGGAAATATTCAATAAGTATTTTGATCATCTGAAAATATTTTCAAACCGATCAAAGGGGCAGTTGAAGGCATGCATAGGATAGCTCAGGGACTTTTTTGGAGTGCCTGGTCTCTTCGAGTCCTCTATCTTCCTCCCTGATTACTTTTTGTGGAACATCTGCGCCATCCTTCATGTATCAATATTAGACCGGCACACCGTAACAAATATATCCAGCAGTCTCCCAAGATTAGCGGGTTTGGGGACGCCTGTGCCCCTTTGTAGCCCCTGCCTTAGATTCCACAAAACAATTATTTCAATTTCACTTCCCCTTATAACTTCGAGGTTGTTTTCCTACCAGAAAGGCTTTTTATTACTTTTTATGCGTTTATTGCTGCCGATTCTCGTATGTGGAGGATTTTTTTGCCGACAGCAGCTCATTCCTCTTCATCTCCCCTCAAGGCCACCCTTTCTCTTGTTTTAGAGGCTGTGTTAACAATTTTTAAACATAGGAATTTAGCGAACTATCCATATCAGCATGTCTTCCTCTGAGAGCACAATTTCCTCTGCACATACAAAATGAGTTGTTTAAAACTGACCACATCTTACCAACAAAATTTATTTATTTATTTATTTCAATACCTTCAAAGCCCAGAGGGCGTTACAGAAGGGAGTGGTCACTGGCATTATCACCAGAAAACAAAAACAAAAGTGAAACAAAACATTGGGGACAAGCATAAAAAAACAATATTGGACAACAAAAATGCAAGGTAGTATACACAACAGAGTCAATAACATAAATGCAATTACAAGGAACAAAAGTATTTTTCGATGGCAATCTTAAATGAAGGTACATCGATTATACTAGCTATTGCAGGGGGCAGGTGATTCCATTCTTTAGCAGTTTTGGGAATAAAAGAGGCAAAAAATAAGTTAGTGTTGCAGTAATTATAACGTCGGTGTTGCAATAATTATAACGTCACGTTTTTTATGGTAGATCTACAATTCAACTGAAAGTTTTGATTTGCACTCACAAATACGATTTGCGAAATACACCACTTAGAAAAAACACGCAGAAAAAAAAATACCTTTCCTGATTTGAACCAACAACTTTGTTTGAGTGAGCGCGGTGCTTTATTCACTGAGCAACGAAATAACTAGACAAGGCCCACAAATACCAAGTAGAAATTGTCCAGAACGCCTCTTTGCTTCACTATTGTTTTCTACCTCATTTCAAGAATGCCTGGCTGGTTAACTGAGCAATCATCCAATACGTGTTGCGCATTCTATTCCAATAAAACCTCCACCTTCGCTAATTTCATGCAACAGCTCTCTTCTGAGAGAAAAGCGACCACAAACTTCCGCGCGGGCGACTGCGAGTACCTCTGTGGGAAAATTTACTCTTTATGACATAGCAACCTTCCATAAATCGTGTTCTGCTGAAAACTTACCCTATATTTTTTACAAGCGTTGCTTGTTAGATACTAATATGCAGCTTGCCACTCTGAAAAACAAGTTATCGCAAAGGGAATATTATGAGCGTCGCCTGCTGAAACACGAATGCCGTAGCTGTAGTGTTTTGTTTTTTGCTTGGTATGCAGCCTCATATGTTTATTACACCTTAGGAACTAAGACACCACAGCATAATTCAGTGCGGCATGAGTATTATCGGTGCGCAGTTTTAACGTCTGGATGAATTTCCGAAGAAAGTTCGGTCGCTCGGTTTGTCGTCGTCTTAGGTACGTGAGCCAAGTTACACCATCCGGACATTCCATCAGCCGATGTGCATGTGTAGCCGTCGTATGACAAGGCATTATGCCACCTGAGAAGTCGCCGTCCCCACTGTGTAACCACTGTGTCGCTCCAGCCAACGCACATAATAAATGTCTAATAAAGTCTAAATCATAAATATACAGAGCACGATAGCGTTTCCGTGCTGTAGGAAGCACTAATTTCCCCACGACTGCGCCGCGACCGTCTTCGAAGAGCAGATGGCGCTTATTCATGGCGAAACAGCGAGAAAATTCGTTCAATAGCGGGTTCTTGATTCACGTGGGAGAATCTATCACGCATATGGGTCACAAGGGCGGGCCCCAAAACACTCGAAAATGTTAGAATGTGGCAAAAAACTTTGCAGCGAAATTCTCAGCATTCTGCTGCACGTAACAAAGTTATACTTGGCAGAGATGTCTTTGACCACCCTGAATAATGATTGCGCATGTGCATTTAGTGCGCTCGATGTGCCTTTAGGAATCCTTTATCTAAAATTTTCTCCCTATACTCTGCCTCGGCGTAATAGGTAGGCGCTTTAACTAACCACTAAGAATCCAGAAAACGTAACAAATGCGGGCTTGGCATAATTATAAGGAATGCCCAAATTCCTGAGACAGATGGTAGGTGGTGACCCCAATCAATTAAAAGCAATCCGGCGCAGATTAGGTTAAGGTTGGAAAGAACTCCGCAAGCACTGCGAAATAATAACGACTGAGCTACTTCTATCACTGAAAATGCTTCTACAAACAGCGGATAATACCGGTGACTACATACGGAGCTGAAACTTGGCGCCTTACTTAGAAACTAGCAATAAAACTTAGGTAGCCTCAACTACGTATGAAACGAATATTGCTGGGAATAACACTTAGGACCGGGAACGAGCTACCTTGATCACAGAACAAATTAGAGTACAAGATATCATAGTTCGAATAAATACCAAAAAATGCACGTGTGCTGGCGATACAGATCGATGCACCTAGAACCTCTGGACATCTTTGGTTACAGAGTAGATACAAACAAATAGGAATATAAGAAAGTTAAGGCCAATAACCTGAAAGCGGTAAAAAAGAAAATAGGGGAAAAGTGCGAAAGGCAGCCACGCAGGATCTGCGCTTTTGGAGACGATTGGAAGAACCCTTTGTTCTGCAGTACACCTCAAAAAGATGGTGATGATTTTTATGATGATGAAGACGATGGCGAAGATGATTATCATGATGAGGACGATGGTGGTGGCAATGTTAGTGATGATTAAAGGCGAGAAAAGATAAACAAGTCCGATGACCCACAGAATGTACCCACACAATTTCTGACGCAGATGAGCAGAGGACACAACCGACGTTGCAATACATAATTTTCTCACAGGGCCTCTTGTACTAAGCTTCAGGTGCCTGGCCTTAGCACCTGAGACTCAAGCGGTAGTAACATATGCAGTGGGAAGTGGCGGTAGTCATTGGCAGCGTCACAATGACGACAGAAGAAAAACTAGCGCCAATTACCTTCAGTTTGTTCACACGCATTCTCGCTCATACGAGTAGAGCAAGCCCGTCTAGGCGCGAATGCCTTGCATGGGGAACGAGAAGTGAAGGGAGGGGGGTAGCAATGTTTTTCGTCACTCAGTCGAATGACCCTTCTTTGAGCACTCATTTTGCGTTCATGATGTTCAAAGGCTCTCCTCGGGATGTGTAGCTCCCCGGGCTACAATAATCTTGCAAGGTCACTTTGTGTCCCATATTGGCCGAGTGATTGCAGAAAATGGATGCCGTTATTTGAAGGGGGCAAAGCATCCGGGCGTGGAAGTACATGACGAAACAAGACCTGTCTTTGCAGCGCGAAATGACTGCAAGTCTACGTGAGGTGGTGAAGTTTGGATGATACGTTTTGTTGGCAATAAGGATATATAAGGGCGTGGGTGCCTGTTAGTACCATTTCCTGGTTATAGAGGACATGTAGTCACTGTTCGCGATAGTTTTGTTAATAAACAACTCGCAACCCAGGGCATTTCTAGGCTGTGTGGAAGATATACTTTTCGAGTTTGACGAAATATTGTAACCTTTCGTTGATCACGCCGAGCATGCAGTTCGAGGCGTGGGTTCGGGCAAGGCATTACGGCATAAGGAGATTGGGCAATAAAAGCGCTCTCTCTGGTAGCATCATGTGTTGCATCGTTTGCAGACCCCACATTTGTGTGGCGTGGTGTGCACGCCAGGTGTGGGGTCACACGATTTTGCGAAAGATGTTTAAGGGAGTTCGTATTCAAGTTGGCTGTAGTGTGGTATGGATATGGTTTATAGAGTTCTGGCATAACGTTTTGGGAATATCATAATATGTGTGCTCTTTATGTGTATTCGCAGAGTACTTAAAATTCTTCAGTACCACCAGTACGCCTCGTAGCTACGCTTCAAGGGGGAGCAGGGGTTCATCTCGAGCAGTGCCGCGCCATTCAAGTGTGGTGCCTCTCGCGATCTTCCTGCTGCACTGAAGCGTCCGTTACAAATACGGGCGTCAGTGTAGATATCAATTCCTCAAAGCGTTCGCTCATCTGGTGTCGTCTTTGCGCCTACTATCCGGCTAGTGGGTGTCTTCTGGGTTTATATGTCTTGCGATGCTTTACGACCGGAGTCATGCGTTCTCAGTGCGGAGGGGGTGCAGCGGGAAACGTGGCAGGATCGAGTTATCTTCAATTGTCCCAGGCCACAGAAGCCTGGCCTTGGCATGTGAATGCATGTCTCGCAGTGTTCTGGCTAATGGTTGCTTAGATTAGGGTGGGCCGTGGTGGCACAGCCAGAGCATCCTCAAGCGCCGCTTTAGGTTTGTGTAGAGGCAGAACAATTATTTTACGCCAAACCGTTCAATACAGAATGTCGAGATGTTTTATGTCGGTAGCAGTGAGGTCGTATTCCGCAGCCCTATGACATATTCGGCCCACTGACACTGCCCTTGCCAGCTTATCCGTTGCCAATTTAGATGGCTACCCACCCTTATTCGACACACGCGACACATAGGTTTCCAACCGGATTTTAGTTGATTTATCCATTTTTTGTAGCAGTTGCTCCGGGCTAGCGGCAATTCCCAAAGGCTGATCCTGCAGTTTGAGATGAAATATGAATATCTGATATGTATACCACCTTATAGGACTTCGGAGGTAGCCCCTTGATTCCATGGAGAACAAGAAATTCTCGTTTTTGTGCCCGAAAGTGAGCTCTAGAGAGGGCAGAGTGTCCGTAAGACTGTGGAAAGCTGCTTGGAGTTCTGTGATCATGGATTCAAGGAAGTCAAAGTCCTCAATGTTGGTCCAAACAGTTATATCACCAGCATAGTTTGCAAACCTAGCCGACAGGGCCATCTCTAGCGATCGCGTAACGCTTAGCCTGGCCAAATTGAACCACATCGAAGGTCTGAGGCTACACTCCTAGGACACGCCCCCACCCAAGAAATACGTACTCTGGCTCTATCCCGGTGCCGAGGCTGCACGTTGTACTGGTCGTTGCCTTAGCAAACTCCGAGTCAAGTTTGAGAACGCTGGCTAGGGTAAGCCTGGGCTAACCCTTCTAGTATTGCTTGAAGGTTAACGTTATCAACCGCATATTAACCGGAAGTACGTAATTGGGGAGGGCCCTAGCATTCTTAGGGTTGATAAAATATCTAAGTAGCCGCAAGGCATCATGTGTTCCAAGTTAAGGTTTAAAATCTGTTTGAGAGGGATTGAACCACCGTTGGATATACTTGTAGGCGACCGATGAGGCGGTGCGGCCGAGCTCATGCTTATTCAGGTTGTGCTGGCCATGCCATGGTAGGAAAGAGGTGAGTAGAAACAGGGGCGCCGCTCCAGACCGCTTGCCGAGTGCTGCGTGTCCACCGTGCCAGCTGGCCAATCTGATGATTATGATGGTGGCGCTTAAGAAGATGACGATGATAGCGCTATAGGGCTCCCTCCATAGCGTGAAGTGCGGTAAACCAAAAAATGTGAATAACAATGCAGGAAAATACACTATGCACTATGTACAGGTATGTACAATTTGCTCCTAGTCAGGAAGAGTCCGTGGGCAGTCAGTGGTCCAGTGGCAGGGATTGACTAACGGCACGGTCCTGGTCGTCGGCTAGGTGAGGAAACCTCTGGTTTACGAGTGTAGGAGTGGAGTAGCGGACGGACTTGAGTACAAATCGGCTGGTCCGCTGTTAGGCCGCCGCCAATATTCACATTATGCAGATAATGGGACGGGTCTGGAAGGGCGGGCGCAGTGAGTGTAGCGTTCCCCGACGTGAGTGTGCCCGTCTTTTAGCCACTCGCCTGAGCTGTTCAAGTGGAAGTTCAGGGGATAAAGCTGGACGCAGGACCGATGCGTGTGCATGACCCGGAATCCGGAGGTGCCGCTGAGGAGATCCTCTGCATGTGCGTGGTGGGGATGTCGCCAGAGCTTGGCGAGAACTCGGGCAGGACCGATGACGCCTCTATCGCAGGCACCATGGGCGTCGCCATAGCCGGAGGCAACGGCTGACTTGGCATTTCGCCATCGGAGGAGGGGGTTTTTGTGGTCGGTGGTTGCGGTGTCTGCGGCGACGTTTAAGGTTGACCGCCCTCGTGACGGCTGGTTGACGACCTTTGAACGGCGGAGAGGGTTCGTTGTTGTCAGGTTTACCATGTGCCTGGTTCGTTGTAGGTACAGGACTTGTGTCTTGTGAACATTGCGTCCACTAAGCTATGCTGGTCCCGTTAGAGCTACACGTCAGAATCGTGTCGCCAGGGTGTGTTGTGAGCGCCAGAGGGTTGTCGGCGACAGAGACCTTGATGTCGGCTTTGTTGTAGTGGCCGGTCACACGGGAATGGAGCAGCAGTTCGTCGGGGGATGGGCTTAAATCGTCGTCGGTAGCGAGTACCACAGTGTGCTTCTCGAGCGTACAACGCAGCGACTGCAGTGGAGCTGGAATAGACGCGTCCGCGACCTCACAGATGGTCGACAGGCGTCGTGAAGCGGCGTCTTCGACTGATCCCTGCAGCTGTGTCGGCGAAAATCGTTCATGGGTTGCCGAAATTGCATTTCGGTCGACGGGAGCCGCTTCCACGAAAGGTGGTAAACGCGGTTGCCTGAAACGCCACCCTGTTGATTGAGCAGAGCGTGGAGGCAGCGCAGGTGCGGTGGTGGACAGACTGCTGCGGGGGTGG
Organism: Haemaphysalis longicornis; assembly: GCA_013339765.2. NCBI lineage: Eukaryota > Metazoa > Arthropoda > Arachnida > Ixodida > Ixodidae > Haemaphysalis > Haemaphysalis longicornis. The sequence goes on along the minus strand of CM023454.1, from coordinate 5,214,684 downwards.
GGTTGTGCAGCAGACGCAACAACGTGTGGGACTGCGCAATGGTGGTGCGTTGAGTTGACTGAGTGAAACGCCAACTCGGAAGTGCTGCGAATCGTAGTCGGGGCTCGCGGTTGTTGGTCAGGCGAGGGTGGACCTGCCGGCGACGTTGAATCCACGGATGCCGTTCGAAGGCGTGGTGGTGTAGACAAAGGCGTTATTATACAGTAGTGTTTTAGGACAGCGGCCTTCAGATCGTCGTGTGCAGTTGGGCCTGTTGCCAGCCGGTGGATGTGCTCCGTAGAGGTCCGCAGGTAACTTCTCTAAAGTACGAGGTACCTAGTATCCTGGGACTGGATGTCGTGAACATAAAAATGGCTCTCCAGGATGACGAACCATGCAGCGTGGTTTGCGATGGAGCCAAACGGAATCAGCCAGGGAAGGTGTAGGATGGCGAGAAACGTTCTTCGCGTGCCGTCTTCCGCGCTGTGGCTGGGGAAGCAGCGTTGTGAAGCCAAGGCGAAGCCGCTTGTCGGGGCACCAAATTGTATGTGGCCGATGTGGCGATGCGGCCGAGCCGACGTTGGAACGAGTTGAGTAGAACAGGGGCGCAGGTCTAGACCTTGTGCCGAGTGCTGCGTGTCCTCTGTGCCAGCTGGCCAATCTACTAATGATGATGGTGGTACTACATACTCTAACTCATGCTTCATTTGATTATACGTTATGCCCTCCATAGGCTTGCAGAGCGTGGGCGTCAAAACTATAGGCGTTCGGCTGGGGAGTTTGGATGAGTCTTTATTTGGCTTTGGTATTGGTGTGACTAACGTGAGTTTGAGATCCGAAGGAACCTTTCCTTGTTCTCATTGGGCATTTGCTATATTACATTTACAACATCTTCCCGCGAGGGGAACCATGGGGCACACGCGACGCATCGGAGGTTGCTGTTGCATTTTCTTTATGTTAGCGTGTGGATTGCTGTTGTTGTGTGCCGTATTTACGCAGCATGTTCACCCCCGATGCGTCGCATCTCCCCATGGTTCCCCTCGCGGGAAGATGGTGTAAATTTTATAAGAGTGGCCAGTGCTTGTTACGATTGCCCCGACCATCGCAATATCAGGCCTGTTAGTCTCCATTTCAAATCATCGGCGGTCACCCGAAAATGTCATCGGAGGAGCGCCGGCAGAACGACTGAGCGGAGCGGCACAGTTACTGCGTTTATATTTACGTTGAGGGGAATGAGAGAGAGCAGCGCAGAGCAGCGCACTCGCATGTGTTAACCCGTACCCACGCACAGCTGGCACGGCGATTGAGCGAGCGCAGCCTAGCGCTAACGCGCTGATGGGGCTGCGGTAAGAGCGGCGCTAGCGTGCAGCTGGCGTGGCGAGGAGAATGGGGGAGGGATGCCTACGCCGCCGGACTACGCCGGAGGGAGAAGGCGGGGGAAGCAGATGCGTTGCATCTAAAAGGAAGCTCATCTGCCACTTCGTTTAGGCTGCGCAGATGGTGCCCGGTGACATGGTGTCCTAGAACCGAATACTACCATAATAATTCCAGCCGAAAAATACCATCCTGCAATTCTCTGACGTTTAACCAGCTTCCAGCTCCTCGCACACACTGGGCAGTGAGATAGATGACCGCGGGGATGGGGCCGTAAGGGAGGCAAAAAAAAGGCCTTTATGATGTCTACGACTTCCCAATCTGGTCGGGCTGTGGGAATAAGGGTATTTATTTCTCGGTTTTTACTTTGGCGTTTTCTTGCAAATTTGCAGTAAATTCCCCACAATTTGGCTAGGCAGTGCTCCAGGCTAATGTGACAGCACATGCTGTGCCACTGCTCATTCGAAAGAGCCTGCTCACACGCACGTAAAATGTTGTAGCTTTGTCGCCACTAAACAAGACTTATCTGCCTTTTTTTCGTTCGGAATGGTGCGTTCTGTAAGAGTGGCCACCTTGACTGATGGTTGGCTGGTTTTGGAAGGTTTTGTAGGTTGGCTGACTGTTTGTCCAGGGAAGGTGAGCTGCCGTCAGATTCGACTTCATCCCTGGCCTGCAGCGCTGCCTGTTGCAATGTAGAAACAAAATCCTGCAGTGTGGTTTTACTGATGACTTGTACACTGGGCGGTAAACTTTTCCCTTCTAGAATTTTGTGGGTTCGTTTGTTAAAATCGCTTTCCTGACAGACGGTTTTGTTTAAATGGGAAAATGGTCGCTGCCCGATTTACTACCACACACGTTCCAAGAGGGGACAGCCCCATATGAAGGAATATAGAGGTCTGAGGTGGAGTCATTTTGGCAGCTATGTGTGTCCAGACGTGTACGAACTTCAATATCATTCACAAAGTGAAGACCGGTTCCTCGGCTGCAGCCTCCTGATCTACACCGCGATTATGTGACCAGTATTAGCCCCATACTATGCTTTGTGCATTACATTCGCCACCAAATAAAATCGGTATAGTGGGATACTTTTGAACGACATGCCGAAGCCACACAAAATAAAATCTACCCTACGCGCTTGATACAGGGCGATGGTAAACAGACGCAACGATGATTTTTTTTTCTGGTGGGTAGATCTACCATAACCATCAGTCTCGTGTTCTGGTGAAGCGCACCCAATTATCGCCCTGTCATAGCGGGTTAGGTCCGAAGTCCCCAGAAGGGCTGCCTTCCCGGCGGCTATGGGACTCCGAGGGTTGCTGCGGTGCATTTGCATACTATTGCGGTATCTGCGAAAGTGGTGTAACCACCTATTGTTGGAAAGCACTTTGTTTCTTGTAACAGAAGAATGGTAGACCATCTTGTGTGGATTTTACGTTTCAGTATTGTGGTGGCCGTTTGAAACTTTCGGCAGTTCCAATGCATCATTGTAGGATAACCCATGCTAATATCCTAGCGTACCCCTCGCTGTGACCTTTCGTGGACAGTAATCCTTGTGCGATGTTGGAAGGCTTTATTGTATGTCATCATAGATGATGGCGGTTTCCAAAAACATTCGGTGTTTAACTTGATATTTTGACATCTGTAAGTCGAGCACAGCGTTTTTGTTGAACATCAACGTGGACATGCTTGAGCGTCTGCGAAATATCATTCATGACTCTCGAAGCAGGCTGTGATGCTGCCGTTTGTTTTGCCAGGGTGCTGCGCCTCCGCCGAGGCACAAAGCGAGTTCCGTTTCCGAGAGGCTGCAGATGGGAACGTCCCAGTTGTCCTCACTTGGTAGCGGATTGTCTTGCTGGTGTACGTTCTTTGCTTCATAGAAGTTCCGCAATGTCCGATTGCCGGTGCGCAATCTCCTTTCTGAGGGCGCGAAGCTGCGAATGCATCTTTCCAGCTGAGTCTACAACAGTGCCCAGTTCCCGTGTATGTCGCTTGCTAGGGGTTGTGACGTAGTGACATGAGTATCCTGTTCTCCCAGGGCACCTTGGTGCCTCTAGCAGGTCAACCTTTCTGTGTCAAAATGTCAGCCCAGAAGACGCCACTTAAGTTTTTTCTTGCCTTTATATCCAGGGATTGGGCACTGTAGCTTGATTGCGCGGGTCCACAGCAACGTGACCCTTTTTTGCACGCAGCGCAAACGTGTGATTTGTTCTTTGTATGTTCGTGAAATCTCCACAAACCTGCAGGTGTAGGCAGTGCTTAGTCACATCGCCGGTTTTGTGGCACGAGAAGCACAGTATTCGGTATGGCTGATATCGCGAAACATTCACTATCACCGTGTAATATTTTAGAAGTTTGGGGACTCTTGGGTCATCAAAATATATGGTGGTGGCTGTGATTGTTTTCCCCATTATTTGGGCTGATAACCCGTCTACCCGCTCGCATCACACCACTTGAGAATTCCCTCAATAGATTCACCTTCTTCTACAGTTCTATCCCTCCTGAAGAGTTGCTGGGGTTGGAGGTGTGCCGAATTTTATTTGACAGCGTTGTAGTACGGCCATTTTGCTGGAACGTTAGGCTGGTCGCCTCCAAAATGCTGTTTGCAAGCTCCTAATTGTAGGCGGTGATCTGTACGTACTTTCCAAATGATCGTACAGGTACATTGCCGACTCTAACCTTTGTGCGCTCGGAGCTGTTGTGACTATCAAATTTTCCAATGTGAGTATGATTCCAATGAGCACGCATGGCTTGGAGGCTGAATTTCTTCAGTCACATTATCGACTTGCCTATAATATCGACCTGCCTATCGGGTTACTTGCCTATAAATCCCGCTGATGCTCGTCTTCCAGTTGATCTTCTTTCTTATATAATTGTTCCACATGCCCCCTTATGAATTGTGCTCACTGTCTTCGTTTATGTCAGTGTGTTGTTCATCCATAGGGCACCACGGGTTCACCGTTGTCGCGCAGTAGTGCTGGTATAAGATGCAGCTCTGCCGATCACCCTAGAAACGCTGGGCCCGGCACCGCGGAGACTATGCCGCTGCAAGGCGACTGTGGAAACACAAAGAGACTGTGTTAACAGTATTGCATTATACAATAATCCATTTTATGTCAAGGTAACCTTGGTTTGGCGCAAAGAAATAATGATTATGGGGAGAGTTTTATGCGATATACAGAAACAAATATCCAAAATTTGTTGCTCTCTGACCAAAAGAGGTATCACGGTACTGTCGTAAAAATTAGAAACAATTTTTGAGCAGACTGTAACTAGTTTTTTGGTGGCAAACACATACATTTTTTAAAAACATAAGAGAGCAAATTACGTAAACCAGGCATTTATTTCTTAATAGCAAGCTTGAAGGCCATCGTGTTTGTTGTATTTTAACTCTCATGTTTGTAGATGGGTCCGCGAATGACTCGGTTAGAATATTTTGATTTGATTGGCACATGTATGTTTTCTTCCACTGTGACCAGATTGGTTATCGAGAGAAATACTACTCTACTTTCTAAAACTGCCAGGTCAATTTTTCCCGTACGTAAGATTTGGGAAGTCTATACACCTATACGTGTGAAACAATTGTCCTTGAAATTTTCCCTTTTCTGTAATTTTTTGAGCCCTGCACTAGCCATTGCCTAAAGATACAATCATTGTTTGTAAACTTCATGTCACAAATGATAATAAACGTTGAATCAATCAATCGTCACAAGATAAAATAGCCCTAATTGCTAGGAGAATGTGCACAGAAACTTAGCTCGCCGGAAAAAATGGAAAACACGCGCATCATGATAACAATAATTATTTCCTCACAAACCTTGCTAGGGTTAACTAGGGTTAATGTGTTTGGCCTCAGTCACAATGTTATTCCAGTATTGTAAGCTGTTCCTGCTGGACGTCCACTAATGAGAAAAGAGCAGTCCTATTTATGCCACTTGAATAGTGAGTATTCACTAGAAGCGGCGCAAACGCGAAGAAAAATAATCCTGAATAAGTGGCAGAATGTACTCATACACATGGCCCGCTCATGTGTTCGGAGAACACGCACGTCATGGTTAAACGTTATCCCCTAATGATGCTCCACCGTCGTACAAAACAATATGTGTTTAACACAGCTACTGAGGAATCAGCGACCATAGCAAACGCACTTTCGACGTGGCATTTTTTATTTGCAGCAGCAGAAAGTCGTGAGGAGATAAATAGGTCCAAATTCAGGCAGAATGCACTCTTGCTCGCACTTATCAGGAAAGGATCAATTCGTCATTGTGAAATATTTTTCCCTAAAAACACTCCGCCCCTAAAATATAGTGTAGGTGCTTTATCTCGGCTGCTGAGAGTGGCGGAAACAGAACAATTGCACTTTGGAGCGGCAGTATTTATTACCTGCGGAAAAAAAACGCGACAAGAGAAACGCACTCCAAAGTACGGCAGTATATCCTCGTATGCGCTGCTTGGTCATATGAGCCAACAATGCAGCCTTGATACTAAATATTATTCATTCAGAATACTACGTCAGCGTTGCCTGCTCTCGGTGTTTCGACGCAGCTGTTGAAAAACCAGCGAACGTGCCATCTGCACCTAAGAAATGGCGCTATTCATTAGTAGCGGCGCAAACGTAGAAAAACGGGCCCCAATGACCTCGAAAATGTATGGACTCGCCGGCCCCCGCATAGGAGCATTACGAACACATCTGCTAATGTTAAATGGGAATCCGCACATTACTGCGGCACTACACTAAGCAGTACCTGCCTGAAATTCGCTATACTGAGAAACCTCCTTCGCCTGTATTGAAAACGCGATAGAAGAAAAATGTGCCGAATTGCTTACAGAATATAGTCACACGCTCCCTTGCACATAAGAGCAGTGAACGCATCTGTCAAGGTTAAAGTTTGTACTCTCACAATATACCTCCAGTGTGCTAAGCTCTTTACGCTAGAACTCTGCTACTGATAACCAGTGCACGTAAGAACTGCACTATCGACGCGCCTGTATTCATTAGCAGTGGCACAAACGCAAGAAAGACGAGCCCAAATGGCATTCAGATTTACCTACACTCTGGCTTGCGCTTAAGAGCGCAAAGAACACACCTGCCATGGTTATGTGTGAGTTCCGCCCAATTACTCCACCTTTGATTTGAGCTTAAGACGCTTAAACGCAGCTTCTGATAAACATGCCATCATAAGTATTTCACATCGTACGCTGCGGTATTCAATATTATCACCGCAAAAGCCAGACTTATAATTGAGTATTAATGGTATACCGAATATACACCGATGTTCTGCACACCCTTACGAGCGGAGAGGAGACCTGTGATGAATAAGTGTTGTTATGTTACTACACTCCGCCACGTTACTAAGCTGCATGTACTTGAACTCGCCTACTAAGAGAGAAGCGAATGTCAGAATTGCACTTGGGGCGAGGGAACATTTTCTAAAAGCGCCGCAGTCTTGTAAAAAACGGGTTCGAGTGTCCTTTTGAATGTTGCCACACTTAATGAACGCGTTATGAGCGGAAAACGAATCTATATGGGTAAATTGTATTTCCTCACACCAATATACTACTTTACTAAGCAGTGCATGCCCGAACTCACTTACTGGGGTGCCAGCAAACGCGACAACTACACTTTTGATTCTGCGTGTTCTTGCCCAGAATTTGTGAAAACATTGGCGCAAACAAGGGAGGATATCGTAATAGCTGCAAATAGGAGTTTCTTATAGACAAGACAGTCACGAAATTGTGGTCGCCGCATCACCTTCGTTGGTCATCAACGTTGTTCTTTACCAGCCATACCAGCAATCTCGTGCGGCTGTTTTTATATAAGCCTGGTTTATAAAGTAACAATTCCGTCTCATTGTCGATGTCATCTGTCGGCCTTCCTGTTATACTGTACCTTCTTTTATTTAAACTCAATATGATTTTCATGACCATATGAAGCACGTACACTGATCCCTCTGTGTTTGTTAGGTATGTATCCTTGATACTGTATATAATGACACTCATAAAAAACTATTCAGTTCTGCTGTAGTCCTTAACCTAGAAATATTATACATCGCCCGGGCGATAGGATAGTATCGTTGTACCACAGATCATAAACAAAAAATCTGTACGCCGAAGTTCACGCTGACACGTTCAATAAACCCACTGGGAGGACTTCCGAATCTTTTTATACGAAATTCTTTTGCCCACAGAAAAAAAACATGTAAAGGAAAGTTTCACATCCACCTCAATGCAGTCGTACGGCTACGAAGGAAACCTAGAAACTACGCAGTTGAAGAAAAATTGGTCGTGGTCGAGGATTTCAAACCGGTACCACCGCTTAACCAGAGCTATCACTCTACCAACTGAGCTAACCAGGAGTCTAGTCATTTTAAGCACGAGAGCGAATTGGTGAATAACTCGAATTGAAATACGGGTGTTAATTGACCATATTAATGGGGAACTCACCAAGGTGGAGTAAGTTTCTGTTAAGAAAACTTACTGCACCTTGGGGATGTCCCCTAAATCTGTCAATTAAAAGAAGCAACATGCACGACATATTGTCACGACAGGTGATGAGGCACACCCGATTGCAAGAGCTATTACTGAATTTTTGAATGTAATGCGTGCTCTTAGAAATGCGCCTATCAAAGCCGTCGTGTATTATTTACAAAATCATACACCCCTCGGCCCTTGGAATAATGACGACATTATGCTATTATTAAAACAAAGAACTTGTGATACAAAAAAACTGCAGCCCAAAGAAAAGCCGTCACTTTTTAGGCCAGTACAAGCTACTGTGCAATAAATGAGATATGGTATTCAGAGCACGTAAAAACCAGTACTACCAAGCCACAACCAAGATGCCTTTGGCGAACATGCAAAACATGGGTTATCTCAAAGCAGCTAGGTAGCTGTAGTCTGTTTATTCCGTCTCATTTATTACTGACAGCATTCAAAACTGCACTGTCGAAGTCTCCAACACCTTCCTTTCTTCTAGAGCCAAAGCTTTGGCTGATAAATTGCCCGCTCTGTGGAAAGCTACATTCCGTCTGGCAGAGTTCGCAACCCGTTTGTGATGTACCATATCCATATTACGGAAGGAATTCACAGTATTTAAAATCTTTACACTCACAAATCGGCTGAACTAAATCTTATTACGGCACGCTTGTAAAGAAAAGTGTAGATATGTCTGGCGCAATTTGATGCAATCTTTAAAATCTTTTACCAAAAGAAACTTACATGTCCGCCCTAAAAAGTGGAAAGTATTCCAAGTTTACAAAACGGGGACCGTCTTGTTACAGTCCAATATCTGTTCTTAGTGTAGGAAATATTTTTTACAAACCTATACCCAACTGTAATAATAGGTTCTTTCACAATAACGTCGCAGTCTGTTCTCAGCAACATGGATTTCATTCTACGCAATCCGCTGTGCTGATATTGGCACAATCGATTATTGCGTCCCTAACCAAAGCAAATGCTACTGTGAGTCCTTTGATTTCACTTACAGATGAGTCCTTTGACTTCACACACAGTTAGGATTTCGAATGGTAGATCATTGTTCGCCTAAGTCAAAGCACAATGTCCCACCTGAGCAAGCATATGATTTGATATCAAGGTACACCAAAAATAGACAGCAGATTGTCTTTGTGTGTGATATCACTTGCACACCGCTATACTGGAACACAGGGGTTCCACCCGTATCGGTTTTCGTCCCGCGGTTATTTTTTCACTGCATATAAGAACTTTGCTCCTTTATGAACTTGTTCCTAAATTATTCTGTATGCCCATCATGCCGCAATATATGTACCGCGGACAACGTCCCTCAATAACAGAAAAAAATATGCTCAGAATTGAAAGTAAAATTCAAAGGTTTTTTACTAACAGGGTAACAGTAATGGCAACATAAAAACGTACGTAATATTTTGACCCCCCACAAACAAAAATTATGTGCAAAGACATCCACAACAAATTGGTCATCTGCGCACTAGAACATACAAAAACTTTTATATACCTCGGGGTTGTACTAGATAATCAATTCCGCTGGGCCCGTGATGTTGCTTAGGGATGAAGCTGTTTTGTTACTCTCACGCACCTTTAGAAGCCAGAGGCTACTTCTACAAAGGCATTTTAGTATTCATTAATCATCTAAATGTTGCACAAAAAATTGGACCTGCACTTAGGACTGTTACCCTGTCTCCTTTGTAGGTTACAAAACTGCCATAAGAACAATAAGTCACGTTATTGCTTAAAAACTAGCCGGCCGTTATTTGTAGTGCTGAAAATACCACCGTTTGATGTTTTGCGTCGATACAAGACTACTGTGTTAACTTTATTGCAATATACAATCACCCATTTGATTACACGCTAACCTTGGCTTGGTAACAAGAAATAATAATTATGGGGAGAGATTTATGCAATATAGAGAAATAAAAATATGACATATGTTGCTTGCTGAAGTAAAGAGGTATCACCGTACTGTCGTCAAAAATCGAACCAATTTTTGAGCATACTGTAACTAGTTTTTGGAGCGAACACTTCTTTTTACGATCATAAGAGAGGACATTGTTTAAACCAGGCATTTCTTGCCTACTAACACGCTTGATAGCCATCGCGTTTGTTGTATTTTAACTATCGTGTTTGTGGGTGTGTCGGCGAATTGCTCGGTTGGAACTTTTTGATTGTAAGGGCGAACATATCTTTTCTTCCACTGTGACCAGATTGTTTATCGAGAGAAAGACGTCTCTACTTTTAAAACTGCCAGCTCAGATATTGGTGTACGTGAAATTTAAGAAGTCTATACACCTATACGTGTGAAACCATTGTCTTTGAAATTTTCGCTTTTCTGAATTTTTCTCGAGCCCTGCACTAGCCATTGCCTACGGGAACAATCGGTGTTTCTAAACTTTATGTCACAAATGGTAATAAACGTTCAATCAATCAGTAAACACCAGAGAAAATGGCTCTAATGGCTAGTATTATGTGTCCAGAAACTAAGCTCGCCCTGAGGAAGGGAAAGCACGCGTATCATGGTAACAATATTTATTCCCTCACAATACCTTGCCACTGTACTAAAGGTAGTGTGTTTGAGTTCAGTCACAATGTTAGTCCAGTATTCTAAGCTGTTCCTGCTCGAACTCAACAAGTGAGAAAAGAGCAATCCTAATTATTTCATTTGAATGCTGCGCATTTATGAGAAGAAGCGCTAACGCCAAGGATAAACATTCGCAATTGGCAGCAGAATGTACTCACCCACATTCCTGGCTCATATGGTCGGAGAACACGCACGTCATGGTTAAACGTTATCACGTAGCGATAATCCACCGTCCTACCAAACAATATGTGTTTAACAGAGCTACTGAGGAATCAGTGACCGTAACAGACGCACTTTCGACGTGGCGTTATTATTTGCAGCAGCACAAAGCCATGAGGAGATACATAGGTCCAAATGCCGGCAGAATTCTCTCTTGCTCGCACTTATGAGGAGAGGACACACCCGTCAAGGTAACTATATTTCCCTCGCTACACTCCGCTCCTGAATTATAGTGTAAGGGCTTGAACTCGGCTGTTGAGACTTGCGCAAACCGAACAATTGCCCTTTGGAGTGGAAGTATTCATTAACTGCGCAAAAAACTCGAAAACAGAAACTTGCTTCAACGGCCTGCAGAATATCCTCGCATGCACTGCTTGTTCATATGAGCAGAAAACGCTGCCTCGATTCTAATTATTATTCATCCATAATACTGCGCCAGCGTTCCGAGCTCTCGGTGTTTCGACGCAGCTGTTGAAAGACCAGCTAACGAGCCATTTGCGCTTAAGTTCGGCGCTATTCATTAGCAGCGGCGCAAACGTTAGAAAGCGGACTCCAATGACGTTAAAAATGTATGAACTCACCGGCTCCCGCTTATGAGCATTACGAACACATCTGCCGATGTTACAATAGAATCCCTACATTACTCTGGCACTATGATAAGCAGTGGGTGCCTTAATTCCGCTACTGAGAAAGCTATGTACATATGACGTAACTGTGCACGCGGGGGTATTTATTAGAAGTGACGCAAACGCAAGACAAATGGGCCTCAATCGCTTGCATAATTTACTTAAACGTTGTCATGCCATATACAGTCGGACAACGCACATTTCAAGGATAGATATTATACACTCAAAATGCACAGCTTCAGTGCTACGCTTTTGGGGATGAAAGAAGCTACATCGGAACGACGTAACAAATGCACTTTGGTTGTGGCAGTATTTATTTCAAGCGCAACAAAGGCAAGGGAACATAAAAGTGGTCAATGCCCGGCGGAATGTACTGAGACCCTTGCTCGTGGATATGAGCAGAGGAACGGCCCTTCAGTCCTAAATAATGTTTCCTCGAAATGTTCAAACAATGTACTAAGCTACAGGTCTTGAACTCAGCTGCAGCGAAATTCGCCATCGTAAAAATTGCAATTTTGGCACGGTAGTTTTATGAGCAGCCTTTCAAATATGAAAGAAAAAACGTGCCCACTGCTCTGCACATTGTTCTCATACGCATGATCGAGCATATGAGTAAAAAACTCACCCAAAAAACTAACACGTTTTTCTCTCACACTACTCTTCAACTTTACTAAGCTCTATGTGCTTGAACGAACGTACTGAGAAACCTGGAAACGTAACAACTGCATTTTCGCTGTGGCGGTAGTCATTAGCTGAGCGTAAACGCGAGATTAAAAAAGAGCCTTCCCTTGCCTAAAGAATATTCTCACACACCGCTCGAGTATAAGTGAAAAGCTTGCAGCGAACATGGTAAAATGTTTCGCCTACTACCATACATCTTCCCGAAGATAAATTTTTATGAACGGAGAGGCGAACATACACGTGAACTTTGGCTGTAGCAGGACTCATTTCCAGCTACGGAAACAGGATATAAGAACAATGCACATGAATACCATCCGAGCATGCTCGCACGCACTCATCGAAGATATGATCTGACAAGCCACCCGTAATAATAAAATGTTATTCTCACATATTACTCTGCCACTATATGTGCTTGAAAGAGCTATTGAAAAAAACAGTGAACGCGACACTTCCACTTTGGGTGTGTTGGCATTCATGAGCATAAAACAATTTACGCCATCTTGCAGCCCTCTAATGCTATGGTGTAACAGGAAATGTGTTAAACACTTTGTATAGTGTTTGTCCAAACAAAAATTTTCTCTCAGAGTTGGGGGACAGTTTCAAAGTTTAAATTCAACAAAATGGCATACCTGAATGCGAAGGTTTGATCTGCAAGTTGTTTATGGTCAAGGAATATTTTCTTCTGAAAGCATTGCCTTCATCAATCTCCTTTTAAGTTTGTGTGCATGATGTACAAATATCTGTTTGTACTGCAGATTCTACTTGCATGCACTACTCGATCATATTGAAATAATATTCTATGACACAATTTTGCCCCTTCACTCAACTTTATGTGCCGAATGGTTCTACTAAGAAAACAGCAACTTTAACAATTGTACTTTGGCTCTAGCAGTATTTAGTAGTAGTGGCGAAAATGCGATATTATAAAAAGAAGCCTCAATGGCCTTCACAGTAAATTCAACCGCCCGCTAGGGCATATGAGCAGAGATTGCCCCGAATTGTGATAAAATTTCTCAACTAAAAAGAAAAATGATTTCAGAAATTCTTCTAAGCTAACGAAGTTTAAGAAACTGCGTGTATGAATTGAGGAAGACCTCGCTACCAATACAACTAGTTAGAAAAAACTGCCAGACTTCAATCTGGAGTGCCGTACCCAAGAGGGAAAATACGGGGCAGTGTTCGATAAATTTCTTTTTCGAAGCAAGTATTGTTTATTCGGTTGAGCCAACAACGGCACAGTCTGTTTCCAAGGCAGCAACAATCTACTGGAAGCGTACCATCTAGACACACAGTGGCTAGTCCACAAGCGAAGTTGATGCTAACGGTGACTGTCATGAAACCGTTAATTTAGCAACGAGAATATATATTTATTCTGTAAGTTTGGTAGCACGCTCCCAAGCCCAGATGATATTTGTGCAATTGTAAATACGTGTTCGCCAGACATCTTGCTGGGCTGAGTCTGAATATTACGATGCCCAACACACACTCGCTGAAGCATGTCGATAGCCTGGGGAGCCCGAGCGGCCGCACGGAGAGGTGCAGTGGCAGTGGCCGTTGAAAATGTTTCAGCGTGACTCATTTCCGCTGGGTCTGATATGAAACTTTTGTGGATTTTGATTAAGATGTGCCATTCTGTGACTTGAGCCGCCGATTTGTGTTATCGCCCTGCTGAATCCCGTCCTAAAAAACAAGGTGTGTTAATCATTTTCTGAGCGCAATTTAGTGCAAATACCCATCCTGACACTAGTTATTGGTGGTGATATCATTTATCCTGCTATCGACAGGCAATAATACACACACCTGGGTGGCACAAGGCAGAGAAGCATGCAAAAAATTTTTAGATCTGCTTGCCTATTTGATTTGCAAAATGGTTTGTGAATGCACACGTGGATCTGGGATCTTTGATCTGTTTGAAACAACCAAACCGGAAAAAAACGACTGTTCGCTTTTTGGAATATAATATTGAGGACAATGTTATCCATCGTAGATTTGTTTATATATATCATGTCAAGGCTGCCTAGAAAACCAATCTACAATTCCGCATGCACAAATGTTGATCTCATCTTTGAAGAGTTATCTTTTTTTGTTGAATTTTTAGGCACAATGTGTAACTGCAATGTTAATAACAACTCGATCTGCATCAAAATCAAGCCGAACTTGAGCATCAGCATTATTAGCAGCTGCGAAAACGAGACATAAGTAACAAGGGCCTCACGGGACTTTAAATTGTGCTCTCACGTCACTGTCAAGACTAAAGCAGAGAAAGCCTCCGGAATGAAAAAAAAAACTTTATTCTCGAACACTACTTTGCCAATTCACAAAGCTGTATGTCTATGAATGGAGTTACTGCACACACAGCTAACCTAACAATTGGGCTTTTTCAGTAGCAGTATTCATTCGCAGTGGCAAGAACGCTAGATAAGAAAAAATGCGTGTTAATCCACCCTGTGAATGTTGTTAGAAAGCGAACCTAACAACGACACCCACAATGAATGCTCAAGAAACTTACTTGAATACACGCAAGTCTGTTTGAAAAGAATAAAACTAGAGTGAAGTGCAATGCACCTAAACACTCCCATTATATTTCGAGATATTTTTGCGAAGGTTGAAGCAGTAAATCATCAATGAATGGCGATTGCCTGAGTTGTAATATTTTTAAAACAGAAATTAACTTGAAACATTTGCCAGACTATCTCATTTTTCTCCATTCAGCCGGTGGCGATGGAGGAGACAAGATTGGTGGAAAAGATGGGGAAAACGTAATATGTCGTGCCTTCATTTAGTACTTAAAAACTCCTAGCGCATGCGCAAGGTGCACACACCACCACTACACTTTACGTGGTTGCAGCACACAGTAGTGCGAGAGGTAGTATGATGCCATCAGGTGGCATTCAGCGCAAACGCTTGAGTCACAGACGGTGCACTCGGCGGGTGTACCGGCTGTCTTCAGCGTCTGCCCGTGTGCTCGTAGCTCCATCCGTAAGACAACAGTCTCGCTCATTTTCTCTATTCCTTCCAGGTTCGCCTCCTGATGGTGCCAGCAATCGGTTTTGTTTATTCGCGGGAATTGTCTGCATTCCAGAAAGAGTAACACACCACAAAAGAATAATATTTTTCTCACACTAGCCTGGCTCTTCCTTGAGCTCTAAGGATTTGAACGGAGCTGGTCAAAAACCTGCAAACATAGCAATTGCACTTTGGCTGTAGCAGTATTTATTACCGGTATCGGAAACGCTAGAAAAAAAGAGGCCCCTGGGGCCGCAAAAAGTTCTCACACACACTGCTGCAATACATGAGAGCAGAATTCGCCCGAATCAATTAAATGATGTCACACTACACTGGGACTTCACTAATCAATGTGTTCTTGAACAAAGCAACTGAGGAACCAGAAAACGCAGCCACTGACGTTTGGCTGTAGTTGTAATCGTAATCAACAGTGGAAACGAGAACTGAGAAACACGAGCTCCAATAGCCTTCACATTTTATTCACACGCATGCTTCAGAAAATCAGCCCATAATGCACCTAGAATAGATAAATGGTGGCCCCATACTACTCTGCAAATTTCAAAAGGCTGTGTGTGCTTGAACAGAGCTACTAAAAACCGGAATGTAACAGTACGACTTTGGCTGCAGTAATAAACAGTATCAAGGGCAGGAACGCGAGATAAAAATAATACCCTGCACTGAGCTTCAAAATGTACTGACACGCTTGTCGGCCATCTGACAGAAGAACTGAACCACAACGGTGAAATTTCTTATGTCGCCTTGTTGTGCTACTTCATTAGGCAGTATGTGTTGGAACGGATCAATTGAGAAAGCAGAGACAGAGACAAAGTGTGGTTTCAAAATAAAATATTGATTAGCAGCGCCGTTACACGCAAACAGATAGACCACCACTTGGCGCCTAAATATGCTCACATAGACAACAATAGCATGCGTGCATATAGAGAGGAAAAAATTTTAAAATGTATTCTCTGCCACTACCCTGCCACTAATATAATCTCCATGTTCTTGAAGGGAGCTTTTCAGGCACCAGCGAACATAACAATTGTCGTTTGGTTGCAGCGGAATTCAGTAGCAGTGGCGGAAAAGCAATGTAACGTTAAGGTGCCCGAATGGTGTGACAATTACACACACGGCTCGAACATATCAGTAGATATGGCACCTGAAAGGATAAAATGTTTCTCTCACACTAATCTGTCACTATCCTGAACTGCATGTGCTGGAACGAAGCTATTTGGAAAGTAGAAAACGTAACAATTGCACTTTGCAGTGGTTTTCGGTACTAGTGGCTAAAACATGAGGTGAAAAAGGGCCCCACTTGCTTGCAGAGTAGACTCACACGCCACGCTCGAGTACATGACCAGAGAATGCCCCCAAAAATAAAATGGTAATTTCACACTACACTGCCATTTCAATGACCTGCAGGTTCTTTACGGAGCCATTGTGACGTTTGCGAACATAATAATTGCACTTTGCTAAAGCCGTATTCATTATGAGTGCTTTAGGCGTCAGGTAAGAAAGACGAACCCCACTTCTCGCAAAATGTACTGACACCCACTTCTTGCTCAATTAAGCAGAGAACGCACCGGAATGATAAGATATTATTATCTCACTTTACTTCACCACTTCAGTAATCGACCTGTTCTTGAGCAGACATACTGAGAAAGTCATGACCACAAGAATGCCACTTTGGTTCTAGCAATATTCATTTACAGCGCCGACAGCCGAGAGAGGCAAATTTGGCCTTACTGGAATGCAGAATGTTCTTACATGCACTTATCGGGCATTTAAAGCCGAGAAGAAAGCTGAGATGACAAAATGTATTGTCTCACACTACTATGCCAATTTACAACAGTAATGGTAAATTCTAAGCTGATCACGAGAGCATCGATCAGTGGACAGTTCAACTTACAAAGCAGCAGGTTTATAACCATCAGAGATAAGATAGCACCACCTGCTTTTGCTCGTTGTCTTTTACATGATATAACCGTGATACAAATAACATGGCGAGGCTGCTCGATTCTTTGCCACCCAAGCGATTACCATGACATTGATCCCCGCTGTACGTGAAGAAAGCTACTGAGAAACCAACTAACGTAACAATCGCATTTGCTTTAGCGGAATTCATTAGCAACGGCTGAAACGCGTAATAAAAAAAACGAAACTCACTTTCTTTTTAATGTACTCACACGCAATGCTCCAGCACAAGAGCAGCGTCCACAATCGAAGTTGTGAAATGTTATCCACACTTTTCTGAGCAATTTCATTATGCTGTATCGTTTGAGCAAAGCTACTGAAAAAGCAACTAACGTAACAATTACACTTAAGCATTGGTGGTATTCATTACCGCGAGAAAAACGCGAGATAAAAAAAACTGCGCTCAACTGGCCTGCAGAATGTACTCATACACAAAGCTCTATCATACGGGCACAGAACGCAGCCGAAATGATAAAATATTATGGTCGCTCCCAAATCTGGCCACTTCCGAACTGTACGTGCATGAATAGAGCAACTGAGAACCCAGTGAATGTAACAATTGGACTATGGCGATGGCAATATTTAGTAACAGCGGGGAAACGCGAGATACGAAAAAAGGGCGCTCTTTGGTAACATGTCAAGGTGGTAGAAAAGCTGAGCTGTAAACGGCATCCGCAACGATTACCCGTTTCACGACACTTCAGTTCACACTCGTGGCTCCAAAGAAGTGAAACCACCGACAAGTCAAATGCACTTAACCACACCCTTAGTTCTTCAAAAGAATATACCCTGCCAAAGAAAAATCAATTTGTGGCTCATGAAAGGTTGCCTGGTCGAGTTAAATTGGTGAAGAAAATAAGTGGAAACCCTTCTTTTATAAAAATACGAGAACCTCAATCCCGTGTTTGGCGAACTCACTTCTTCATAAACTCTTGCATTACCCACGGAGGGGACGAACTCGGCAGCACAGGAGAAGAAGTGCGACTCCAGCGGCGTTTGTGTGAGCTTCCTGTATTGTTATACTCCTAGCATTTGGGAAAGGCATGCACATGGCTGGTACACATAGAGTGTGCGGAGCGCCGAGTAGTGGGAGAGGTCGCGTGGCGCTACCACCTGGAATTCAGCGAGAACGCATGGGGTACAAACACAGATGTGGTCGGTGAGTGCGCCGTGTGACTCCCACGTCTCCTGTGGGCTCGTCACTCAATCGGTAAGACAACGGGTTCTCACTTGATTAGGTTTAATTAGTGGTGGTGGCAGTAGCTGCTTTTATTTTCTCTCAGGAGTTTTCTGTTGCACCAACCGTGGAAAAGAACGGTTTGGGGGTTGATGTAAAGAGTTCGACACTAAAACTGGCACTACTGGGCTGCAGAATGTCCTCACACAAACTCTTAGAGAATACGAGAGGAGAATGCGCCCGAGTTAATAAAATAATATACTCAAACTACTCGGCCACTTCACAAAGCAGTGTGTAGTTTAACGGCGCTGCTGATAAATCGGCGAACTCATTGCACTAGCGCTATAGCGATGATATATAGCTGGGGCGGAAACACGAGATAAGAAATACTGGCTTCACTGGACTGCAGAATGTGCTCATACACTCCTCAAGCATGTGAGAGGAGCACACACCACAAAGAAATAAATTGTCTTCTCTCTCCTAATCTCACATTTCACTAAGCTCAATGTTCTTGAATGGAGCTACCGAAAAACAAGCGATCGTAACAATTGTACTTTGGCTGCAGCGCTATTTACTAAGGCGAACAAATGAAAAAAAGAGGCCACACTAGCATGAGAATATACTCATGCGCAGTGCTCCAGTATGTGAGAGGAGAAAATGGCAGAAATGATTAAATAGTACTTTCAAGCTTGCCTGGCAATTCTTTAAGCTCTATGCGCTTGAATAGAGCTTGTCAAAACCCAGCAAACGTAACAATTCTACTTTGGCTCTATCAATATTCATTATCAGTGCCGGAAACGCTAACAAAAGGGCCCGCTGGGCTGAAAGCAGGAACTGAAGTGTCGACCCCAACAGAACCGCGGAGGCGTGAAAACAATGAAAAGCCGCTTGTTCCAGAAAATCGAGTGGCTTCGATTCTCTCCCGCTTGATCGGCTAATTTCCCGTTTGCAACGCCGACTTGAGGTAATAGTACATGTTCAGCCTCAAGGGCTTTTAGATGGACATTTTATAGTTTCTGTAACGACTTGCCCCGCATCTGCGAACGTGAGATGGTCGCGGCACCCTCTAGGCGAATGACGACCCGCAGCCTGCTGGCGGTTACCTAACTGACGGTGGGCTGCTGTGGTTGTCGGTATTTATCTGCCGTCCAAACACAACGTTGCCATCCAAGCCTGGCGGGGCAACGAAACGTAGCCGACAACAAAGGTTATGGTCGGAGTGGCGCCTTATACTTATCACAGCTCTTACCCCAAGTTTGTTTATACAGCTCAAACACAAACCAAACTACACCTGTTAACCCAGCTAGTAACAGCGCGGTGGTCTCCGCGGTCGCGTACTCCTCGTGGGCCCAGGTGGTGATCTGTGTGTGAGAACGTCGGGTGCTGACTGTGCCACTCTCCCGCCATCGGAAGGGACTGCAGTTGCCGGCGTCGTGTTGGTGCCCGATGTGCAATTGGCGCTACAGTGGCGCGAGCCACACCAGCTCCAGGTGCTTTTTCTGGTAGCGGCCGGTCTAGCTGTTGCCTCCCTGAAGGGCGGGTGAGATTGCATCGCGATGCATCATATTCAGCATGGCCACGTGGTCCCGTCCTACATGCAGACGAGCAGTGATGATGCACTGGCGGGAGCTACCACCTGCCCGCCGACCAGGGTCACCAGGCCAAAATCGTTTATTTATTTATTCCCATACCTACATTGCTCATAGGGCATTATAGTGGGGAGTTTAGATAATGGATATAAAATACGAGATTGCATTCATTAAAAGGTAGGAGAGAAAAACATTATTTGTAGCTAAGCATAGAAGACCTAAATTTCTGGACCATCATGTCTGCAATACTAAGCATGCATGGGGTACCTTTTGAGGGAGCACATAACACCGTTCTGTAGAATATATTTTCTGCCTGGGCCCAAAAAATTCAGTTCAGGTCACAAGATACATTCCGTACCACAACACACTGTCTAGCATTGGAAATAATTACCAGCAACAGAAGATATAAGTGGCGTGTAGATTCTTATGTAGTGACAGAATCTCGGAGAACTGCCACCTCATTTTTTACGGGGAAAAGCAGGTTCCATTCGCGCATTGCGCGGGCTAGAAAAGAAGTTGGCAGGTGGTTTTAGCCCGCACACTTCTTTTAGCATTCATCATTTTTGTTATCACATTAAATATACCTCTGTGCTTAGTGGTGCGCGGTTAAAAACCGCATCTCCAAGGAACGAGAGGTGAAACACAACTCGGTGCAGTGCAACATCTTCCAAGCATAGGTCCCGTTTTAATCCTTCACGCTGCTTGGAAATGCGTACATGCCCGTTATGAAACGTGGAGCACGTATCTGCGTCGCTCTTAGACTGTCGACAAGAATTTCCGTATGCGAAACCCACACAACATATCCGTATTCATGAATGGGCCGGTCGTCGCTGAAGTAAAGTAATATTTTGACGTTTAGTGACGCATGCTAGAAGTTTTGTAAATAAAATAAAGTACTCGACCTGCTTTTAAATTCATGCGTTGTTCGTGACAATGCCATGCCAGAACGGCTGAAAACGTTACACCTAAGTGTTTTCCTTTGCTTGTTTCTGATAAGGGGGACTCGTTAAAAAAATACTGAGTAGGGAATTGTTTTCCTTTAGGGGAAAACAAATATTCTTACACTTTGAGAAGTTTCGGGACATAGCGACCTGTCGCACCAGGAAGAAATTTTATTCAGCTCCATTTGCAATGCTTCTTGGCAAAATCGCTATTATTTAACTGTAACACATGCAATCAGCTGCATACAGCCGGATTTTCGAACTGACTCCGGCGCCAATTTCATTTAAATACACAAAAAATAATGGTAGACTTAAAATGAACACTGCGGAGCTACAGATGATGCACATGCATACTCCGAATCTCCGCCATTGATCACCACTTTCTTTGAGCGAACCGTCAAGTAGATTTTAGGCCTGTAAATACTTTTCTCTGGCCACCATAGAAGTGAAAGCTTATGAAGTAAGAAAACATGGGACACTTTTTCGAACGCTTTCTGTAAATCTAAGAGTATGTAGACTTTGTGGAATGTTTTTCGCAATGGTCTAAATATGTCGGGGGTAAATTCCACTAACTGAGTTACGTATGAGTGACAGGCTGTAAGCCTGTGTTGATAACAAACAAACAAACGTCTGTTTCGAAGGTGGCTGAAGACGCTTGTAAATTATGTGCTCCAGAGCTTTCCAACACACAGATGCTAGAGATATGGGTCTTATATTCATGACACTGTTACAGGGCCAAGTTTTATAGGTCAACACAATGTTGCCATTTTCCAGCCTCCAGGTGATTCTGAGGCTCAGAGAATGAGGATACAGTACTTCTAAATATTTTGAGATAATGTGCACGCAGTATTTCAGAACTAAATTGCGTATCCCATGTGGACCTGGTGCCGAGTTTGGATTTAGTTTTGGGGGAAGGTTGAATATTTTAAGTGGTGATAAGCACTATCAGGCATACCATCAAGTGCGTTGATCAAGAATAGAAGATGTTGGGGAACTGACGTGGAATACACGGAGGCAAGGTAATAACACCTCGATTTATCTCGTTCATTAGTAAAAGTAGTAATATTGTGAGCATAGGGACGTTATTGCCGGACATTATGCCCAAACGCAGAATAACCATCATCGCTTGCATTGTGGACACTAAGGAGTGTGTTTCCCGTTTAGTCATGTCTTTGTACCCATCGCCATTATCATCTGTAAATGATCATCATCTTCCCCTCGCTTCGACTGCAGACGAACGTCTGGGCTCGGCGACCGAATAAAGGCCTTCTTGCGAAACGCCGTCTCTCAAGTGGTGGAGGGTGCATTCGATCCTGCCGTCTACCTCTCCCGGTGACACCACTGGAGCTTCCATCAGGTCGACGCTTACTGCTCCCCATGCAGCCCGAGAGCAGCCATTCGGGCAGCAACGCGGCGGTTCCGGTCCAGCCAACCATTACGATCACCAGCCGCCAACGCCAGCCTTCCTTTTTCGCTGGCCTCCGGGGCGAAGACGCAGAGGAATGGCTCGACCAGTACGAGCGAGTGAGCGCGTTCAACGGATGGGACGACGCGTTCAAACTGCGGAACGTTTCCTTCTCCCTGAAACAATTTGCGGAGACGTGGTTCTTCAACCAAGGAGGTTCAATCGATGATTGGGCGAGCTTCAAGGAAGACTTCCGCAAGATCTTCGGGACGTCCTCTGCTAGCTCGGCTGCAGCCAAAAAGAAACTGGGTGCCCGAGTGCAACTCCCAGAGGAGACCTACGCATCATATATTGAAGATGTCATCGCGCTCTGCCGCCGGGCCGACAAGGATATGCCTGAAACGGAGAAGGTGCGGCCCATCATAAAGGGAATTGCTTCGTTTGCCTTTAATGCAATGGCTCTACACAATCCCAATAGCATTGCAGATGTGCGAACGATATCACAGCGGCTCGACCATCTGCCGTCTATCCGCATTCAACAGGACACCTTCCCTACCTTCCCTTATGGTTATACCGAACTCCGTGTGTTGATTCGTGACATCATTCGTGAAGAGCTGCAACAGCGCGACACGCCCTACTTTCAGAACAACTACGGCCGCGCACCTGGGCTCCGTGACATGGTCAGAGAGGAGCTTGTGTCTATGACATCACTTCCCCAGCCATGTCATTCCGCCCCTCTTCACGCACCGACTTACTCAGAGGCCGTATCACGCTTACCTGTACCCGTGGAGCCGATTGCTTCACCGCCACCGCATGGCCACTTGACCGCTCTTTCGACACCCTCGGCCGCACCGCCTTTCCGTTCAACATGGCGAGCACCACGCCCTACTAGCGACCGGCCCGTATGCTACTACTATGGCATTCGAGGGCATATTTCCCGCTTTTGCCGACGACGCCAACTGGACGAGCGACGCGGCTACGCTCCCTATGAACGGGATAACCGCTTCAGCTACCCCATTCGTCAGCGTATGCCGTCACCCCCTCCGGGCCGCTCGTCGTCCCCCTCCTGACGCCCCGGACCTTCCCCGCGGTACCCGTCTCGCCAGACGTCGCTCTCCCTCGCCCTACCGTCGCTCTCTGTCACCACTACGGCCCGTCGTGCATGCTCCCACCCAGCAATCGGAAAACTAGACACTGCAGCTTTTGGAGGGAAAACTGCATTGTTTGGATCGACCAATATTCCTCCTGAATTTCCGTCTAACATGTTGTCTGTTTCTGTCGAAGGGGTTCAAGTGGAAGCGCTCGTAGATACCGGAGCACGTATTTCTGTCGTTCATGCTGACCTGTGCTCACGTCTGGGAAAGTCAAGACTCCTTATGTTGGTCCTTGTTTACGTGGCCGCCAATGAGCACGACATCAAGCCAGCTGCCTATTGTACTGTGGCGTGTTTTGATTGGAGGAATCCGGCATCATATTCAGTGTGCAGTGCTTTCGCCGTGTGCTCATGAACTAATCCTAGGATGGGAATTCCTATCCTCTGCTTCAGCCGTTATTTCCTGCCGTCACCCGGCCATCAGAATTGCCGACACGGAACATTTAAGTTGTAGGACTCACCACAGCCCTTCCTCAAGTTGAATGCTGACTGTGTCTTGGCATCTGGTAGTGAAAGGAAATTCTCTCCGTCATTTCAGAAGAAATTACAGAAGGCGATGTGGTGGGCCGTCCACGGCTGTCGATTTCTTCCGCATGGGATTGCCATTGCAACTTGTTTAATTCGATTGGCAAAAGGATCAGCAGCACTCGCCACAGTCAATACTACTAATGAGCCCATTCTACTGCACCGAGGAACCACTATTGCTTCAGTAGTCGACAGTAACCCTGATTCTGTCGTTTCTGGTGGCACCCAGGCCTCAAAAGACTCTTTGTTTGCTTCGCCTCCCGATCTGTCAGCTCTTGCTACCACCGTCAGTTCCGAGCTTACCGCCTCATCAAACGAAGCTATTACTCGACGTTCTCGCAAAGCACTACACCTCGTTTGACGTGCATGCGCCCGGCCTCACGCAGACCACAGCGGCAGAGCATAGAATCGAAACGGAAAGGGCCCCACCGTTATTCGCCGTCGACCGTACCGTGTCTCCTCGTCCGAGCGGAAAGTAATACAGGAACAATGTGGCTGATATGATCAAGAAAAAAGTTATTCGACCGTCGACGAGTTCGTGGTCTGCGCCCATTGTTCTAGTTCGGAAGAAGGATGGTTCCGTGAGGTTCTGTGTTGATTACCGGGCTCTAAATAGGATAACTCGTAAAGATGTATATCCTATGCCACGAATAGACGATGCTTTAGATTCTTTGCAAGGCGCAGAATATTTCTCGAGCCTGGACCTTCGTTCCGGGGGTATTGGCAATTCCCAAAGGCCGAAGTGGACAAAGAGGAAAACGGCATTTACCACTCCAGATGGCCTTTATGAATTCAATGTTAATGCCCTTCGGTCTTTGCAACGCCCCAGGTACTTTTGAACGCATGATGGACACTGTGCTCCGCGGCTTCAAATGGAAAACGTGTTTGTGTTATTTAAACGATGTTGTAATTTTTTCGTCCACGTTTTCCCAACATCTGGAGCGCCTAGATCAAGTATTGACCTGCCTTTCTGATGCAGAACTTCAATTAAATACCAAGAAATGTCGTTTCGCCAGTAAAAGTATCAAGTGCTGGGACACGTAGTTAGCAAAGATGGGATTCGTCCGGACCCCGACAAACAGCCGCTGTTGTCAACTTTCCTCGGCCACTCGCTCAAAAAGATCTGAGAAGCTTCCTTGGCTTGGCATCCTATTTCCGCCAATTTATCCGCAACTTTGCCACCATAGCTTCTCCTCTGCACCACCCAGCAAACCACTAACATCTCTGCGACGTCCCAATAAGATCCGAAAGTCTAGGTCCCAGCAGTATCTCTATTAGACATCCGTACAACGTGCAATATTTTAATGAAAATTTTGGATGTTGAGATAACGTTGCTGGTACCTTAATGTCGGACGTTCTTTCAACTTTGCTAAAGACGTACTCTCGATGTTGCTGCTGCTTCATTTGGGGACCGTATTTAGACATATCTTGCTGACGTTGTTCAGATGTAGCTGGTATGTCCGTTTTTTACTTCGAACATGTCTATCGCAGTTACATTTATTTTAGCTATATCTGCTATACTTTATTTTCAAACTCTCCGTAGGCGTACTATATTGAAGTTACCGGGGGGTTTTGTATGGTTTTTGTAATGGTTTTGTACCCAGGGGTTTTGTGCAAGTATTGTAATCCACCACTATTGATTTGAAATTTTGACCTTCAAAACAGTAGCCCAATACCGAACCTCACGGAAGAGGGCAAGGACTTAGTGCAGGATTCGTTTACAAGCGACGTTGCCAACGAGCCTTGTAAGATTTTCTTGCTGGGGGGGGGGGGGGGGTCATTGCCGTCAAATCTGAACAAAATAAGATAGCATGATGACCAAAGACACAATTCGCACAATTTTACTGCTACTTGATTTAACCTTGATGTTACGTACCGAATGCAGCTTCACGAATTCAAAGTGTGAGCAAAGCAAATTTCCGGGGCTGCCTTGACACTGAGGTTACCTTCAAACGTCCCTTGTACGTTAAACGGCAAGGTACTCTGCCTTTTTTTTGCCTCTGAAAGAAAAGTCGATGACACCATCATTGCAAAAAAAAAAACTAAAAAATCCGTGAGGTTTTGCCAAGATTGGAACCATAGACTTTCAAGACACAACACCAGCACCTAAGCTCCAATCCACTCGACCACGCCGGAAAACAATGGCGTGGACCCCAAGAATTTGGTACCCTAACAGAGGCTGCAAGCGAATATTGTCGGGGGTGATTCGTTTTGTCGTATTTGACAAATTTCGGCAGTGCTAACGCTTGTTTCTTCCGCACCGATCTTGGAGGCGAGGTCAATATGCTAATACTGCAAGTGATTTGTAACCAAAGCTCCTTATTTAAGCCAAGAAAAGCTATCGCGCTTCATCGTTCCCCCCTATGCAAGCTACGGTAGCCGCGAATGGAAATTGAATGCAACCGCTAGATTTCTGGCGTTGATAAACTTTGTTCGTTACGCACCGATCTTGCAGGCAAGCCCATCATGCTAACACTACAAGCGATTTAGCCAGAGCTCCCGTGTTCTAACTCGCAAAAGCTCTCCAAACCCCCGATCTCCCCGATGAAAGCAAGCTAGCCACGGATGAATGCGCACTTTAGAACAGAAATAGCTTGTTATTTGCCTCAAGGCACCAAAATTACCGCAGTGTTAAAAAAATGATTGTTTTCTACGAACGTTAATGACCCCAAACCAGGAAATTGACATATAATCCGGACAATGTCGCCTCCTTTCGGATGCTTCTTGGCGCTGCGTCGACGCTGATATCTGCCGAGCAGCATAGACATCGGCATAGCTACATAGGAGCAGTGGGAGAGTGAACTTGCCAGCTCGGACCTAAGTAAGCAGCTTTAGCTTGCCGAAAGGGCGAAGACGGCAGACCGCACCAACGGAAGTCATGGGCTTAGGACCCGCCCACTTCGAAGCTCGATCTACCTGTTCCAAGAAAGTTTTTCTCCTCCTCCTCCTCCTCCCGCATCAGCTCACGTCGCCGTACATTTTACCGGACGCCGTCAACGCGGAGCGATGTCGACGCGCGAAAGCGCGGAATATACGCTGCAAGTGGTTGCGGCATCAGAACAAACCAACAAACCGTAAAATTACGGCGGCCACAACCCCACGGCAGCTGTATTTCCACCGCAGACCCTGAAATTGCCTTAAATGCCGTAATCTAGATTGTCGGCACAATTACTGTTTTCTTTAAAAATACCCACGCTCAAGCTTTTCTTGTATATAATTGGCAACTAATATCTGTATTTGCCAATAACTTGGGCATCTATTTCGCAACGCGTTTTATCAAGGTGGAACAAGTTTTTCCCTCGGACGAACACGAGACAGGAAGTCGCTGCGCGGCGAGTCCGATAGTCCGATCGTCTGTTTTTAACTGCACTCCGTATCGATACGCGTGCCTACAGGCCGGTGACGGCACGGGTGTGCACGCCTTCAACTTTCGTTGCTTTCATTATTTCGGTGATTTGACTACCATGGATTTATCTACCGGACGAAGAAATACTCCCAAGTAGTGGAGGTAAGTGAGTACTAGTGAACCTTGTTTTCTTGTCATATGTATTTAACGTAGCAAAGTTGCTCTCGAACTTCGGTACGCGTAAGCGGTTAGCCCTAACGGTTTGAGGGACTCGCTTTGTGCGTTGCGGAGATTTGTCGGTAGACCTTTGTACCTGGCTGCCTGACGTTTGTGAAACAGAATCAATTCTCCCGCAATTTACTAGCCCTGTGTTTGGTGAAGTGTTTGTGTTCTGTCCTGTTTTGCTAGGCGATTGTTTCGATATGAAATGAAATAAGAGAAGTTGGAGAGTGCGAATATAAGGCCCAGTGCGAATATAGGCGTGTTTGAGTTACACGCACACCGTGTACTTTTAGCGTGATATTGGTTTTTGTTTCGTTTCTGCAGATGCCGTTTTTTTCGTCATAATATTTTTCGGTTAAAAAACGTGCACAATAAATTGAATGATTGCCGTGCGTGTAGCATTAAAACAAAATAATAAATCGAGTGAATTCCGAGAGTACAGCATTAGATTAAAATGCCATCTGGATGCTTTTTTCGCGTTTCGATTGAGTGTTCAATCTTTTCGAACGCTGAGTTTGGTGGTGAAATGTTGGAATGAACAACGTGTATGCAACCCGAATTTTTTTGTAACGTCAGAACTACACGCATGTCGCTGGTTGTGCTTCGTACTCTTACTGCAGCATCGCAAACGTAAATTAACCTTTCAGAACCTAGTAAAAATATTCAAAAATGGCTGTTAAATTTCTGTGACTTATGCAATTTTCAGCTTAATGAATTTAGTGTGTGACACACCTTCGGGATCAGAGTAACACAGCATTTGGGATTTCGCAGGTTTAAGGCAGAGTATGATTCTGGTTTCTGGCCTGTCGTTTCCTAATAACTTACATGTTGCAGGCTGCTGACTGGTGCCACTTAGACTATGTGTGACTGTCATGGGGCTGTAAAAATGTCTTGCACTACTTTGATGCTTCCTGCTGTACAACGTATACTTCAACTAAAAATATAGGCCTAGCAGGACGAGCGAACAGGACAACATGACTAGTTTTTCACTGATGTGCTTTTTGAAGGTTTAGTTATGCATATATACGAACTAGCCCACCTCGCCTTTCTGCTGCAGGTTGTATACGTCCATGGCAGTGACGCTGTCCAGGTTTGTGCATGTTTCCTTTTGCCACATTTTCTGGACATGGCTTCATCCGTGTATATATTGTCACATCAATCCACCAAGCGGTTAGGATAGACACAGAAAAATATTTTGCAAGTTCAGATGGGACCTGTAGCTGTGCTAAAATGTCCTCAGAGTCCCCATTCACGAAATATTGTTCTTATATATAGTGGTACCTCACATTAGCTGTCATATTTTTTGTTAAGGTTGCCTTAGTAGTGCCAGTGCTGACACTAAATTATATCCACCCCACTCTCTTCTTGTCCTTTATTGTTACACCCATCTTCTAGCGCTCTATTGCCTGCTAAGTCGTCCTTAATTTAAGTTAGACCCTTTTAGTTACCCTGGAAGTTTCTTCCCCGTAGGCTAGTACCGGTAGGATGCAGCTGTCATACACTGTCTTTTTCAGGGACAATGGTAGGCGGCCATTCTGTATTATACCAGCCTCAAAAAGCTGTATTAACAACACAGGTTTTCCTGTACCCATGCCTAGATTGATGAACTGGCTTGCAAGGAGGTGCTACTGAACAGTCTGCACAAGGCGCCTGCTCAAGCTACTGTTGACGGTCAACTTGGCGCAGGACTTCTCCTGGTTTAGGAAACAGGAAACACGCTTTTTTCCACCTGCGAGTGGCATCCTGCATTGTGTGTAACTAGATATTTTCGTGTAGTTACAGACATCAAATTCTTCAACCAGACAATGTATAGGGCCCAGATTTTTATTGTCAGTCACATCCTGCGCAAATAACAGCCTTGTCGACAACCTGCAGCCTCTTAGTTTTTATTGCTACAAGCGGTATTAAATTTTTTTTCTTTGGACCATGAAAATATTACTCACTTTCCAACCAATCCGGTCTGCAACTATTTTGGCAGTTTCTGGCACCACAACGAAGAACGCAAACTGTTCAAGAATCCCTACCATAACTGATGATGGAGGCATGCACCATTGAACCACCATTGAACAACTATTTTGGCAGTTTCTGGCACCACAACGAAGAACGCATACTGTTTCAGAATTCCCTACCATAACTGATGATGGAGGCATGTACCATTGAACCACCATTGAATCATTTCCGTGCTTCCATGCGTTTTTATTTTGTGTTATTGTTCTTTGAGCGTATCACTTGGTGTCACGTAGTCATGTAAATCTGTCTTCTTGTAAGTAATATTCAATCATTTTCGTGTTCCCCGTTTTCTCGTTTGTTCCCAAATCATATCACTTTGTGTGAAATATTGAAATAGTGTAACTTATTGTTTTCCTAACCAGAATTCAATAAGTTGTTTCTAAAGTTCTTTGTTGTTTTGTTGTTGTCCTGCCATTTCACTAATTGTGAATCATTTCATCACGTAAATTTCTACTGCTCTTGTAACCGCCTACAGTATTTCTTTATACACACATTTTCTATAGATTATAACCATTTCCCTAGATGTTGGTGTTGTTAAGGTAGCTTAATTGTATGGCACTCACAGCTACCACTCAACACCACTTCTGTGTTTCCTAGGTGCCTTTTATTTTATTGTTCCTCAAACGTTTCCCTACATGTGAACTATTTAGTTTCGTAAATTTGCTGTGTATGGTAGCCACCATTCAATCATTTCTTTGTTTTCACACTTTTCTTGCGTTGCTTTTCACCCAATTATTTTTATGTGCGATATTTCAAGTTGCATAGCTATCTTGTACTTGTACCCTGGGTTTACATGTTTGCTTTTCTTCCTATTTTGTGTCAACCGTTCTCCTGTGTTGTGACTATTTATAGTCATGAATATTTGTACTATTCTTGTAATTGTACAATGTGTAGCCTATGGGCCAGGGCAGATAGGAATGAAAATTAAAGTGGTTGTGTTTCGAAAGCATATTACATAATTTGGAAGTCAATATAAACTGTTTTGCCATAACTCTTGTGTTTTATGTGTACTTTGAAAGCGTTCTTACTACCTAGCTGCAGGTACTTTACACATAGGATGGGAGACTGTTGATTTTTAAATAGTTTAATTTTTGAATTGTTTCTGTGATAGTTTATTTGCAGAAGGCCTGTGCAGCCGTGCTGTATGGTACAATTCGATGACGCTACGTGGTTGCCTTAGTGTCCAGGCTGCTTGTGCTGATCAGGACTGGTTTGCTGTTACTTACTGCCTCTTGTTTTCGACGCGACATTTCTTGTTTAGAGTTGTGCTTCGTGTGCTTCTGCGAGAGTGTGTGGTTAGCTTGGCACTTCACATATGAGACTTCATGCAGTATGCAGCACACAAAAAGTGGAAAACACATTAATCTAGAAACCAGTTGACAAGTAACAGCAAACAGTGCTGATAGCTAGTAAGGCATTGTATTTGAAGTATAAATGCCCCCAACACGTAGGCAACCTTGGAAAGGAGGCCTGGCCTAAACTTCCAAATAATGTATAAAGAATGTAAATGTCAGGCATACAGGTTCATAGCAACAATATCATACTAACGTACAGAAGTCATGAATATAACAAATTAATGCTTGTGCCAAAGACAGAAAACCGATGTAGAACAGACATCTATATACGTCTTGCATGCGTACCACTACATATCCATAGACGTACCACTAAGGTGACATCCCGTAAACAGCTTATAAAAGTACCATGAGACATCTATTGGACGTGATCCTTCGTGTGATTTGGATGGTTTTTTTGCGGTTGTAGCAACGTTGTATATATGTAACTCCGACCCCAACGGTACGTCTCCTGGACATCTGCAATGTCAGTTGCTGACGTCTCCGGGATATCTGCTCGACGTAACGTGGTTCGCTGGGCAGCTTTTACGGGCTAACGTCCCTTTCAACTGGACGGATGAGTGCCAACAAGCTTTTCAAGCCCTCAAAAACGCTCTTACATCTGACCCTCTCCTGCGTCACTTCGACGAAACGGCACCTACCATACTGCATACCGATGCAAGCGGGTGCGGCATTGGTTCGGTTCTTCTACAATCTGATGCTCAGCTTCGTGAAAAAGTAATCGCCTACGCTAGTCGTTCGCTGACACCCGCTGAGCAAAATTACACGATCACAGAACAGGAATGTCTGGCTGTTGCCTGGTCAATTCAGAAGTTCCGCCCATACCTGTACGGCCGACATTTCACCATTGTCATTGATCGTCACGCCCTCTGTTGGCTATCAACGCTAAAAAAATTGTCTGGGCGCCTAGGACGGTGGGTCTTGCGTTTGCAGCAGTACGATTTTACGATTACGCGCAGGTCCGGCAGAAAGCATTTGGATGCTGATGCCCTTTCGCGTTGTCCCTTATCCTCGTCAACGCCCCCTGCCACTTTGGAATCCCGGCACATAAGCTTGCCATTAGCCCCTCTCAGCTATGCTTCAGTGCTCCAATCGTGGGAACTGCCAACGTTGCAGAGGGAGGATACCTACTGCCGGACTTTGATTGACCGGCTCAATGGATCTTCTGAGCCGCCCAACAGCCGGTTGCGACGCCAACTACGCCTCTTTAAACTTATTGACGGCGTGCTATACCGTACCAATCATCACCCTTCCGGTTATAACTTGGTGCCTGTCGTTCCTCAACGACTCCGTCTTCCCATTCTCCAAGCACTTCATGATGACGCCACCGCTGGTCATCTTGGCTTTGAAAAAACTTGCGATCGTGTCCGCAGTTGCTTTTTCTGGCCAGGTCTGTCATCTAGCGTCGCCAAGTATGTGGCCTCCTGCCCTTCTTGTCAGCACAGGAAACGATCTACGTCACCCCCGGCCGGTATGCTTCAGCCACCTCCGTGCCCTTCTGCTCCATTTGAAGCAGTCGGGATTGATTCGTACGGGCCTTTACCGTCAACACCAGATGGCTGCCGTTGGATTATAACCGCCGTAGATCATTTAACTAGATATGCGGAGACCGCTGCGCTCCGATCTGGTTGTGCCGAAGAAGTTGCTGACTTCGTGTTGCGCAATATCATCCTGCGGCATGGAGCGCCTCGCGTTCTGTTGAGCGACCGTGGCAGAACATTTCTTTCGCACATACTCGCTGAAGTTCTTCGAGCCGCCAATACTGTCCACAAAACCTGTTCCAGCTACCATCCACAAACAAATGGCATCACCGAACGTTTCCATCGCACTCTGTCCGATATGATTTCCATGTACATCAACCACAACCACAGCATTGGGAACGTAATTCTACCATTCGTAACTTTCGCATATAACTCCGCAGTCCAGCGCACCACCGGCTCCTCGCCCTTCTTTCTGGTTTTAGGCCGTCAGCCCTCTTTTGCCATAGACACATTTTTTTTCTCTGCTCCTGTTCCTGCTACTTCGCCGTTTCACGAACAGTTCGCTTTGCGTATAGCGCACTGCCGACGCATGGCCAGAGACCGCACGGAATGTCGTCAGCAAGAACGGAAGGCGCGCTGTGACGCGACCCATCACTCCGTCCAATTCTCCGAAGGAGACGAGGTGCTCCTGTGGACGCCTGTACGCACGCCTGGACTTTGTGAAAAGTTCCTACACCGTTACATTGGTCCTTACGTTGTCGTCCGACAGACTTCTCCAGTTAACTATTGCGTGACCCCATTGGACCGTTCAAGCAATCGCAGGCGTCGTGGAACAGAGATAGTTCACGTATCCCGCTTAAAACCCTTTCAACGTCGACAGCCGTAATCATTCCCGGCCAGGAGGCCGCCTTCAACTGAGGGGGAAAGATGTGAGCATAGGGACGTTATTGCCGGACATTATGCCCAAACGCAGAATAACCATCATCGCTTGCATTGTGGACACTAAGGAGTGTGTTTCCCGTTTAGTCATGTCTTTGCACCCATCGCCATTATCATCTGTAAATGATCATCATCTTCCCCTCGCTTCGACTGCGGACGAACGTCTGGGCTCGGCGACCGAATAAAGGCCTTCTTGCGAAACGCCGTCTCTCAATATTGTGGAATATTGGAGGGATACAAACGTCGTCTTTGATTTTCAAGTTTACGTGTTTCCATGATTTCTTTGGAAATTCCTTTCCTCTGGAGCCAAGAGAGTGAAAATATGGTTTTTTTCTCTGATTTCCCCATTTCGAGACCAAGTTTTCGAAGTCTAGAAAAAACACTGAATCGAGATTTCCACTAAGTATTTTAATGGAATATCACTGTTAAGTACACCCTTTACGGGATTATTACACCAAGGATTGTTTTTTCACTTAGAAGGAATGTGAAAATCAATAGGCTGTAAAAGTTTTTTTAACAGCACCATTACCTCAGCAAAGGAAACAGTGCTGCTTTTCTCTTAAAATTATCAAAATATGAGACAAATTTCCGCTATCAAAGAACCATACGTTCGTGGGTTTTGGTGAGGCTATATACGGCATGGGAGCAACAGCAGAGGCAGCCACTGCATCAGGGTCACTTACTTCGGGAAAAATGGAAGCAAATTGCAGCCGAGAAAGAGAGTTTGATGTCATAAGATCTAAAGTGGAAGCGGCACTGGCATGGGACCTGTTGGGCGCACCACGAATTGATTAAGACCATGTGCAGCGAAAAGATCGTAAAAAAGCAGACGACAGGGATGAGCGCAAAAAAAGTACTCCCATCTTATGTGTTCACTGCGTATAGGGCATATAATTGCACCACCAATGAGAAAGTAATCACTTGAGATATTCATAAAATAATTAGGGTGTGGCGGTTGTCATTAGCGGACGATAAAATGATCCAACTCTAGGCTGTTTGTATTGATGCAGAACAAGATTACATCAAAAAAATTCATTACAGTTTCCCGCGACGTCAAATACAAAGCTTGGCAAACTGTGCCTGAAATCACCAAAAACGCCTAAATGCGTATTGCGGTCTTGGTGATAGTTCACGTATTTCACTGTATATATTTGGGAGGTCAAAATTGATTCATCAAAGTAAGATTCAGATTGGTTAATTATGTCAAAGCCAAATGGTGATGCCAGTCTTCTTAACTCGTCGAATTTGTTCTTGACACTTCAGCAATTGTTAATCATTACGTTTACAAAAGAAGGACGCTTCTGCATATGGTGAACATGGCGGCATCGAAGAAGCTTACGAGGCCACTATGTTCTGCAATACGGGTGCTCGACGCCACTTCAAGTTCACTTTTTTTGCAATTTGAGGTTATCAGCATAAGGTAGTAAACGTAGTTTTGTCCGTCACAAAACTTATCGTACCTCAATTTCAACAAGAAGGAGAAAGCCTTTGTAAAGTCGTTGGGTTTCTGTAGAGCTACATGTAGTGAACGAGAAAGCCTTCCTTCATGAAAATGTCACGTCATCAACTTCGGGGTAGCCTTCGTAATTGCCTTCTTATCTTTTAATTAAAAAAAGCAAACTTTCATGGGGCGCTTTTTATCTTCAACTTAACTGCCCAGACTTTGCGCTTGATTCCTTGTAAGTGGGTAAGGCGATACACCTAGCATGCCAGAGCAGAAGGCTACGACACTTTCTTCGGCTTGCTTCCAGGCTTCAGGCAGATTCTCCCCAAAAGCGAAGAAAAGAAGGCTGTTCCTTTGTAGCCTATTTTGGGAATCCTCCGTGAAAGCTTTCAAAGCAGCTTATTCTGCAGGCGGCTATCAGAGGTGGCCAAATATTTACTGGACTGCGATCGAAATTGCTCTAGTAGGTCAGCACGTTCAGTAAAGTTCTTTGGTTTTCGCCAGTGAAGTCTTGTATAATCCATATGTGCCTTAAAGTCGATGAAATTTTTTCTTGTCCTTAGTTACCCCTGGTAAGCATGTGTACGAGACCAGAGATATCCCATGCGTTGGTCTGCGTACAAGATTCCGTAGTAGGAAATGGGTTCGACTGCACACCGCCTGGTATAACTAACAGCAAGTGTGAAAACCAAACATGGCATACCCCAGACGTAAACTGGTTAACAAACCAAGATAGCCAATACTCGGTGTCACTGGGGCACGACACCCTAAACGAAAATGGGTTTGAACTTCTTATGCATTCGCAATGGCTCATGTAACTAACCTGTGTTGCAAGAAGGCGTGAGCACAGAGTGCAGCCGGCGGCGTCCCGCCCCAACGAACGAGGCGTTTGTGGGGAAGTAAATAATGCTGCAGTTGTTCCGGGTGGCCACACAAAAAATCCGACAGGTGACAGTTTAGCCGGGGGGACGATTGCTACGTGTACGAAGAATGGCTGAGAGAAGGGCCCGAGGGTCGAAGCTACTTCTTCCGATTAACTTGATCCTGTAGCACCTCTGGCGACCAGTCCAAGTGGACCGATCCAAGCCGCAAGAGCAACCCGTGTTACAAAAAGGGGTGAGCACATAGTGCGTCCGGCGATGTAAGGTCGCCTTTGGCGAAGACTGGAGCTCCGGACTCCGGCGAAGAGCCAGGACGGCAACCTGGTTGAGCAGCCAGCTTTTGCTCGAGCTGCTTCCGGAGCGTTGTGGATCGGAGGTCTGGATGCACACGTCCCGAGATGTCTTCAATATGCGGCCCATCAGGAGCTCACAAGGAGCACAGCCAAGCACCTCGTGGCATGTGTTCCATGTGTTCCATTATTCAAACATGATCCGAACAGCCTGTGTCTGGAAATCCCCAGACTTGATCTTCTTGAGCTTGTCCTTAAGTGTTTCTACCACCCGCTTGGTAGGACCGTTCAATGCAGGTTGGTACGGCCGAACTATCATCCTGTGGACTACGTTCTTCCCTTGACTGGGGATTAAGCGGCGCGTAGTTTCGGTGTCGACACAGGTTAGCGAGACTCGACCTGGGACAGTCTGTGCCCCCTGAGGGTTGCCATCGCTAGCCCAACCTATTACCACACATCTTCCGAATCACCAGCGGTTGTGGTTGCAACTGTCTATATCAGTACTGAGGCAGCTCCAGGAGCGTCTGTCCGGCCGGCGGCTAGTACACTTGTGAGCGCGGAGGAGACGCATGCGGGAAAGCACGCAGAAGCGCTCAACCTTGTAACCCGACCGTGGCACCCGACCTGAGCGTGTGCGGTCCAATGACTCCGATCCATCGGGTACTCTGAGAACGGGTGATGAGGACATAGACGCCGGCCTTTTCTTGTGTGCAGCTCAGGAGAGGGAATGGGCTGCGTGATTGGAACCTTTAAAAAAGCCAAGAAAGTCAAGTGTCACTGCCCGAAAGGCCGTGCATTAAAACACACATCTTGTGTTGGTCCAAACTGTAAAGGACGGGATTGAACTGTAGAGGCTTTATAAAAAACCTTGACGATGTTTTGGAGATACTGCGTGCCAATCCACCGTGTGTAATGTTCTACAGGAAGCGCACCTAAACTGCACAGACACAAACGTCCTGACTTATTATAGGATATCTAGAAAGGTCAGAGATAGCTGCGTACCCTCATCCGGCGGTAAGGTCATTGTTGCCGGGAAATCCAGGGCATATGATAGTGTCACAAAAAACACTCTTCTTGAGGCAGTGGCAGTCAGTACAATATTATATAACAGGCTATTAAAAACTGGCTCCCTCGGCATTTCTCCTGATTTCCAGATATACAGCTCTGACTTTGAGGCCAGATAGATCAGTTAGCTGAACAATGCATATTTACAGGTGACATTATATTTCTTTTGGACACTTTCTTAACTCAGTCCCGAGGTAGCCTAATCGAAACCATTCCTAACCCCTAGTGCAGCACGTCTTTTTGCGAAGAAACAGTGCACTTACCGCATGATAATGTTACACACTTGCATAAATACCGATGATGGCCATTATTTCCAGGTGATAGGGATCGGATACAAGAAGGGAAGATAGAGGAGTGAACGCTGAGCGGCCGTTGTTTTCCATGCTGTGTCGTGATCCCGATTGTAAATAAACCTCGCTGCTTCGTCGCCCGTAGCAATTTGAAAGTAGAGAGGTTTGCCGGCATGTTACAGAATACCTGCTACTATGTGGGGATGGAAAGAAGGAAACAAAGGCCATAAATGAAGTAAGTTGGAAGAGACAGGAAAAAAGGAGAAGGAAAAAAGGACATGAAGCTTTGCACGTGTGAAAAAAAAAGGCTCTAGAGTCTTATTGTTCCGTTGTTGAATTGGGAATCGGGCTGTCACAAAATGCCGGATCAACAGAAGCAAGATACTCTACAAAGGAATCGCTTTTACTGTCAGTCTTTTTCATGACAAGGCGGGAGACACAATAAGCGTAGGCGTCGCCTACAATATCGTGAAATGTGCCCAATCACGTTGCAATAATAACAAACCGGACCGTCATGAACTTGCTCCAAATCACTATCTCGGTAGTGGTTGAAGAATTCAGCACTCTAAGAAAAAAAGGTGGTCAAAAGAGAGTCCCTGGCGCCGCGACTACCTTTTACGCTTGGTGAGTCAAAACGGAGTCACAGAACATAGTCATAAATTTGGCGACCCTTATACATTTGGCGACTCGGTTCGGGGCGCAACTTTGCGGGAGAGGGGAACTAATACGAGGAGCATAGAAAACAAAAAAAAAGGGATGCTGCTCTTAATGGTCGCCGCAGGTGTGACGTGAGGCGTTTCATGAAAGTAGAAAAAACTGCGCGTAAAAGACAGGACCGTGAGCAGGCTTCGGGCCATTGACATTCAGGCGGAGTGGAAGTTTTTGAACTGCCTGCGTGCTGCGCCGAATGGCGTTCTTTGTGTAGTGGCCGTTAGGGTGGTTTTCGTAACTACGCGGTCTTGCTGGTCAGTGTCGCGACAATTTTACAGTGCTTTTGCCGTGCTCCACGTGAGGACAGCGTCCATGATAAGGGTAGATATACGGACGGAGCTGCGGCAACACAGGAACTGCGTCTGATAGAGGTAATTGAAGTATTCACCGCGGTGAGAGGTTTTCGCTCGTGAAAACATTTCGTGCACTCTGCGAATAACGCTCAATTGTGTAAGATATGCTGCTTGAATACTATGCGGACAGTCGTGGCGGAAATGTCTAACCGCATTTGTGCGTGAGTGGCGGGTTTTTCGACGGCACTGAGTATGCGAACAGGGCAGCATGACCGTTGGCGCCAGCCGCCGCCGATGGCTCACCGTCGACGAAACGGGGACCTTGAACACGATGGCCTCTCCACCGCCAAGGCGCAGTCAAAGTTTGTTTTACTTCCTCTGGTGTTTTTATTTGACCCTGCGGTTTGAAGAATTTCGCTCAGGCTGACAGAGGCGCGAAAAGTCAACATGAAAAGAAACGAGTAGGTGTTCGACAGCGGCTTATTTCGGCGCCCGAACAGCAGTCACTTCGTACAAATGCGGGACGCGTATGTATTGGCACAATATAATTTTGCGCGTACAGTCATGGACAATTCAAATACGAACCGCGCAGCGCACGGCCGAAGATCCCGGTGCCGTCACCTGGCAGCGGCCGAGGAAAACGCAGGGACGTGCGTAGTTGAGATGTCGGGAGTGAGGCTGCGTGTCCCACTGCGATATCTTGCTGTCTGCTCGCTTGCATGCTTGCTTTGTCGCCATGCCGCAAGAGCGCTGACAACAATTGTTAAGGGTCCAGCGCGAGATAGTATGGTATCTACGGCCACTGTGTGCTCGGCTCACACGAGCGCCTGCTCACCCTGAGTGCTGGCGTCACATTGCCGACATAGCTTTGAATTTAGGGTGTTGTAACGTGTCCAAATAACGTTGGACACCTGGGTCGCGCCCAAACCATGATCAGTACTGCCCGCTCCGCAGATTTTACTAGTACTAATGGGCATGCCCTCCTCGTCTCCCCCAGCCCTCACTCTCACTATAATG
The DNA here is from genome assembly GCA_013339765.2 of Haemaphysalis longicornis. Classification (NCBI taxonomy): domain Eukaryota; kingdom Metazoa; phylum Arthropoda; class Arachnida; order Ixodida; family Ixodidae; genus Haemaphysalis; species Haemaphysalis longicornis. The sequence goes on along the minus strand of CM023454.1, from coordinate 5,175,627 downwards.
TTTGCGAAGGTAAACTAGTGTTAAATAAGTTCCCTTTGATAAGGGTTGAAAGTATATCAACTGTTCCATTGCAGTGGCCATCAACCATATGAAACGCCGGGTACCTTGAGAAAGCTTGACTGATTGAAGGGTTTAACGCACCGACGCAACGCAGGCAATGAGGAACGCTGCAGTGGAGGGTTCCAGAATAATTTTGACCACCTGGGGATCTTTAACGTGCGCCGAATTCCCGTACACGCGGACCTCGAGGACGCTGGCGTAGCTTTGTGGTTAAATTGTACGGCGAGGCATAGTGAAATGCGGTTTTTATTTTTCAGCTTTTTCAGGTTATCGTGTCTGAATACCGCGTCGGTAAGCTTACGGTGGCTGGTGCTAGAGGAATATAGGGGGTGCGCAGAACGCTTTTATGCTACTCCTGTGGTGGATTCTTGCGCAGAGACTGTGCTCGTTATTAGACCATTTCTATGTTTTGCTCGCAAGCCTGGTCTCACCTGCTCCTGCAACGCGTAGATGTTTTGTTTTTGTATAAACATAAAATTGCGCACCATCCTGCTGCAGCTTGCGCACCGTAAGCGTTTTCTTCATAGGCCGCTGGTCTAACGAAAGGTATATCATTGTATGGACTTTGGAGTGAACGATTATTGTGCTTCAGGGTGGCGTAGTAGCATTTGCAAGACCACATTCGTGAACAAAAGGCGGGGAATATCTTCCTTAACGATCACGCGTACGTGAAAATCACACACAAAGAAGCAGGCAAGGAAATTTGTATGCACGCCATGTCCGGCTATACCTAAGTATACTCAGCGTTATCTTGCACTAGATAAAAATTCCTTTGTAGTACTATAGCTCCACACCGCTTTTGACTCGATTTATAATTGCCAGCTCCACGGCGAAATGCAAATTCGGCCGCTTCGGTCTAGGTGAGCCGTCAAATAAACGTTTCCAGCGCTAGCTACCACAGCCACACTTCGGAAAAAAAGCCCATAAAGCGCGAGCGGTACAAACTCAAAGAACGAAAAAAAAACATGGTGGACAGGCCACGATCATTTTTTGCATGGCGTTGCGACAACTCGCCTTAGACGGCGCAGGTGCGTTACGATAGGGAGGGAGAGCGAAAAGGAGGGAAGGAGCCGCCGACTGCCGATGAACGGCCGTGATAAATGGGCCGGGGGTATTTCTCTTCCACCTTGAGGAAAAACCAACTTAGGGAGGGGGGGAGCATTCCTACGACACTTGGCGTTCGATATAGGGGGTTTAGCTTGTAATTTTATTCGATATAGACGTATATTTTGCTATATTTGTCACTGCAACTATACTGTTACCGAAAGGAGTTCGACACACTGGATAAGTCGATGCAAATGGTTTCCATCAGTTGGGTTTGGGTGTACAACTTTAGTTTGTTCTCTTTACAGATGCAAAAGGTGTCAGCGCTCCTCTTTTTGCTGCCCTACTTGGTGAAGGAAAGAGAGGATGACATCTTCAGAGTACTGGTGAGAACAGTGAGCTTAATTTGCGAATTAGATGGCAACATTGGCAAAAGGCTCTTGGCTTGAGTTGCCCCTCGCCATTAAACATTAATGTGTACCCAATTTTAAACTAGAAGAAATGATCTACATGTAAGACAGAGCAACTGGGAAAAAATTGTTGCTCTTTAGAAAGGCTGGCTGACGTGTTTAGGCTTAACGTTTATGGGTACTTTGACCACTGGTAGCGAAATAGCCCTGACCCTGCACTTTTTTGCTTTCCTAAAGGTCAAGTGCACTCAAAATTTCGGTTTCTTGATAACCTAAATTTTGTACCTTACCATAAAGAGCTCCAGGGGAGCTCTAGACCCTGGGAAGTAACCAGTGTGTTTAATATATCGGCCAGCAAAATCAAACTTTGGAAAGATCCACAGTGGGGAGGTTGCTAGTGGTTCCTTAGCATCTTGAAGTAGCACAGACTAGATACAGACACGAGAAGTCGAAAATAGACATACAACAGCGCTTTGTAAATGGTTCGGCGCAACATGGTATTTACTTGTGTAACTTGCCCTTATGTAAATTGTGAGTGCGTGACCTAAGCACCTATTCCTCAAAAAAAAATCTACTTGCACAATTTGTGCGCTCCAAAAACGTTTTGCTGTGTTAGCTGAACATAGGAAAAGTGCGAGAAGAATGCAAATGCAATGAATGAAGCAGGGCATTTTCTGAATTAGGACATTTGCTAAATGAAACTGCCTGCTGTTATTCGTGAACAAAGAAGCAACGAATGTAGATAGAAGGGTCGGCGGTAGCTCAGTGTTTTTTCGGTCTCTTCGGTTATTTTGATCTTATCACTAAGCGTGAGTGGCATTTAAAGCATTTGTTTGTTGTGCTCAGCCAGAAAAAATCAAAACTGACCTTGTGGCTCTGCGCACCTTTCACCGATTGTGAACTAACAGAAAAACAGGCACGAGCGGCTGCAATCGCGATTGCTTGAGATAATGCCTTGAACATACAAGGGTAGTAAAAAACGAGTAGAAAAAGAGTGGTGCCACAAAGAGACAAGCCGTGAGATAGAGCAATGTTAAAGGAAAATGTGGCAAAAAAAAAACGGCCTGAAAGGTGGGAAGTATGCAGGTTTTTTAACCGCAATATGGGTGTCAGGTTGCGAGTCATGCTTCACATGAAGCTAGCTGCGTGTACGTGTGTGTTATACAACCGGTTTATTTAATGCGTACGTTCTAAGGGCAGGTTGCTACGACCCAAATGATTAATCATAAGAAGCGGGTCTTCGCATAACCGGGGGATGTACTTTAACTGAGCTTTCGCTGTAACTTATCATCGCAGGTATGTCCTTTTTAAGTCAACGTGGCACAGTAAAGACAGTCAGAGTAATAATTTATAATTATTGATGTCTGTCCACATAAAGTACTTTTTTACAGCAACTAAATTTCAGCATTATTTTTCTTTTTTTACAGGACTCAGATACTTCATACTCGCACCCGACTCTGCTGTACACGGGGAGCAGCCCACTCTGGTCCGACTCAATCAGGGCGGTGTGCGAACATGTATCCCTTGACGTCTTTGACTTCACGTCAGGAATTACTCTTGTATGTGCAATGTACTGGGCATGCAACCTGCAGTACGTGAAGTCTGCAAAGCAGATCTTTACAGTTTTTGGAGGAACTGATGGTGGTGCGAAAGGGCGCATGCTTGAGCACCTAAATGCCGGCGACAAAGGTAGTCACTACTTTAAGAGCTTATCCAGGGGCAGCCAGGGAATAAATACATTGTCCAGTGCCAGCAGATCAAGTGGTGGATCTTGCAACTCATAGCTTTCGTGTAAATTTCTGTGTTCTAAAATGAACAAAATATTCCAAGAAAAATTATAACAATATTCAATTAATAATTCTTTAACACACTTTTTTAATGTTTATTTGCATTGCGTATGAGCGGTAAAGTGGCCTTATCATAAAGCCGAACCTAGCTGTATGCATTAAATATGAATGCATTCAAGATTACAATTTTATTAAGCAATAACAGTCTGCCGAACTCTGTTTTGTGTATTTTATTGTCGTGTTTTCAGTTTGCGAGTTGCATTGTTCTAGAATTTTTTCACTTAAGTTGTCTAAAGCGACATTTTGAAATAGTTGTTATAAAAGTGGTTTTAACAATTTTTTTGTTTTCATATTCACTTATAATTTTGTTTTGTTGTTGAGCCAGCAGCTGATGGCCGATCACTGTTGTAGGGTTGTGTTTTAAGTGCGAATGCACTTCTTAAGCGAGCCTGAAGCGTCCGCCACCGTCCGCATTCCGCCGCCATCCGCATAGCAACAGCTGCGGGTGCGGGCGCTCCTCGTCTTCCTTGGCAACGGGGGGAGATGGGCGCGCGCTGCCTGGCCGCTGACATGGCACATACCCACGTGGGGGATTGGCTAGGAATCGGGCGTTAGAAGGGCTAATGCACCCGCTTAAAGGAGTACTGACACGAAATTTCAACACTGAGATCCGCTCTAGCAATCAAGTACAACGACAACACAAATAGGTGTCTGTGAATAAATGCATTTTTCTTTCTCTGTAGTTGTGTGTGTGTGTGATCTCTCTTTCGCGAACATTACCGAACCGCGCAAATTCAACTCCTGCATTCGCACTTTCACATTCTTCCCCTCGGGGAAATGCGGGGAATTTTTTATATGTGAGTTCAAGTGTTGCTTGTCCCGTTCAGTGTTACAATTTTGTTATTTGAGACACGAATGTTGTCTAAGGTGATAATTTTTGAATCATGTATTTTTCACGTTTCTTGTAATCATGTATATGTTGTCTAAGACAAACTCGTGATTTTTGTTTCTTGTAACATTTTCTATAGGGACCGGGCAGCTGAACGGGTGGCGCCGCCGCACGGCGCGCCTGTGGTCAGTGGAATGCGACCGAGCGTTGGAACGCGAAGTCGGTAGCTGGTTTTCGTTTGTTTGCATCGCCGGACTGAGTGTTTTGGTGTTCTTGATCGTAAAAATGTCTGGCAAAACCAAGTCTAGGCAGACGTGTTGCATTGTTGGGTGCACCAACAGCTACGCAAACTCGACAGAAGCTTTTACGCCGCTCCAGTTCTACCGCTTTCCGCCGCAACGGTATCCGCACCAGCGTGAACGGCGGGAGACCTGGATACGGTTAGTTCGGAGACAGATGTACGTATGTACTGGTGAGATTACTGTTTGGTCGTGGAAGCGCTGTAGTGGAACAAAAATTTGCTGCAACCGCAAGCGTTCTGTCTTCTGTTTCCCAGGAGTGACGGCACTGGTACCTGGAAGCCGCAACCGCACTCCCGCATATGCAGTCGACATTTCGTCGGCAATAAGAAGTCCGACGAATCGAACAGTCCTAGTTACAACCCCAGCATTTTTCCTCCTGGGTACAAGAAAAAGACGGCAGCTATTGACTGCCAGGGCCGTTATGAAAGGTAACAACAGTGCGTTCAACTATGCGTTTCCCGCCAGCCCTTCGATTGAACGTACGGAAACAACAGCGCGCTATTTGTTTCACGCCGAGCCTCGGCGCTTGAACGTGCGGCCTTGAATTCGCTTCATGCTGCAGTGCAAATGAAGGGGCTTTCGTTTATCCCGGCGTAGGTATGAAAAACGCCTTCGGATTTACGGGAGCCGCGTATTTTAAGCCGTTGTATTTATTTACTGCGGGCGGAGTAAGAAAGACGTTAGTTCGCAATTTACAAAGCATAAACGTCACTTGTATATCTTCCATGCTTTGTATGCTTCCACTAATGCATTAAGCTCAGAATTTTCGGAAATGCATGTTTACGCGGGATATCAGTGTTAATGAGGCGACATTTGTTAATTTAGAACAAAAACGGTATCACCAGTTATGAACGTTTTGCGCTACGTTTCCGTCGTGTGATAACCGTTTAAACTATACTTTTCCTAATAATCTTCCTCTTTAAGGGTAAGCTGTAGCGCTGAAAAAAGAAAAGTGATTATCAGCTGAGTGAATTCGTGTGGTTGATTGTTAAGACTGGTGTGGGGAGGGGGAAGAGGATGTCAGAAAGGTAGATAGGAGAGGCAAAGGCGAACTCGACTACAAGATAGTAATCATGACACACACACACATACATACACACACACACACGTACACACGCACACGTACACACACACACATGTACACACACGTACATACCCCAAGGCAGTTAAAAGGAAGGAGTGTAACTGGGGCTCCGCCAACAGCCTTCGGCGCCCAGTAACTAAAGCAGCCAGCGATTTCAGAGATGAACACGTGCAGCCATCCCCTTGTTTGGTTTCTCACAGTAGCACTTTTAAGCCGTCAAAATGTAGTTTTCAACAAGCCTGCATACATAGCCTCTTCTAGTGCTCTTCGAAAGAATGCGTACTTTTAAAATAGAGTGAATTGAGTCAGCTTGTCCAATCTTCATTGATTTTTGTTTATTGCTTGTACTAATGATGTTTCTGTATCTAGAAGTTATCCTTTTTTCATTCATTTTTACTTGGCTCCAATAAGTTCTGCTCACTCACACGGTCAACCAGCCACGTTTGTACTTGCTTCCTTCTCTTGTACAGACATCCCACCAGTCGCAATACTTGAACTTATTTGCTCGTGTTAAACACCCAGGTTGAGCAAACGGCGTGCAGAGAAGTTCTCCTCGACCATTCAAGTGGGGCAGGAAGAAAGTAACCAGGTACGGATTAAAACAAAGCACAAGAGTGGTTTCTCTTTTGTCTATTAATCGTAAACAGAGCAGGTATTGAGCAGCTAACTAGCACACTAAATAGATGTGTTGCTGCTTTTATTAACGTTTAGCTTTGGTGTTGATTTGCCGGCACTGTAACATTTTCTGAATATGCTAGCCGTTGTGTTTGTTGCACCTGCGTGAGTGTTTGACGCCCTAGAGTTCAATGCACCGATTTACGTCTCTGTTACTCTGTATGTTCTACTTTATACAGATGAGCCACTCTGCCCTGAGATGGGGGAAGATGTTCCACAACTTTGCCAGGAAAGAACAAAGGAGGTATATTGTTCACTCACTCTATATCTGTGACCGAAAGTATAATAGCTGCTAATATAGTGTTAAAACGTGTTTTGCTTGTTGCAGGTTGGAACTATGACTGCGATGTAGACTCAGTGGGAAGAACCGCTGGCTGAACCGCATATTTTTCTTAGTTTTACAGACAGTAACACTGCATGCACGCAGATTTCATGTAAAACCGTGTCGACAGCCTTTGCTCAAACTCAGCCTTGTGTAATGCGCAGCACAGCATCAGGACCGGATCATAAGAGTGTGTACTTTTGTGGAGCTCAAACCGTACAGGCAGATGAAAATGCCATGTTGGGCCTGTGCTCAGTAACTTTCTCAGTTTTTTCCTTGTTGGTGAGCATCCTACCTGACACTAGAACGGTGTACGAGCTGACAAAAGCTGATAGGCTTACTCTTTTCCTTATGAAACTTAAAACTGGAATGACGTACACAGCACTAGGAGCCTTGTTTGCTGTACACCGTAGAACAGCGGCCAGGTGTTTTCTTACCGTCCTTGATACCCTGTTTACACAAACACGATGTTGGATCGAGTGGCATCACCGGGATGACGTGGTTTCAACAATGCCTGAGTGCTTTAAGTGTCACTATCCAAAATGTCGGGTTGTAATTGACTGCACCGAGATCCCAGCAGAACGTCCGGCATCAGTAGAGTTACAGAACTTGATATATTCGAAGTATAAGGGAACCTATACTGCAAAGTTCCTCATTGGGATTTCCCCAAGCGGCCTCGTAACATTCAAATCTAAGGCATATGGAGGAAGGGCAACAGATGCCTTCATCACAGTTGATTCCGGCTTGCTGTCATTGTTAGATCCGGGAGATGTCGTTCTTGCCGACAAAGGCTTTCCTGGAGTACGTGTTGATGCAGCCGAAGCGGATGGCATCCTGGTCGTGCCACCATTTGCGAGTGGCGGAAACTTTACAGCCGAAGAAATGGCTGAGACCTACAACATTGCGAGTGTTCGCATACATGTAGAGCGAATGATTCAAAGAGTGAAAAACTTTATTAACGTCAATATCCGGCTTCCAATTGAACTTCACGATCACGTTGACCAAGTTATGCATGTCATTTGTGTTCTAGCAAACCTCCAGAGCAGCATCTTCAAACAATGCGAGTATTAAGGTACCTATGAGACTGCGACATATCACAAAATAACAATTGTCAATGTGATGCATTGCATGTATTTTTATTTTGTATCACAAAACTGCCATGCAGAGTAACAACTGAGCATTCATGTACCCCGCTGATGCATTGGTAAAGGAAACAATCGCTAATTTGTTCTAAGCCATGAATGTACATGTATCACAGAATTGTCATTAAGTGTACAACTGCGCATTGTGCCTGCTGATGCATTTGTAGATAAAAGAAAAATTGCACATTTGTCCTGGACAGAGCATGTGTCATACCAACAAAATAAAATAATTGACATATTGCAAAATACAACTGCTCTTGTTCATTTTGCGCGGTACACATTTTTTATATCACAGAAGTGCAACTCAGTGCACAAACTGAACATTTGTTCCAAACTTATCATTTGTGAAAGGAAGAAAGAAATGAACATTTGTACTAAACAGAGTATATAACAAGCTTAGGAAACATAAAAACCTTTTGTACCACTGCTACTCTGATTACTATGGAAGCCTCAGCACAAAAGTAATTAATGACCCAATCAGTGGGAAACCTCTGATATGTAGAAGTAAAATGGCGCCTAAAATTGGTGACGACACACACAAAGTACATTCAAAGGGAAGAAAATATTTTGATCTGCATTACGAATGCATCCAGGCCTCCATATTGCCCGTCAGGCAATGTTTCGAAATACGCCAGTGGAGTTTTTTAAATGCTTCAGTTTGAGTAGCTGACTAAAGGAGGTCGAAATGCAAGTGCTATAGACTTTAGAATTATAAAACCCCAACAAGTACATGCAGCTTAGCGTACGAGTTTGATTTTTTCTAGCATGCTTGTAGGCTAACCAAGAAGATAACCACACGGGGGAAAACTCGGGTGGACATACAGTAAGGATGATCCTGCTGTCAGAACAAAATGGTAAAAATTGCCCATTCTTGTGTAAGTTCAATGTCAACATAACAAAGTGATATTCTCACGCACCTAACCGGCGCTCGCCCTCTGTCCGAACAAAAGATTTTAGGCGTGGGGGCTGACAACAGGACAGAAAGCCGAGATGTGAGAACTTTGCTATATTTCTTAGTGACTTTTCAGTGCCAACTTGGGCAACAAGTGTGTAAAATAAAATCTCTCAAGCTTGGGCACAGCATGGCTTAAAAAGGTGTCGCAACGAGGAACGGTCAGCACCATTTGCTCTTTGGGGGTGTAAATGAGAAGCCGGCACACCTGGAGCCCAAGAACGTACAACGAGAGCTGAATTTGCGTATAATACTGATGAGACTCCCGGAGCTTGCACGTGCCGTTCGGCACACCAAGATATGGAAGGCATTTGCCCTCAATGAATCGCTCCTTTCCAGATCTTTTTGAATATGCACACTTAATTTCTAGAAGCTCTGTTAGACTATCGGCTTCAATTAGTCCATCTGCGCTGCATCCCAGCCATGGTTGCTCTTTCTTTGTAACAAAGCTCACAGTGTGCACATCGTGTCTGTAGTGGTACTTGTACCACTCTCTTGCAGCTGGCTGAAGCTTGATTTCATACAGCATGGGTTTTGTTGTGAAGTGTTTTGTCTTAGCAGCTTTTCAGCCACTGCATCTGGAGTTTTCCGTGCCCTGAGTATCTTGTGGCCGACGGTTGATGTTATTCGGCAAGACCTGCACGAGAAAATGACTGGCTACAAACTTGCAAAATACCTGTGGTGACACATTAGTTGTTTCTAGGAGTGGCAACCAAGGCAAGTGTTTTGGCCAAACAGATGAAGTCAACCGTGTGGTTTACCTTGCTGCTTGCCACTCTTCCGTTCTTTGTGCTGCGCACTGGACTGGTCTGCACACACAGGTCCTGTAAAAGTGCTCCGCAGACCCGCTGAGGTGGCTGCTGTGGTCGATGCAGTCGGGATACCAAACGGGCTCTTTCACCCATACATATTCTTTGCTGGCAGACTAGGAATAAAAAGAGCAACATTTTGTCCTTCACGACATTGGGCTCACCCGTGGCTGCACAACTCACCGGCAGTGCCTCGATGCTTACCTCACCACTCTCCTCCCGTCTCCTTTTAGCAGCAAGCATGGATACCATGGGGCAGTTAATAAAGCCATAGTTGTTCAGCACAAACATGGGGTCAATGCCACCTTCGGCTGCAGCATCTGAAAATTTCGTTTGTATTCTTAAGCAACCAACCATAATTCACAGTTCATTAAAGTTAGACGCTCTTTATTTATCACGCCCGACGATAAAACATCCGAAATGTAACCTATTCACCAAGTCCAATAACAATCAGTAATCACTTTCATTTGTTGAATTCCAACATTGCAATACGAGGCCTTTTTTTTCAAGAACCCAATACAAGCACTTTACGTTTCCACAGTTAGTGCTTCTCAAAAAACTCGTATTATGAGAGTATTGATTGCTTCAAGCCTTTATTGGAGGAAAGGGAACGCCCGGAGGCCGTGCATGGGGGAATGGGAAGTGAAGGGAAGGGGGTAGCAAAAGGTCTTCGTCGCACAATTGAACGTCCCTTCTTTGAGCAGTCATTTTGCGTCCATGATATTAAGGCTCTTCGCAGGATGGGTAGTCACCCCCAGGCTACACTAATCTCGCAAGGCCACTCTGTTATGCCATAATTGCCTAGTGCTTGCAGACAACCGATTTCGTGATTTGGAGTGTGCAGAGTGTCAGTGTCTGGAGGGACGTGACGGAGCAAGTCCTGTCTTTGGAGCGCGAAATGGCTGCACACCCACGTGAGGTGGTGAAGGTCAGATGATACGTTCTCTTGGCAATAAGGGCAATACGGGGGTGGTTGCCCATTCGGATGGTACCATTTCCTCGTAACAGAGGGCGTATAAGCACTGTTGGCGATGCTTTTATTGATGAATATATCGGCAACCTTGGGTATTTGAAGGCTCCTGTGGCAGATATCCTTTAGGAGTTTGACGTAATAGGGTAATCTTGCGTTGAACACGCCTAGCATCCAGTTTCAAGGCGCGGGTTCATGCAAGGCACGACGGCAGAAGGGGAGGGAGGTAATGAAGCGCTCTCCCTGGCAGCATCGTGTGCTGCTTGGTTTCCCCGACTGGAAATCCGTGTGACCTGGTGCCCACGCCACGCGTATTGTAACACCATTTCCCGAAAGATGTTGAAGGGATAGCGTAATGATGCTGGCTATAGGGTGGTCTGAATATGGTTTCCGGAGTTCGTGCATGACGTCATGGGAATCGGTCAATATGCGTGCCATTTGAGGTGTATTATGAGAGGTAAACACTACAAACAAAACAATCGCATCATGCAGACACCTCAATGAGGGCAGCTTTTTGGAAGCTCCATACTGTTCGTGAAACAGCAGGATGATGTTTGACACCGGGCTGATCCCCTAGAATCTAGTATTACTGCGCTAACTTCTACCATTAACTCCTCCTCTGCAGCCCCTTTTTTACCGCCCCTAACCCTGGACAGCGGTGGCTGTTGTGAACACCGGCGTACTGCAGTGAAGATAACCACGTTAGTGCCGTAAATACTGAGGTCACGCACCATTGTCACCAGCATCCCGTGTGCACAGACTTTTTCCTTTAGGGTACGTCTTCTTCGAAGGCGCTCCCCAGCTCTGGCTGGCACTCGTACACGACGCAGTCTGTTCTTTGTCAACAGCGAAAGCTAGCGCAGCGGCGTGCTTGCATCGGCCGTCCACGCCGGCTTTGCACGAACATTTAGCAGCAGCGATGTTTCTTGCAGCGTCCAGCTGCATGCAGTCAATAATTCCGAATGTAAAGTTTGTTCTCTGTATTACAACTGCCCCAGGAAGGAAGGAATTTGCACTTACCTCGAACTCAACTTCGTAACTTGGCGCGTTGAGCTTCGTTTGCGGTACGCACTTGCCGAATATGTGCGTACGTTCTCCTTGACACTCCCGCACATCGTAGACATGGTTTGCTTCGTAAAGCCTCTCCGCCTTCTCTAGATTTGCCACCCTGAAAAACTCCTTGCGATTATTAAGGCTTTGAAAGCCGCATCGAAGAACGATAGGTAGGGCCATGCTTCGTTACGCTCCGCGGCCTTCTGCTAGCTCCGCATTCCACTGACAACCGGTTCGCCACGGGCGGCGCTGTTCGCTGAAACGACGGTGCTGCCATACGACGGCCGCCCGGTCCCTATAAATGTGGTTTAAAGAAAGTTGGTGTTTTCATATTCCCATATCATTTTAAGTTGTTGAGCCAGCAGCTGATGGTTGATCACTGCTGTAGGGTTGTATTTTGTATATGTGAACTCAGTGTTGTTTGTCCCGTTCAATGTAAGAAGTTTTTCTTATGTGAGACACATTTGTTGTCTAAGGTGATAATTTTAAATCTTGTATTTCTCACGTTTCTTATAGTCGATATATGTTGTCTAAGACAAAAACTCGTGATTTTTATTTTGTGTAATTTTTTCTAGTCATTGAGCCAATGCACAATTTAAAACGGTTGTGGGCTTTATTTGAATAAAATAGTTCTTTTGGTACTTTGCATTGATGTTTCTTGCATGTATGCATGGCTGTCCTTATAGGGTCATAATAGTATATGTATGGTATTTTTTTACCCTATCGACTCTGAAGGGATTCTGTTTACTCGAGTCGGAAAAAAGTCGACTGGGCTTTTTCGTTGCAGATTTTCAGTGTCGGTGACGCTGCTGCAGAGTCCTACATCCTCTATCTCAGGGGTCACAGGATTCCCTTTCAGCAGGTCAGCGCGACTTGGCTGGGGTCATGTAGCAGCCAAAGTATTTAAGAGGGCTCTCTCTAGCCAAACGGAGAGTCTGTGTAACTACTTTTACTAGTCGCAAAGTAGTCATGAAGACTCTCATCGTTTGAAATTAGGAGTCGAGGTGACTTCCCTTTCACAGTTCTGCATACCCTTTTTTGACTCAGTCTAACAGAGTCACAAGACTCTTTTACAAACAGGGCAAGGCCGACTCTCATTGCTGGGCCATAACGTAGTCAAGCAGACTCTTTTTGTTTACTATTTCGCAGTCACCATGACTAATTTTCAGGAGTCTTGCAGACTTACTTTTGACTCTTCGTCACGAGCCCCTCCCTAAGAGTCCCAGGACTCTGTTTGAAAGAGAGTCTGGTGACCCGCACCACAAGAGTCCAAAGGTAGTCAATTCTTTAGCAAGCCAATGACCCTGTAAAATGAGTCAGTACTGACTACCTTTTTCTTAGAGTGAGAGGTTCTGTTGCGGTGGGCGAAATGACAATGCAAGTTCGAGATGTCTGGACAAATTGGCCTGTTCGGACGTTCGGTCCGCTCTATAATTCTCTGCTGTAAGCGAGCCGAAGCGAAGAGACCGCCTTCGTAACGCCAGACAACGTTGTAAATTCAATGTAATGCCCTTCAGGCTTTGTAACGGGCCTGCCACTTTCGAGTGCTTTATGGACACCCTTTTGCGCGGTTTAAACTGGAACGTTTGGATGTGCTACGCGGATGACGTCGTCAGTTTTGGTCGGACGTTGATGCAGCTCAACGAGCGCCTGGCTATGGTACTTGACTGTATAGAGAAGGCGGGAGTTTTGCTCAAGTCTAAAAAGTGCCGCCGCTAGATGAAGGAGAAACCTTTTTACTGGGTCTGCTGGCCGACCCCAAAGGTATTATTTGACCTTACGCGTAAAAGATTGAAGCCGTTACCTATTGCAAGCCTCCAAAGTCTCTGCTGAAATTTTCGTCATTTCATCCCTGGATTCGCAAACATAGCCGCCCCACTAACTGGTTTGCTACAGCGAGATGTGCGTTTTCACTGGATGCCCTATTGCGACCCCGCTTTTGCCAACGGTAATTTGTTCTAACATCCGGACCCGTTCTTCGCAACTTCGACATTTCCGCGCCAACTGAACTTCACACGGATACGAGTGAAGTCGGTATAATAGCCGTGCTCCTGCAGAGCAACTGGGGCCGCGAACATGTCATTGCTTACACCAGTCGCTTTTTAGGCAAGTGTGAGCGTAGTTACACGGTGACTGAACAGGAGTGTCTGGCCATCGTATTCGCTTCCCAGAGATTTTGTGCATACGTCTATGGACGTGCCTTTACCACAGTCGCCGATCATCACTTGTTATGCTGGTTGGTCAACCGGCGGGATCTCTGCAGTTGGCTTGCGCACGGCGCGCATTGTCTTTAAGAATTCAACTTCATTATTGTCTATAGCAGCGGTCGGAAGTACGCCGCCGCCGATTTCTTCTCTCGCCTTTACATAAAAAAGATCGACAGTGATACCCATGCCTTAAAAGAGTTTATTTTTTCTGTTACCTCGGAATTTCTTGACAGGATCAAATTTTGAATGTAACAAGAGAATGATACTCTAGAGACTTTTTTTCTTCTGCACGGGATCGAACGTTTCAACAACGCTTTGCCTCCGTGATGGTTGGCCTAAATAAAAAAACTACTTTTTCGAGGCCACACGTCATCTGCTTGTGGTGGCGCAAAACCTGCGCCCCTCTGTACTTCCAAGTCGTGCAGGATCATGTTATCTCTGGTAATATTGGACTTGTACGGACACTCCATCGCCTAAACAGCAGTTTTATTGGCCGAAGATGAGCGAAACAACAAAACGGCGTGTCCAGCTGCTCAGTTTGCCAGCGTCAAAAACGTGCCACTACTGCTCCAGCCGGTCAACTTGACTTCGTAAGCCCACCTACCGCTCTTTTCGAAACATTTGGTATAGATCTAGTAGGTCCACTCCCCGGCCTTCGGGTGCAACCACTGGATTTCGGTAGCCGTCGACTTAACTCATGTTACGCCGATACCTCTGCTTACTGTCTGCGACAGCTCCGGCCATAGCAAGCTTTGTCATCCGATCTGCTGTGCTTTGTCATGCACTCCGTCGGCCAATACCAGTTACCGAGGACGCCAGTTCACTGCGGACGACATACAAGAGCTGCTTCGTCTTTGGGCTACCCACGGTCGACATTCTACCCACTATTACCCGCACACCAATGGCGTCACCGAGCGCAAAAATCGGATACTAACATACTAACATCGGATACTAACATGCAGATACTAACCGATAATCGGAACTGGATGCTATTTTGCGGTTTATCACACATGCCTATAATACTGCAAAGCAGGAGACGCTTCGCTAGAGCCCTTTTTTTCTCGTCTAAGCCCGTTTGCCATACGGCACTCTCGATCCCATGCTTCCTTTCCACTACCATACCAGCCCTCCTATAGCGGACATTTTTTGCCGTGCTGTAGAAGCCGTTCGTATGCCCGTCTCTGCATTCTGGCCTCCCAAACGTCTTGAAAGCGCCGTCATAATCGCCAACACAGGGACACGTGTTACCAACCTGGCGACGTGAGATACTATAGACGCCTCGGCGCAAGGACGGCATATGTCAGAAACTGCTCGTCAAGTACGATGGCCGTTTTGTCATGCGAGATAGATTAAGTGACATTCTTGGGTCCTAACCCAGCTCGCTCTCAGCGGCCGCTGTCACTCTACGAGTCAAGTTGCGCATGTCACTCGCCCGAAATCGTTTCATCCTCGTAAAACCAAGTGAGTGGCCCAGCGGGCTACGCCGGCGCCGAGGGAAATGTTACACACTTGCCTGAATAGCGATGACGGCCGTTATATCTAGGGAAGAGGGATCGTATAGAAGAAGATAAGGTAGAGAAGTGAAGGCTGAGCGTCCGTTGCTTCCCCTGCTGTGTCATGATCCCGATTGTAAATAAACCACTCTGCTTCGTCCTGCGTACCAGTGGTACAAAGTACATAGTCAGTTCACTATCTAGCGATTGGGTGCGTGTGGAGCTGACCTTGTTTATAGTAAAAACAAAATCCCTTCAGAAGGCACCTCCACCTTCCATTTTTTTCCATACACGTGGGCGAGGTAATAATATCAAAAAATCTGTTAACATGTTCATACGTGAATGTCACGTCTAGGTCGGGGACACCAACTTGCTCACTGTGTAAATAAAAATGGTTTTACTAAGGTCAGCAAAACGCACCTGCGCCGTTTTTGAAAGAGGTGCGGGATTCAGGCGAGGCCAGATATTCAACTAAAGAGTCAATCCGTTGCTGTAAAGAAAGGAGAAGAAAAAACAGAAAGAAATGAGCAGAAAGAACAGAAAGAACAAAAGTGCCTCTAAGAATTACAATCCTAAAATACTCTCACACCGGTCCTATGCTGTGCGGAAACTGCTTCTGTTATGTGGTTTCGCCCACTTTCGCTGTCTCTGTTGGAATATTAGAGTGTGGTGTACGGGTCAGCTACAAAAACTTGCGGTGGCTTAGCTTTCGTTAACCCAATTTGACAGGTAACGCTTCACTGGCGCTGTAGGAACGACACAACTATACGTTTGTCTTCCTTCATCGCACACGGCTGTGCGCCACATGTGGCCTCCTGGACTTCCTTCGTGGCGTACGCTTATCGCTGCTGTATAGCACCCTCAACTTCCTCCGTCAGGTGGGGACATGCGTCCGGCGCACTTATTCGTTGTCTTCTTGCCTAACTCTCCCCAGCCACCTATCTTTTCCCGCCATCTGGCCGCTGCTCCGTGCAGGGAACTTCTAGAAGGGGGTGTGGTTTGACCTCTAGCTCTCAAGGACACAACTGGTCATCATGCGAAGACCGCACGATGTAGCGTAGTTTAGCTTTCGCTGCAAACATCATCTAACATCCTCGACCCACTGCTGCCCTTGTTGCTTAGACTTTCGTGTAGTGCTTGCCATAAAAGCCCAGTCGAAAGAATGTACACAACGAATGCGACAAATGGTGCCTACAGAAGAAGCAAACGTATGCTGTTCTGCTATATGCTTCTAAAATCTCGTAAATCGATAAAAATTAGTTAAAATGTTATAATAAATACATCCACATCACAGTTTTTTAAACTCGCCCAATCATTTCCGTTCCCTTCTCACAGAGAGTGGGAGAGAAGGGGGCTTTACTTGATGTGTTCTTTTCAGAAACTTTCAAACCATGCCACACTGAGCTTATAACTAGGTGTCTGTGCCGGCATCCTGGGACTTGTCTTTTTCCCAATTCAATAAAAACGGCAGATCAAGAACTGAGATTTTGCTGCATTTTATGTATCGGCAGTTTAATTATTGGGCTGCAGAGTTATTCACTCATACGACAAAAACGCTGACTACGGTGCTTTTTGCTGCGCACTGATTCCACTTGAATGCTTGCAGAAACATTATTGTCAGCACAAGAAATTTTGCTATTGATGCAAACACAGCTTATTTTGTTGCAAATGGCATAGCTGAGCATATTATGGATAAGTTCGTCATGTATACGAATTTGATGAGCGTCATCCGTACATTGTTGTCGATAATTTCAAGAAAAAAACATCGATATTTTTGTTTTCAAACAATTTTGTTAGCCAATTTCTTAAAGTTGAAGTAATAGTGTTTCATGCCAGGACACTCGCATTACAGCAAAAGGTGGCTGATGCCAGAGCCGCTGCTGCTGCACAAAGAAACACAGTAGACCTAACAGTAACCTCCACTGATATCAAGCCACACAATGCCGTAAATCACGGCAAGCAGACGAAAAAACAGACTGACCACAAAGTCCGCATAATAGAACGGCACTTAAGACGATGCACAGCCGGTTCATACAAGAGATACACGGAAGTTGCATTAGCTAGATTAAGTATAGTTTATACACATGTACACACCCCGACCACATCACTTGACAACCAGCACTTGCGAATTGGGGTTAGCCGTTAGGTGGGAAGTCCTATCTGATATCCACATACTTATTCAATGCAAGTACATAACGGCACTCGTAACACACGATTTAAAATGAAACATTAAAAAAACATCGTCCGCTCTATCCAGCCTCGTTTTAGAGAAATTCCTACGGTTTCTGCAAAAAAAGGTCATACATTTTTATCAGAAGTTATATTTCTACGCCTAGTGTCGTATAACGCATGATGATAACCTGCTGGATGGTTTGTAACTGGGCTAGTTGGTTAATTGCATGAAGTTGAACAGCGCAGGAACGGCACTAAGAGAAGAGGCGACAAACACGGGCGCTGACTAACAACTGTTTATTTTTGCTAATACCCAGGCTAATTTTTCTACCCGTATAAATTTTATTTTTTTCCAAAAATGAACAGTTGTTAGTCAGCGCCCGTGTTTGTCGCCTCTGCACTTAGTCCCGTCCCTGCGCTGTTCAACTTCATGCATCAGAACCTGATCTTGACACCAGCCACCCTCATTGTATTTCTTTAAATTTCCCTTGATTCTCTCTTATAAATAATAACAGTCACAACTCACCTATTCATCTCAGTTACTAAACAATGCCTCAGCGCTCTTTGCTAGAGTTGGCTTTGCCGCATTACATTCGAAACGTTTACCAAGTTAGGTTGTTTTGATTAAAAGAATAAAAAAACGTTTTGAAGAAAACAAAACAAATCAGTTCAGTGTGCCAGTCACAATATTCTACTCATTGATGTGTGACCATCCACAAATATTTCATTTTCACACAGTGATCTCATTTGTATAGTTAACAGTCAAAACCACAACGAATCTTTCTAGCTTGATAATACTGCCGCGAAGTGGGCATTGGGTTTGTTTATTTGTGTTTTTTTGTACTGCCTGGCCCCGCCCTGCTGTGGTATCTGTGTCCCAAACGAAGCGCGAGTTCCATTCTTTATTTTCATGACGCACGGTTATCTCATTCTGATACACAGAGTGTTTCGCGCTACCATTACTAGCCTCGAATAATCTTCTTTGTTCTGCAATGTTCTAGATGTAAATCTACGGTTCGATAAACACTCGTGCCGAAAGATAAAAGCCTGCAGAGCAGACGCCGCGGTATTCAAATCGCCGGCACCAGTCTACACACGTCACTTTGTTGACTGCTGTTTCGCCGCCTGTGTACTCTGAGTTGTTAGGGGAGCAGAAGTTCGCTTCAATAAGCTTGTTTTTTCAAGACAGCTGCATCGTCTTTGGCTACGTGACATCTTCTAAAGATGCTGTGTACGCACCCTTTATGCTACCACCAACCTCTGGAAGCCACCAAGCCAGTCCAACAAGAGCCAACCACCGACTTCAAGGCCTCGAGCCCGAGTTTGGTCTCCTGCCAGATGGACCCAAAACAACGACCGCTGCAACCCCCACCATGGTGCAAGAATCAACATCACAAAATGCCCTGCAGCAGCCACGGTTACGGCGATAATTCCAAGGAGCCCCCGCAAAGACCCTGAAGAACGTTTGTACAAACTGGAGCGCATCCGGATCTTCAACAGGTGGGGCGATGCAGAAGCGTTCCAGCATGTTTTCGCTTATTAGAAGATTCAGCTCACACTTGGTTCGAGAACCACGCGAGCTGCTTCACCAACTGGCCTGACTTCAAAAGCGAGTTCCTTAAGACTGTTACTACCGTGGTC
Organism: Haemaphysalis longicornis; assembly: GCA_013339765.2. NCBI lineage: Eukaryota > Metazoa > Arthropoda > Arachnida > Ixodida > Ixodidae > Haemaphysalis > Haemaphysalis longicornis. The sequence continues at coordinate 5,156,615 of CM023454.1, read as the reverse complement.
AGAAAAGAACGCCCAGCGCTTTTACTTAAAACCTGAACGCAGCCCCGCCCCCCCCCCCACGAAGGGGTCATGATCTTCGTCGAGGAGATGAAGCGACTTTTTTTCTTGAGGAGCCGGAAATTACGGGGGAAATAAACTAAGGCTTCTGATGCGAGGAGTAAAGGAAGAACTCTCTGCTTGCTTTTTCCGCAATCCACTAAAACGGTGGCGGAATTTGTGTCTGAAACTGCCGCGATTGGGAAGACCCTAGAAATTCCAACGAGGCAGTAACACCGCTCTATCAGCGTGCAGTTGTCGGAAACCATCGGTGCCCCAACTGGAAGCTCCGATACATTGCGCTAGACTACTTGAGCAGGGGTCAGGGGGGAGCTTCGGAAGCTTTTTTCAACGACGCCGCAACCTCAAGTGGCTTCCGTGACCGACGCAATTCAAGAATAATTCGAAAACGCACTGAGAACTTCTACGCAATCGAAAGCACCCTGCGAACCACAAGCAATGACCTACTCCATGGCTGTTCGTCGACCCCATAATGATCCAAACCATCGTGAAGAAGCTCCGCCGTAGCGCCGTCCACTGTCCCCCGCACGACCCCATGACGCCCAAAACTAGAACCCGAGAAAGACGGACGTCTGGCGAACCTCCCAAAATCGTCCGCTGTGCTACCACTCAGGAGAAGCCGACCACATCTACCGCTGCTGCCCCTACAAGAGGCTCGATTTGCGAGCTTTCTCCGTCGACCCACCTCACCCCCGACCCAGCCAGCGCCCATCGGAGATCGAAGTTTACCTGTCCAACAAGAGCCGCGGACCAGCCTGTTTAAACCGATCGCTGTCGCCCGAGCCATAACAGTCACCCAACCACCGTAGAAATGCGGAATTAGCACGTGGAAGGCCCCATAGTCCACACGGGAGAAACTAAAAGCAGCAACTTCTGGAGATAAAGTTGCACGATCGCGAAAAAATGAAAACCCTACAACGATGCAACGACTCGTGGAAGAAAAGCATTCCCGACATGCCCTCATCTCGACGGCCCGATCTAACCCGGACGTGAATCCTGAATACGACGACAACAACACGGCGCATCACTTACCCGATATCACTGAACCTGCCCCTGAGGCGATGACAACGACGACGCACAGTGCACGATCGTCAAGACGCACAAGCCGAGATGCGACACCATGACGCACCCGGAACTCGAAGAAGGCAGCGTCGGACGTTCAGATTTCCATCGACGGTTTGAAGTAGTCGCCCCTCATAGACACGGGAGTTGACTACTCAGTCATAAGTGGGCGATTTGCGTCTAAGCTAAAGAAAGTTATGACCAGATGAGACGGTCCACACATTCGCACAGCAGGAGGCCACCTCGTTACGCCAATCGGAACGTGCACATCGGGCGTCACCATGGCTGGCCCAACATACCCTAGGGCGTTTCTCATTTTGCCTAACTTCTCCCGTTACGTAATTCTTTAATGGACTTTTTGACAGACAACGGTGCAATATTGATCTACAGACAAAGTTTATAACTTCTTTCCTCCGATCACTCCATGGCGCCGGAACCGAACACCGACACCCTCTGGGCTTCTTGAAGGATCGCCGATGATCATGTCACCCTGCCACCTCGCGCAAGCGTTGTGATCACCGTACTGTGAAGATGCTGTTCGTGAAGTCGACGCTATTGTAGATAGTGACCAAAGGTTGCTATTGGACCATGGTGTCTCTGTCACAAGAGGCATGGCGCTATTTACGCAACGCCAATCCCAAGTATTGGTCACTAATTTCTGCTAGGAATACCAGCGTGAAAACAGGGGCGCTGCAATTGAGTTCCTCGATGAAACGCAAGAAGCAAGTGAGGTGATCACGGTGGCCGACTTTGAACTTGCACCCGAAGATAACTTCAAGCATCCGAATCCCTTCGACGTGAATTCGGTGTTACCGCAAAAAGAACAGAATAAGTTGTTCGATTTGCTGCGTCGCTACAGAGGGCGTTTTACGTCGAAGTCAAACCTCCGCCAGACACCTCTAGCAAAAACATCAAATAATTACCGAAGATGGAGCCCGACCTACCCGACAGTCACTGTACCGCGGCTCTTCACACGAGCGGGAAGCCATCCGGACTGAAGTCGACGACATGCTCAGTGACGACATTATACAGCCATCAAAAAGCCCCTGGGCTGCGCCGGTCGTCCTGATGAAGAAAAAAGACCGCACATTAGCTTTTGCGTTGACTACCGGCGACTGAACAAAATTACCAAAAAGGAAGTGTACCCCCTCCCTAGAATAGACGACGCCCTCCCCACCTCTTCCACGCAAAGTTCTTCTCATGGATGGATGTGAAGAACGGCTACTGGTAAATTGAAATGAACGCGAGAGATTTAAAGAAGACCACATTTATAACCCCGGACGGCCTATACGAGTTCAAGGTGATGCCGTTTGAGTTGTGCACGGCAGCAGCATTGCTTCAAGAAATAATGGACACCGTGCTAGCTGGCCTCAAGTGGCACACCTGCCTCGTATACCCCGACAATGTAGTGGTATTTGCGCGAACTTTCGACAAACACCATTCAAGGTTGGAGTCTTCTCGATGCTAATTGCTCGATGGTGTTGATGCTGAAGCCCTAAAAGTAACTCTTCGCTTACGAGGAACTCAATTATTTGGGACACGTCGTCAACGCCCCGGGAGACCTGCTGGACCCGGCGAAAACTTCAGTCATAGCCAACTTCCCAAGGCCCAGAGACAAGAAGGGCGTGCAATGATTTCTCGAACTGTGCACATAATACCGGCACTTGGCAAACTTCGCACGCATTGCAATAGTTACTCACGCACTCGACAAAGGATAGCACCCTTCAAGAAAAATCAATCGGCGAGCTGCAACAACGGCTGCGAAACCCGGCCGTGCTCGCTCATTTCGACAAAAACGCCGAAAGTGAAATCCACATGAACCCGAGTGATGAAGGCTTGCGTACCGAAAAGTGATGTAGGCTCGGGTACCCTTGTCCAAAAGCAAAGCAGTTGGGTGAATGTAATCGCCTATGCCAGCCGTGGTCTGTCGAAGGAGTTGATAAACTACTCAGCCTCTGAGAAAGAGTGCCTTGCTATTATACGGACGATTTCAAGATTTCGCTCATACGCGTATCCTTGACCATTCAATGTTGTGACACGCCACTATTCGCTGTGTTGGCTTACAAATTGGAACGACCCCTCTGGGCGTCTTGGGCGGTGGAGCTGGCGCCTGCAAGACTTCGACATCACAATCGTCGATAAATGCGACCGGAAACACTCCAACCGCGACTGCCTTTCCGGCGCCCGCGTTGACCCACCACCACTCCGATGAAGACAGCGCGTTCTTCGGAGCCTTGACTAAGAGCGACCTGGGCCGCCCAGCAGCGTGCCGACCGCGATCTACGTGTCATGAACGACGAACTGCAAGTTCGCATCGTCGCCCTGCCAAAGGCCTTCAAACTCAACTTACCTGCAGTCAGCCTGAAAAACTACGTCCTTGAAGAATTTCATCCCCGGAACGAGGGCGAAGTACCTTCTTGTCATCCCGGCAGATCTTTGTGACGAAATGTTGGAGGCCTGCCACTACGACCCCTGTTCCGGACATCTCAGCGCAGCTCGCATAATTGGAAAAATCAAGGCGAATTACTACAAGCCCCGCCACATCCGACGTAAACCGCTACGTCCTGAGCTGCCGTGACTGCCAGCTTCTTGAAACTCAACCGAAGAGACCTTCCGGACCTCTGCAGCCTATTGCCGTCCTATCGAGGCCCTTCCAGAAGATTTAAATGGGCCTTCTGTGACCGTTTCCTGCGTCACGATTCGTGAACAAGTGGATTGTCGTAGCGACAGACTACAGGACGCGCTACGCAGAGACCACCGCTCACCCGAGGGGGACTGCACAAGAAGTCGCGAAGATCCTAATAAACCATGTTGTGCTGCGACAAGGTGCCTCTGAAGTGCTAATCACGGACTGCGAAACGCCATTTATTACGGAGCTGATGCAAAAAATCTTACGCTACAGCAACACGGATCCCCGAAAAACAACGGCGTACAACCCTTGAACAAACAGACTAATGGAAGGTTTGAACAAGACGATGGCGGATATGCTGTACATGTACGTCGACGTTGAACATAAGACCTGGGCGAAGTGCTCCCTTATGCCACGTTTGGGTACAAGACGGCTATCCAAGAAACGTTCGACCTTGTCTACGGAAGACGGCCGGCTACGATGCTTGAAGCCATGCTTCCGCAGGTAGAAGACGACGACCTCAATGCCGATGCCAAAGGATAGCTTCAGCGTGCGGAGGCGGCCCGCCACCTCGCTCGAGTTCGTACAACGGAACAGCAAGCTGGTGGATGGCTGCAGCTACAACCTCCGACGCCGATACGCCGAGGACACCCAGGGGATCGTGTGTTGGTTTGGACTCCTATCCGACGACGCGGACTGAGTGAGAAGCTTCTGCGAAGGTATTTCAGACCCTACCGGATTCTACGACAGTGGTTGGCCAACTTACCTACCAAGTGATCCCCGATTGCAATTCCGGCACATCACGACGACATACGCAACCCGAAGTCGTACACGTGGTTCGCCTCAAACCTTACTGGGCAAGATGACGGACTTTGGGGTTATTGTTTGTTCGGACTGCCTTTTTATTTTAGCATCGGGTCGATGCACTCTTATAGAGGGAGTAATGTCGCAAACTAGGCATTGGGTTTGTTTGCTTATGTTTTGTTTTTACTTCCCGGCCACGCCCGCCTGTGTTATCTGAGTCCCAGGCGAAGCGCGTGATCCATTCTTTATTTTTATGCCACATGGTTTATCTTAATCGGTTATGGAGAGCGTTTCCCGCTAACGTCACCAGCTTCAAATAATATTTGATCTACAATGTTCCAGTTGTAAATTGATGGTTCTACAAACACTCGCGCCGAAACACAAAAGCCTGCAGAGCAGACGCCGCGGTATTTGAATCGCCGACATCAGTCTACGCACGTCATTTTGTTGACTGCTGTTTCGCTGCCTGTGTACTCTTTGAGTTGTTCGAGGCGCACAAGTTGGCTCCAATACACTTGTTTCTTTAAAACAGCTGCGTCGTCTTTGGCTACGTGACAATATTTACAAAGACGATATCTGCAGAAATACCATGTTTTTAAAGCGGTGTTTTTGTTCTACATAAGCCAATTTTCGGAAACATTGCTTGCCAGGCAGCCTAAGGACCGTACCCGTGGTGTTTCTTTAAAAACCGAAAAAAGGGCCCGTCAAACAATTAAGATACAGGGTTGTGTCGTGTGTGTGTAAAATTTTAAAAACACCTAATTGTTGCCTAGGCTGTCTTTTTAACACAATGTGAAAAGCCTGAGCGATCTCCCATAAGGGCTCATCTCCTTAACGAGCTGGCATAAAACCTTATCATAAAATCATAAATTGAACCTCATCTACCGCGGGTCTGCCACTCAGTCGCAGTTCAAGACGTGCTGTGAACATGTTTTTTTTTCGTGAAGGAACCCACAGTTGCAATTAACAGCGTATATGTGACTATGGCAGGCCCATTTGCAGTGTAACAGTCGGGGAGTAAAAATTTAAACTTCTACAAACAAAACGTGCTCTTCGCGTGATTCCTGACATGGTTGTGCAATTACTCATAAGCGTGAGTAACCATAGCGGGTACAAAATAGCGGGTACGTCCATAGCGGGTACGGAGGCATGGATGAGATGTGGTATCGTTGGGGTCAGAAGGCCTGCAGATCGGGAGCAGAGGTCTATACAATAGGTTGGATTTGTTGTCTCATTACAAAATACAAGCCTCCGCGAAGCAATTGCTTTTAAAGTAGTGCTATCGGCATGACGCGTCGATATTCAATGCATGTCGTTTTTGGTATGCCAACACATACCATCAGTATGCGCGCCTGCATGCTTTTCAGAGCCTTTTTATTGTAACGATGGTTACAATTAAAATGGCAAACTGTGTTTCTTAAACAAGGCGAACTTGTACCCACAAGCAACATGCTCTGGCTAGCCTCAACCGTTCAACGGTCTTCTTCCTCTTTTCACTTCGTTCGGGGCGCACTCCTGGTCCTCTTCCTTGCTTTCGAGCACCGCCTAAACGGCCAAACGGGAAGGTACAACACAATGAACCTGGCGGGAAGTTCACACTGTACCACGGGGCTGCTGCACCTCCGCAAAGCAATTGCTTTATAAGTAGTGCTATCGGCATGACGCGTCGATATTCAATACATGTTATTTTTGGTATGCCAACACTTACCATCAGTATGCGTGATTGCATGCTTTTCAGAGCCTTTATATCTACTCCCGAAATCGAAAACAATGCAAGAAGGCTTTAGCGTAACAGACCTTCGCAACATGCGTCATAAAGAGGAGAAGTAAACTACGCAGCCGCCTGTGTTGCTTGAAAGTATTCGAAATATGCTTACCTATAAAAACTTTTCTTTCAAAATTTGGATGGGCGGTTTTTATGTCAAGAATGTGTCAAATGACAGATCATACCGTGTAACGTCTCGCTTCTTAAAAGCGATGGCAGGTGATTTATAGGAGAGACTTAGAATCCACGCTCCCCCAGTAACAATGAGATCGCAGCCACGAATTGAACGTCACACAGGAGCACATTGATATTGCGCACGGGGCAACATACGCAGATATATCAGCGTGTGGAAAACAGTGACAGTGCCGTTACTCTAAACAGGCGCGGCTGCCACCCCAACTACTGCTATGGCAGCAAACGGTGTGGTGACTATTTGGGCTGCCAGACACGCGCCGCGATGGTCGGGGGCGTGACAAGATAGATTTCGCTTTCTTGGTTCGGCGCCCAAACCAGGCGCTACTCCGCAACCGGCGAGATACGTCGGCCCACCTCCCCATAGCGAAGGACGAGAACCTCTTCTGTGCCACTGGGAAGGTGAGGTTTTTTGTGACCTTTTCGTGAGTTTGAAATTATTCAGATTTGCGAATAAGAGGGGTGATGGCAGTAACAGTTCGCTCAGATGAAATGATGCGAATGAGTTGTTTTTGGGGTGGTCGTGCTGGGCGCATTTGAAGTAGGTTACTTAGTCCTAAAACAATCTGGCACCGTTTTCTGACCTCCCGACCTAAAGAGTGGCCCGAATCTGAAATTTACTCTGGGACGGAGCACCGCATTTGTCTTACAGTGATATGGTCTGACCGAGTGCTGCGGTAAATTGTCAGGATAACGCGTTTGCAGGGTATTTCACCATAATTTTGGTAATGCAGCGCACTGCTTTCACACCTTGTTCTTTAGGACTTCAAGAAGACTGCCGTGAGTCACCTTTGCAGATCTCGATCGCACGTCACTCCCTACAAGCTTTAATGCTTCTGAGGTACCTGCCATTGATGTCAAAATCGGCTATATGGTTCTTCATCACGGGTTATTTATCTTATCCTGGGTTATTTCTTCCACCTGGGCTGCACCAGCTCTAGGTTTGTTGGGTTGGTATGACGGTCCTATTAGGCTTTTCAGCAAAGTTCAAACAGGAAACACGCACTCTAAGGTGCTTGCTTTTTTTAGAGATTCACTGACTTGAAAACGTGAGTACTTGGCTGGTTTGGGCACATCTAAATAACGACACGACGAAATGCTTCTTCGGTGCGGTCTATTTCGAGCTTGCGATTGTGATTTTTGAGGAATTTTAATTACCCTGCTGCATTGCAAAAGGTGGCTCTTTTTTCTGGCTTTTCGTAATAGCTAGACAAATATTCCAGAATTTCCTTCCTTCAAAAGATACAGGAACCCCATCGGCCGGAGCTTGAGCAGGGCTCACAGCACCACCATTCAGGACTTATGTTAAAACACATCACTACTATTCCTACCACGAGAGTGTGGCGATCGGGATCTGCGGTGTCTCCTATCACAAAACCTTGTATACACAATGTGCATCTTGCTAAGTACATTCGGGATAATGGCTGATGTTATCAACAAATACGCTGTTGCATGACCTCCTATAGGGACAGTTTAAAGAAAAGAAAACTGTCAATTTCGTAAAAACGTTTTTTCGTAACCCGCTGGATATTTGCAAGCACCACCGTACTTGTTTATATTTGGTTCACAAACCAGCATCCAGTGGTTCCCATAGCACGACTACTATTTGCAGACATAAACGTCCATTTACCCGTACGTTGTCCAGTACCACTACCGTTGAGAAATAATCGTCACCAATAAAATGAAAAAAAAGTCAATTCCTCCAGCATACGCTGATGTGTTGGCTACGTACTGCGGAGGCCTTCAGGACTACCAGCAATTTACGAGCAATGAGAAACACCCCAGGCATTCCAACGCCATCTCTTATCAGGCGCAACCAAGAACCTCAAACACCACAGTGATTACAATGTTTTATAGTGTTCCAATATTTTTATAGATTGTGAACAAGCGCAGGGGCGTCCGAGTCACCCAGGGGATGCTAGAAGGCAAACCAAGGGGATTGATGGGAAGCCGTTCTGCAGAGAAGAGTGTTGCTGTCAATATATGGTTCCGGACTAGGCAGTTCAAAAACTAAGCAAAGCAAAATCGATAAAAGAAGTGCTGTGTTACAAAAGCAATGCAAAACCGAATTGCAATGCCGGTGGCGGAGGAGTCCTTGCAGGCATTAACAAAATGCCCCGAATAATTGTGGCGGAGATCAAGTATATCTAAATATAAAAAGTCAATGACAATTCGGTTTCTCGGGACCTTCTTCAGCTCCAGTCTTGTCCTAAAGAGCCACAAGAACCGTGCAGCCAGCGGTCCCCAGGCAGAAATCTGGGTGACAGGCAAACAATACATATAAGTTGTACCACGACACTGTCTAACCATGTCCACACCTCATTTCGAAAGCTCCCCAATAGTCCTCTTTACCGGTTCCCTTCTTATGAGGCAAATTTGTGCATGGCCGGTACATCGGAAGGATAACGCAAGATTTAGGAACATGTGCTGGTCACCACCAGCGCAAAACACTTGAACAGTTTATTGCGTAAATAACAAACTTGACTTTGTCATTTGGTGTTCATGAGTAAAGAAATCTGGCACAAAAGATAGGGCAAGAAAAGGAACATGGTAGGTCCTCAATATCACTTTTATAGCTACGCCTTTTCTTTTATTTTCTTGTTTCGAATGCGACCCTAAATGGTAGTATTTATACTCCTGTTTGATGTTTTAGCCACGTGTAATCAAAATGTTTTGAATGAAGTTCAGTGGCCTTAGCAGACATTTTACTTTATCTTGGAGCAGCGTCTGAAGCTGTTTGCTTCCTTGTCGCATCCCGAAATGTTTTCTTTCTTGATTTTGTTTATTAGGAGTTCTTTTTTCTGCACTGCGGTCTCTATAAGTTTACTAAGGTCCAGTCTGAGTTTTTAAAAATCCTGCATCATTCCACTTAAAAATTTCGTTCTTTGCTTGTGTAGACCCTGGTAAACAAGTCGTTGCCCACCCTTTTAAAAAGGCTGGTAACATGACGGGTGCATTCGCAACCACACCCATTGCCAATCAATTCGGTTTTTTGTCTCAATTATTATTTTTATTGTCCTGTTATTCTCATAACCTAAAAGTTTTTTTTATTGTACTTTAGGTTTCATTCCAATAAGAGAAATCATAAAATTTTGTGATTCAATGCCTTGTAAGAACCGCAAATAAGTTTTCAAACTGAACAAATGTGATCAAAAATAAGTAAGAGTCGAGAAGAAAAACGAAAATATTTAGTCAATATAAATACCACGCCACCCATACTAATAAGCTGTGAATACCGGTTTTTTCGTTCACAACCACGGAGAAGAACCCACGTACAATCCGAACCTAAAACAATAACCAGAAAAACACTGCTATTTAGGTTAATAATACATAAATATTATTCGTTTTCTAAAAATTTGTCATCAACTTGGTACTGGTGTTGTAGCACTCAACTAGATTTCGAGCGCGTTAGAAAATTTACTGTCAGCAGAAATATAACAAAGGTGAAAGTGTGGCTGCTGCTCATTGACCTGCTGCCCATACCTTCCAAAATGATAATCGTGTTGCGACCGAATTTAAGATTTTTTCAAATTTAGAGTAATATAGAGTATCTTCTTTTTAAAAGATGTATAAAAACACCCCAAAAGCGGTAATGGGGCACAGTGGCGCAAGTTGTGGGGTACACTTGATTTCAACCCCCACAACTCCCAGGCCCAAGCCTCTGTCCAAAGATGTATCCGGTGCAAGCAACTTACCACCCACTAGAACAAAAAGATTTTTTTTCTATAAACCTTTAGGAATCAATGAAGTTTATTGCAGTGCCGCATAAAAATATCCAAATAAACACAGTTCACAGAAAAGGTCCCCAAGTCAGTAAGTCTACCGCGACCCTCGTCGAGTTATTACAGAAGTAATTACAAGGAAGTGGAAGCAACAGTGCAACAATTTAGGGCAATTCAAAAACAAAAAAGAATAAATCTTTTCAACTACATGTTTAAAACAGGAAACAGTGCAACCAGTAGTATACATCATCGAGATGACCAATTAGCATGGCAAAGAAATTTTCCGTAAAAGAAAGAAGACCAACTGATAGGACACAGGATGGCCTTTTATAAAAAATTTTTATGTTAACAGGCAAATTAATATGTTACAGCAGTTTGTAAGCTCTTCGAAAATAATTTTCAGATAAAGCTGAAATCACTGTCCCATCATTAGCTTCAACTTGTGGTAGTAAAAATTTTTTAAAGCAATTATTGTGCTACTGTTTGCTCAGGAGAAGTTGGTGAATAAGGGGAAATTAAAAAACACAATTACTTGACAAAAACAGAACAATGTTTCAGGCGATAACACGTTCTAACTTAGCGTTGAGTATTGAGTGCTAGCTTAACTATTCGTCTTTAGATGGCTACTGGTTGCGAACAGCTTGATTGTGAATATGTTCTTGTGAACAAAAATGACAAATGTCTGTTTGCCGAGGATAAGATCGTGTAATTTCATTGGCTGTCAATAAAACAATAAAGTGAGAAGAGTATTGTGTGACGGATACAGAGGAGTTTATTAAAGAGCTCAAACATATGCACTTTTTTGTTTAAATGACTGATGTGAAAACCAGATTTTAATTTAGGGTGGGGTAACACACCAAGAACGTAAACACAGTTGTAAAACAGCAATGGTAATATAGCGAATATTTCAAGGGTATCTTCCGTTGACAAGATATAAAAAAATGTTTTTTCAGGGTATTGTACAAGCAGTTATGAGGCAACAGTTTACAATATTCAGGACATCATTGTTTACCTTGATTGAGTCTGTGATGGTTACTCTAGCAATGTTATAGTGGTATAATAAACGGGCAGTATGCAACGTCACGAAGTCATTGTATGTTGAACATCGTAATTGTATAACAGGAACAGCAACGCACCGAGTATTGACGTCATGTGCACACCCTGGTTAGCAATATTTGTGTCGGAAATACCCATTATTGTACTCCGTATTTTCCGCCTAAAAGATACTTTCGTAGGAACATTACAACGTGTCGGGCTACTTACTCCATTGGTGGCTCCATGATTTCGCTCGTTACCTAGCGAACATCGCGAGAATCATCCTAATGACATCCGGTTTTGGACTTCACCAAGTCGTACCGCACTCATTTATCGTCGTAACTGCGTAGTTGGAGTGATACTACCGAACGAAGACCGCAAGACGATAAAGTAGATGTGTAGGCAGTTTTGTTGCGCCTACTTCAATGAGTCGGCTCGATCGAAGTAAACCGCAGTGGTTACATTTATCATTTTCCGTCAGAGGGAGACGACGCGCCTTGCGAGGCTTCGTGGGCGCAGAACCTACGCATTGGGAACCAAAGGACGCAAATCGTCATGTTTGCCTTTTGCACTTCGCTCAAGAGTGTTAGTATTTTCCATGTCAGCATCCACTTGCGCTTTCATTGTAATGGAGCTGAATTTCATGCGGGCGGCGTACATTCTGTCCGCGCCCTTCCCCTTGGGGTCTGCTCGAGTATGTACCTGCCCTTTGCAAATATTTGTTACCTGCTAAAGATCTGTTACGTGCTAATTGTGTGACAATAGATGTTTGGAATGAAGCCATTGTTTCAATTACCTGGGAACGTCGTTTTTTGATTCCCCGCTTGAAGTGGGCCTCAAGTGGGCATCTTTGCGGCCATCCAGCCTGCAGCGCGGCGTACTTCGCGCTCAAGTGAGTGAATGGCAGGCATGCCGCTGCTTGTAAGCATATAAGCACCGAGAGTGCGACGTTATCTTATCGGCGCATGCTGTGCAACATTTTTGTTTACTTGTTTACTCTTATCGCACGTGAGCTTCTACTTAGGTCGTTTCCAGGATATCAGATGTGCTTCTTCCAAAAGCGACCGGTTATCAGTGCCCCTGTTAGCCACCTAGTACGACTTTGTACCTGTTATTATTCAGTTAAACTTAGATCTTAAAGGGCGAAACGATCTTGCAAAAAATCGGGCCGGAAATAACGTGCAGGGATCATGTGGAACCATTTGAAGCAGAGGCTGGTTGGATAAAATCTGACTTCACCCGAATCTACCAATGTCCTAGGCAATTACGCCAGGGCGTAAGATGTTCAGTTCATTCGTTTATCCAGCACCTGTAAGCTGCATGCTGTAATCGTTGACACAACAAGCCACCTATTTTTGGCAGAATAGTCTACAGCAATTTAATATGAGCTGCGTTTTCCTGAGCGACCTTTTTAGTAGTGATCAGATATTTGCACCGATGTGCATGTACATTTACGTGTTGTCGTGGCTAATGATATCCTGAACTGGGTTTTCATGCTACGAATGGAAAAGAAAGGTGCCGAAGAAAACCGCAGTTCGAAGTCATCACCCGCCAAGATTATTAACCCATGATGCAGTGTAAAGTGCTCAACATGAGCAGCTGAGCGCAGAAAGACAGCCACAATGCTATGGTCCACCATCCACCAATGCAGGCACATGCTGAAAATTATTCTCTAAAAACGCAAGCAACCCTTATTCTCCTGTACCTTTCTTAAAATAAGTGGAGGTGGCCGTCTAATGTCACGTCGTGCAGCTCAGAGATTTTTCAGACACTGCCGATCGATCGCAACTGCTTGGACTTGGGCTGTTTAAGTGACAAAACAGTGCTCATTTTCATTGCTAACATAACCGATATCATTATTTGTACCAATCCTAAACAATAACATTTTCAAGGAGGAAGGACTGTTGGAGCACTAATTTCTTCCAGCTTGTGTCACAGGTCAGTCACCATACCCAACAGCAATCGCTGCGTCATGGCTCTAAAAAAATAGGCACGTTTCCGCACACTATGTTTTTGGCAGCCTTGATCCAAAACTTCACAGTGCAGAGCAGACGTGGGAAAGAAAGTTGTGCAGTCACACCATGTTCATATGACCAACAGCAGCATCTCTTGACATTATGTTTTTCGGCAGAAACGCCTCATTCAGCACACCCTAAGTTGACTCTTAAAACGTAGTAGATGAATTCGTGTCTAGGACTTGTGCCGCGTCAAATTATAAGAGAATTGTTTCGGACCACATGACCGTTAAGACGTCCTAGTACGGTATTGCTTTTGAGTAACTGTGTGGATGTCACGCGTGTGTTTGCATGGGTTTAAAGCAGCAACAGCTTGAATTTTTGATTTGCTGCTTTCATTTCTAGTGAAATATACCAGACACAATGAATGTTTATTAAGCCCCTTATTCCCTAAGACAGGCCAAACGTACACAAAAAATTCACAGCTTTAACATGTTAGCGAAAGCTTGTGGGTGAATGTTCATGTTTACTATGGAGAAGCACAAGGACCTGCATTCCAAACCAAGCATTTTTGAAGTGCCAACCGGAGTTTGTTGTTTTTGTCAGCTCGGCCAAGTGTAGTACATAATATAATACCGAAAACAGACATATTGTTATAGTCACTGACAAGCCGGGCAAAAGAGGCCTTCAAGTAATATTCTACCAACGGTTCTCACAAAATGACCAGGCAGGCCCTTATTCACAGTTTTTTGGTGGCAGCCGTTATATCATTGTGCTTTGTATAATATTTGATATGAGTCTTTGCGCAAAATAGTTCAGCGGGGAGCTTCTGTCGTGTCGTTTTAAGTGAGGAGCACTCCATGGCCTGGCTTGCCATCGTACTTCGTACGGGGTCACGGCATCACAAACGCAAACAAAGGCCTCTGAAAGAGAATGGCTCCTCCCTGATGGGGTTCCTCATAACCTTCGTAACCTGGGTTACTCGCGTTTCGAAGGTGATGTCTATCAGATTGCACAAAAAACTTCGGTAAAACAAGAACAAGTTGCACCAGCTGTTTCTTCAAAGGGTACTGATGATCAATTTAAGGGTCACTTTGCCGACTGCTAATAATTGGTTTCTCCATAAAATATATCACAGAGCCCTTGCACATATTATAAAGGTGCACTACGAATATCACTTGAAGTACACACTATGAAGCAGTTACTCATTTGTGATCTCCACAAGTTCCCAATTGACCAAAATTTCAGCAAGACCAGGACTCCTCAAACTTTTCATGAAAGAATCCATGAAGAGAAAACACAACTTTGGTTCATTCCACCGATGACCTCGTTAGAATCATACTAACACCACTTTTAAAGCAAACTTTGCTCACATAAGCTACATAACCAGGAAAAAAAGTCAATGGCTATGCGACCCATTAGCTGATTTCGCGCAAATGAACCTTTGATGCTATACTAGAATGCTCTGCGATTGGTGGAAGCCGGCAAATTCAAATGCACGTTAGGCAGGGTTTCCAGTTTGCATAGTGAGTTATAGGCCCGTAGAACATACTGTACATTTCTTGTATGACACTAAGAACGGTGGAGTAAACGGTCGAAGTTCAGAAAAAACATGCAAACATGAACGCCGATGCGTACAAAACTATCGCTGGCCGAGCTGGACATCTCGCCGTCGCGCAGACGAGTTTTCGTGTTCGAGGCATTTCGGGGCCAACGAAACGTTCTAGCACGCAAAGGTAAACATAGAAACGAGGGTAGTAAGGAACAGTAAGCGGCGACGAGATAGTTCCACTCGTTGACGGATTCTTGCAATGGTGGTCGTGTTCTCTTGATGATGTTCTTACGAGCTCTTTTTCAGTTTACAACCACTAAAACTGCAGTGTGTTCCAGTAAATTACAATAAAATTTCGTTGCTGCGTCCTGAAATGCCCATGTAGTATGGGCAAATCGTCGAGGGAGTACGACATCCCCACCGGTTAAGAGATCTCCTTTCTTGCACTGCCCAACGACGATCCTCGACAAAGCAAGTAGCCACGTATTGTGAAGTTTGCAAACGGAAGAAAAAGGCAGCTAAAGGAAGTAAGAGTGTGCTTGCTTCATTTCCACGAAGTGACTACGGCAGGACAATTATTATAGCTCACTCATGATACACGATACCGCTCGTCGCCGACTTTGTCAAATCGCCATCAAAGCGCTCTTAGCGTGGAAAAATACCGTACACACAGCGCATTTACGCTCGTATCTTTCTGGTGGGAGCAGAGAGCTCGCGCGAACGGCTTTCTATACGCGACACCAGCCAACTTGCATAAGCGATACTGCTATTAGAATTGAACTATTATTAACCGTAATAAAAATACGGCACACACGTACCACTCTGTATCCGCCCGTCGCGACGGGGCTGACGATGCAGCGGTGCAGACGACTGGGCGTTCGTCTGTTGTGGGTATCGCGGAATGGTCGCTTTCAGGTACATCCGTTTATCTCACAACTCCTGCCACTCGTACACTTTGAAGCATTGAGCGTTCAAGTGGTGTGAGATAGTTAAATCTAAGCCCGAGCTCCTAGGCGAGAGCTTTGGTGTCCGGATCAGGTGATTCCAGGACGGGCTGCGGTTGCACTGGGTTTTACTAGTAATTTTAAAATGGAATCAGTCTCGATTTCTACTCGAGTTTCGGTTCCTGTTTTTTCGCGCTTGTGGGTGAATTATGGAGTCGATATGCTAAGTATCTGTTTCATGTACCAGCACGACATAGTTCACGTACAAAATGCACTCTTTAGCGGGAGATTTAAAATTGTGGCATAAATTGCCTCATTTCTTAGTGAATAATGCATTGTGTGCTACCTGGAAAGCGCTTTGGGTACTATGAAACACCAAATCTTTCGAATAAAACAAACTTTTGCGTTGTCTTTATGGCTCCTTTAAACAAAACTGTAGGCCACTTCATCTTCGCCGTAAAGCGCCACACATCTCCCTGCCAGGGAACACATTATTTCTCAGCGGACACCACAGAATATTTATTTTATTTTATTTATGTTTGTACATGGGAGCCCACTTTCACACCTGAAGAGCAAGGCACTGCTACTACCCCTGCAAAAAAGTCTTCTGACACTTTTGTGATAATTGACAAAGCTGTTCAGGTTAAATTGGGTGCAGTTGTAAAGGCATTTTCTCACACTCTAGATGGTTCGAATGTTAATTGTTTCACCAGAATACTCTTAGTGTAGTTCTTAGAGCGTCTGATTACATTATATAAAGGAGTGCAGCCAGTTGCTCATGGAAGACCGCGTGGGTACAGTCCACCACTGCACAAACAACTAAAACACTGAGTTGTACCTAAATGTGCGTTACTTATTCTGAAAATACATATTCTTAAATAGCTTGACTCATGTTAGCTCCACCCGTGCACAGTTGCGGGACTGAAAGCTCTGATCTAATATATTAAGTTAACAAAAATTTCGATTTTTTGCTGGAAATAGTCGACTTGCATTCCGCAATTAAATGTTGTATGTCTTCGTGAGCTAAGCCACCAGTTTTTTAACAATTTTACAGCATAATACTGCCACAAAATACTAAGAATAAGAAGTAATTTTAACAGCTTACTGCCAAAATACCATTGCAAGCCGATTTCTCAACTTGCTCAGTCGCTAGGTATCACAGTATGAATATTTTAAGCTCTGCGATACAATGTGCAGTGCACCAGTCCGAACATGCGTTACCTGCCACGTAACGGTAGGATTACCAGATTACGTGGCGTCAAGCATAGAGACTGTTCTTTTTTCTATAGCAATATATCAGCGTGTGGCGCAACACTTATGTGTGGCTGAATTATGCAACACGTAGAAGCAATAAAAATCAACTATTGAAGATAAAACACGAGAATAAAACTGACTCCTGTTACACATTAGTGCAAAAAAAAAAATAAAAATTGACTACATATTTGTCTGAAATTACTCAATGTGACCATCATATAACAAATTAGAATGGTGATACCGAATAAGCGAAGGTTGGTATAACACAGCAAAAGAAAATCGAGCTGCATTCTGGAACTACACACAGGGAGACAGCGTGTACCAAACTTTCTGAAGTCCCTGCTATTGCAATGTAATATGGTAGGCTGTTACAATTTCACGCCGAATGTCACCAATCTCACCGCCATTAAAGCATCGACAATGCCGCCTATGTATACCGTATGAATGGGTGATCTTAAAGTCCAGATTTCGAATATACGGTGTTTCTGTTTTTAGCCACCATCTGAAAGATAGCATCCACAATGCCTATATTTCGTATGCTGGCGAAATCTTTACATACATGACTCAGTTCGAGCGCACGCAATACAGCTCACAATATAAAAATCTGCAGAGACTTAAGAGGATACGCGTCGCGCGTTTTTTTTTCCGAACGTGCCTTCTTCTAGAGTCTATCCAGATGCGGCGGCTCCGTTTATAAGAGCGTCTCGCACCATCATTACGAGCTTAAAAGCAGCAAACAAAAACGACAAATTTGCTTAGTGGCCTTCTCGCTTCCGATTTATATTTTACGGCGGTCTCCACTCTCACGAGATAATTAGTCGTCATGATATGGCTAAGGTCTAGCCAGAACAGTGGCCGTTAAAACTTTACGTCATACCTGTAGCAGTTTATGAAAGGCACAGCAAGGTGCTTGCATCTTTCTGAGAGCCTTGGTGTGCACTAGCACTGCTCTTGCTCTATTTTTGGCTCCCTAGGGATGCACCCCATCTTGAGAAAAATGCAATGTTGCTTTTGCGATGTTGTACACAAATAGCGAAGATTTTGGCGTCTTCGCGGAACAAGATAAAATAGTCAGATAAAACTCTATTCTCTTCCTCGCTAGAAACGACGCGAATCAACGCAGCAGTCTCAGAGTCTCAGTATGGCAGCAATCCAAAAAGCGACGGGGGACCGGTTTTTGAAACCATACTGATTGTTTTGACTAGTGTTTCTAGAATTCGACGAAGAACTTGGAGTTACGAATACATTTAAATCATTGAAAATCACAAGTTGTCAATAATGGTGTGTACATATTAGGTTAAGTCTTGAAGTAGCACGTTAACCAAATACCCATTGTCAATAAAATGTTTATATTATCAGCTAACCAAATCTACGATATGCTTGTATAGGTTACGGAAGAAAACACAAAATGACTTTATTTTTACAAGTTAAATATTCTAGATTCTCCGGTAAATGCTAACAGATAATGACAAAATTCTAAGTGAACAAATCAAGAAGTGTAAAGTGCTGATTTTTGGAAATCGAATTGTGCCGGATTTTATAAACTGGAATTACATCAGCGTGTTTTAATTCAGGTGTGAAAATTTCAGTTTTCAAAGAGAAGGTAATTAGAACTTTCAAAGTTCGCAGATCTAGTATGGCGACATTTTTTTAATTGCCATAAATTTACATTGTTTTATTACGGGTTAGGTTTTTTTTTTATATTTGCGATTGTTTGAAATACGTTTGAGATGTTTGAGAAAAAAGTCAACAGTACGAACAAGAGAACTGTTTGAATAATACCGTGTTGATCCTGCGGGGGTAATCAAATGTAAGAGTGAAAAAATGCCTACACAGTTAGTCTGACTTCACGTTTTAATAATAGAGAAGATTTTAGTAATGCCCTTCGGAGCAAGGCCTTCTTATGACAGCCCTTCTTATGGTTGCCCGTCGGGAATTAGTGTGGCAGGTCATCTTTCATTCTATGTATTCAAACCAACACAAGAGTATTAACAATAAATGATGAAGTCAATTGAAGGGTTGGAGAATACTGCACCTTTTACAAGCCCCAAGGCGAGAAGCTAGAAAAATTATGGTTTTTGCCGGTGGCATGATAAAGTACGCAACCACTGCTTCTGTTCTCAACAGCCCATGTCCCCCAAAGCAGACTTCTTACGATGTATCACTTTATCGCCGGTAACACATATGGACCTTTTGTGCTGCAGAAACCTCGTGTTTATGGGTGCGGAAGTTACACTGTGCTTACTTCTTCCACAACTGGCAAGTGCCTGCTCCGGATGCGGATCGTACAAAAATCCTTTCGACACCAAACATGGATTAGGAATTCAATGCCTTTCCAACTGGGGCTTGAATGCGGTTGCAATGGACGAAACTTGAAATAAAAGATTGAAGATTTTTTGTGCCGCAAGTAGGAAACACGTCTTTGATAAGTAGATCAGAGTCTTAGGTTCCCGCCATATAATGACGCACATTGATCGCCATAAACAAGTGTTGACATCCCTCACGTCCGTTTCCTCCCTTGAATAGCGGGAAAGTACCTGAATGTCGCTAAAGTATACTAATATTAGCAGTGTGTAACAAATGCGGCTTTGAATTCTGGCTTGCGTACGATGTTTTTTGAGTTAGCCCGGTGCAAAGGCTCTATCTTGAGTGCGCAAACACTGTCTGAATAAAAGTGAAAATACGTGAACTAGTTGTTTGGATTGATATATTCTCAATGATTCGCCTTTCTTTTAAATATAGAATTAAGCAACATTTTCGAATTTTCCATACATTTCCGTGCCTCTTTCACTAAGGGTAAAGGGAAAGCTGGGTATTGTTTTTCCTGTATAAAATCCTACAGAACATTTCTCTTCGATATTATCGCACCATGACGTTTATGCCACATATCAAGTCAGTTGTCTTCTGTAAGATGCCACAAAACTTCGTTCACGAAAAAGGGGGTTTCAAGCACATCTTGTATGTGCAGGAGAAATACGAGGCGCAACAATTTTCAGTGTTACGTCAAAAATGGCCTCTGCGATGTCCTTGCCGCACAAGCACCAAATGTAGTGGAAGTACAACCACAGATTTAAATTGTGGCATTTTCACGACGGATAGCAATAGCAATCTTTTTGTTGTAAGCCACAATTTGTGCTTCGCATTTCTCATTTCAAGATTTCCTTGGATTTAATGAACATTGTTCGTGGACTAGGTTTTATGTGAGCATAAGCACCAAACAGGAAATTGAATATGAGCACGAAATGATGTGGCTGATGCAAGGACTGTCGCTCCAGCACTAATGACCCCAGTGGACGTACTGGTACCCTGCTGTGACGTCGTGCAACAGATCACACAAAGTCAGAAAACAACGCGTACACGCGTTATTACAAGACAACGAACTAGGCATAACAAAATGAAAGATAGGACTATACATAAGTGATCAGCCCAAACAAAACTCTGAACCTTTTATAGCTTGCTTACCAATAAGCGCCATCAATCACAGATTCACACCACACCATGTAGCTGTTCTGTGGTCTCCCTCATCACCTTTCATTTAGGTAAGCTGTTTTTTAAGAACAGGTGTATTCATCCACCTTTAAACCTCCGTAAATAAATGCCATAGTTATCGCTCTTGCCCCTGGCACTCTTTGCGGAATCTGAACAAAACTACCATCATATTATGAGAAATATGCGTTAACAGGATCTCGTATCACCTTTCCTATTGAGACCAAGACGTTAAGCCGAATTACTAGGGTAACAGAGCTGATGTAGTTGTGCATATTGTGCTTATTCTACAAACAGGAGCTGGCCTGTAGTTAAAAAGGAACTGATGCTTACCTGTATTGTCTGTCAGGAAAGAGAAAATGTTTTAAGGGGGATGCCAAGCACGTGTTGGGTTGGCTAGGAAAGTGCGAAAATTTGCGTAAAGACGGCAGTAATATTGTTATAAAATCTTTAATAAAGGTGATGCGGCCAAGGTAATCGTGAAAGCGTGCGGCGTACACGTGGTTTATACTTACAATCGGGATCTAGGCCCTTCGATCAACTTAAAAGACTCAGATTGTTATACGAAGTAACAAAAGTGAACTGGATAAAAAACCAATCCGCTGTAGTTCACTACGGGACAGATTTGTGCTAGACGATAGTTCTGATCATCTTTTGTGTAACAAGGATGCAAAGGGCAGTAAGACCTGGCCAGTCTCTTGGTATCGCCAAACGCTTCCATCGCATAAATACTTTCTGAGTGGGGGTGTTGTATTCATTTGTTACTTTTTACACACTTCAGTGTAATTGCGACACCAAAGGACTGAGTATGTATGCACATATAGTGCAGTAACACTAGTCGGCACACATCAAGATAGACAGAATATCGAACTCAAGAAAACTCGGGTCTGTTTTGTGACGATTAGGCGCAGCAGAAAACAAAAGATACAAGAAAAAGTGAAATATAAAACTAATAACGCAACACAATCAATTTATATTATAGATAACGTTTTGTAGGTGCAATTACCATGTTTCACCAGGTACTAAATTTAACTTTCCAGTTGTTAGAACGACAATCAATCTGTACCGAAATACAGTATTCGGGATAAAAAAGGGGAAAGTTGAAGTTCTTCGCTATCACCGGTATTGTCCACAAGTACGTGGGTACTGCTGCTTCTCGCAACTTTTCGTGGACTACCCACAGGACAACCTAATGAAAGCTAGTTGTGCCCTCGACTTCTCCGTCGGAGATTTAGACTGGCTTTCGCTCTGTAAAACACTACCCTAACGATGTGAAAACACTGTGCTTTTATACCCTTGTACAGCCTAAACTGAAGTGTTATTGTGCATACTGAAAAACGCCTATGTTATTCTTTCGGAACGCACAACCTCCATCCTGATTTTTGCTGCAATGATTACGTTTACGACTTCTCTTACCAAACGTGTCTGACCAACGTTTACTTTAACAATATCCAAAAAATTATTAGTTAAGGCATGAAATTCCTACCCGCATATCGGCGCCACAAATTTTATCAAAAATCGCTTCTTTGCTCTCTTATTCCGCATGCGAACCTTCACTCACGTATCAATTCGGCAAAAGCAATTTACCCGCCGCTCAAACATACTTAGCGCATTTCACCCTTTGTCAGAACAAAAAACGTTTGTCTATTGAAACGATTTCTATCTCAGCATAGAACTCATCACCATTTCTTAAGATTGACTAACTCATGTAATACTCGTAGCCGATAAGCATTTGAGCATGTAATAAATAAATTAATTAACAAATTATACTTGACGCCTAAATTAAAGCTGGAAATTTATGGGTAAGCGAACTCAAAGTCAAGGTTTCTACAAAATCGGGATTGGTGCTGTCAAACACTCACTGACAATCCAGCTGGGAGTGACAGGAGAGAAGCGACAAGAGAAATCTGAATAGGCCGACCATCAAAATATTGCGCTATAATTACTGGTTCGCTGCAGAAACGTATGAAAATATGTTTGCATTTTCTTAGTTTGGCAACTAAGAGTGAAGCCGAAGAATTGTGGTCACTAGCCGCTATCATTGCTGCCTGTCCTCACATGTATTGCTCGGCGACTTCAACGCTCCTCACTCCTCCTTGGGATACAGCAGAGGTACGAAGAAAGGGGCAGTATTGGTGAAACGCACCACTGCCATTCAGTAGGTGCGGCACAACGACCTCCATGAGCCCGAACAACATTGGAACTCAGTAGAGCGTGATACGTACCCCGACCTGACGTTCTCCGCTGCAGGACTACACATTCGATGGTACAACAGAGAAGAACATCTCGGTAGTGAATATATTATATTCCTAATCGACATCGACTTCGAACCACCTCGAATCAAGTGGAGACGAAAACAACACCCCGAATGCGACAAAGTCAGAGCCACGCGGTCGCAAGTCACAGCAAAAAGCATCCCAGATTAAACCGATCAGCTCAAACAAGTTTGAAAAAAAATTCGGCAATATCCGGTGCAATACGAAGGGGAACCCGCGGCCGAAAAACATCTACTGCAGTGCTGGCAAGTTCGACATTGCTTAACTAAACGCTGGAAAAGCAACAAAATGAGTTGCTCATGGCGTATTCGTATCAACAAACTGAACAATTACATTCGCCATACACTTCAGAATTATTACAGCAGCAATGGTCTTATCTATGCGACAGCCTTTGAGGAACGCTGCGTAGGCAGAAGACACAACAGCTACTTTGACACCTGCTCAACTCAGCAATTTCTGAAAGCGTGGGAACTCAGAAAATCTCCGAACTTATCAACGAACACAATGAGCCGCAAAACCTTTTTACAGAAGTCTGGCCTAAACATATTTTATCAATGGCCTCTCCCAAGTATGCAGTCAATCAAGGCCCTGAAAACAAGTACATGGACGCACCTTCGTCATTAATTAACTAAAAGCGACCATCAACACCTGCAAAGGCTTGAAGACCCAGGGGTCTGATCAGATCACCAATCCGGCCGTCCGCAACCTTATCGATGCCGATCAGGAATATCGTCTAGACAAATAATGACATTTGGCCACCAAAATTCTGCTCGGCTTGGGACCACCCAACCTGCCGGTGAATAATTAGGTTCAGGGGGGTTTTCCGCTAATCAGGCTACCACGCCAAACCTAGCCATTTTCCGCGAAGACCATGCCCGAAACACTGTAGCACCCCTACCTAGGCACGTGGTGGTTTGAAAAAATGATGAAAGACGTCAACTCCGAGGCAAATATTTTTCTTAAAAGATCATTACAGGCCTTGATAAAAACAAGTTTTCACGGTTGCGCAATGCTACTCTACTAAGAACATCTGGGCCCCCGCAGTAAGTACTTGCGAGGCTCCCTTCTCCTCTACCGACATCTTCCCCTGCCTCGATAGCACAGAAGCAGAACCACACGCTATTGGAACAGCCATTATTCACCATGCATCACAACAAAGTCTCCTTAACATCTAGGCTGATTCACAAGAAACATGCACACATATACTACACAATTACATCACACTTAGCATCCCACTACATCCCACTACTCTTTCAAAACATCTAGGGAGACGTAAGGGTTTACTCGGTGCCTGGTCATGCCAGGGTTCAGGGCAATAAAGGGGTCAACCAGCGCACCCGTGACACCGGTCTCCGGGCTCCCTGCAACCATAGCCAGCCCCAGGAACCTACGCCCAGGAAACCCATTACTCTCAATAGACCCTCCGCGATCACCATAACTCATTCGTTTGCCCACATCCACAACTCTCGAAACACGAACAAGTACTTTCTAGGCAAGCGCAAATGGGTACCCTCTTAACCCGAGTCAGAGTGGCTCCTTACAACGAAACGCCAACCCCAGCCTGCCCAAAGGGTTCCAAGGCCCTCCACCAGGACCACATCTTGGAAGCATGCGGCCCTTTCCCCGAAGTGAGAGCAGCACAACAATCATCGGCTCTAAACGACCAACGCCGCCTTCAAGATTTTGTAAAGAAATTTTTTAGAGGTACCCTGAACTGAGGGTATCTTATCTGGCTGGTAGTTTCACGATAAACATTTATTCCTTCATTCTGAGCAAGAGCTGGGTGCAGTTGTTATAAACTAGGTGAAAATAAAGGTGCTGGAAAAGAAGAGAAAATCAAGGGGCGCGAGGAAAAAATCATGTTCGCGGCTCGCTTGTTTGGCACAGAACTGAACCTACGCAACAAGCTTCTCTGTTACGATTCAGACCTAACACTGATGCGAAAATGCGAAAAACGTTTGTTCAGGAAGACGCCAGGTTTCGGGCGGGATTTATAAATGTAACTTTGGCACAACTGCTAACTATTACTACAGGTTAGCGCAAAACGAAAAAGGAAATAAGTCAAACGAAACGTGCCGGATGGGACCGCGTGGTTCAAAGCTGTGCGCAAGAATGCTTAGCCGGTTTTTTCTCTTCTGGACCAGAAGTGATGCCAAATTTTTGCTTATAAGTCCCAGGGTTTTTTATGCTCTGTTTTACAAACGAAGTTAGGAGTTTTTCTTTAAAATGTTGGAAACTCGGGGTGCGTAAAGCGGGATAAAAAAGTAAGAACCAGACGAAAAGAAGAACTGGGCTATACGGTTCATGAAAACACCGGCACAAACGGTTTGGTTAAGAAGGCGCATGATTTGGTACTAGTTCTATAAGAACAGGAGCTTACGTGTGTTGTTTAAAAACAAGTGACGCTTACACTGCTGTATGGGACAAAAAACATTTACGCAGACAAAAAGCACGCTCGGCCTGCTAGAATAGCACGGATATCGGCAGGACAAGGGATTTGAATATGCTGTTCTTTTTCCTTTTTTTTTATCTTCAAATTTGCACGGCAATGATTTCGTTTGCAAAACGTAACATTACGTCCCTGTACTTTTATAACAGTAATTAGTTGGTGCTGCTCAAATGCGTGACAGGTTGTCAGCCTAACGGAATATAGGAATAAGAACAGACAAGAAGCGTTCTTCACCAGCTGCCGTGGCCAGGAATGCTCGAAAACAGCATTTATTTCCTTTTGTGATATTAACCATAAAGACAGGGTGAAAAAAACTTTGTTAACTAGAGCTAACATATTGTTAGATTGGTATATAAATTAGGGTTGGGGGTATTGATAACAAATAAGTGACACCCGAGGCAGGTGAAGCCATCTATAAAATTAAAGCCGTTCTACTTAACTTGAAAGCTGGCGGAGGAGGAGGGCATTGATTCGCCATAGTGGCTGTGGCGCCGATATCCTCTTACTGCTACAACCCAACACGCTCTTCGCCGTCCTGTATCACTCCTCACCTTATGAACTGAACCAAGGTATGCCCATTGCTTTAAAAAATAACCACCTTCGCAGAGCGCGAGCCCCCGGCCTGAAACAGCCTCTGCGGGATTTCGGTTCTTTTTGTGCTTGCTTTTCATTTCGCACTCGCTGGCCCCCGATTGCTCACTTGGTAACGCGCCATTGTATTTTGCCCTGCCCAATGTTTTCGCTTACTTGGCAAAAACGAACACAACGAGCCTTCTGAACTAAATGAATGAGCTTGATGCCTCGTTGTTTTGAATATTTTGGCTCAAAGGTACTTTCAGTTTTCTTTGCAGTACACTACGGAGATATGTATGGCAAGCGCGATTGGTTCGCGAATTTCTAACTGTTATGACTGTATGAACCCCTCGTTTTTTTAGTGCTCCGTGTTATGCACATATAGCATGCCGTGTGGCTTTACTTGGGTCCCTTATCTCGGTTCGCCACCTGATTCCGGCAGTCGTTTGACATCGAGCAGCGTAGCGACCAACGATAACAAGGGCGGTCCCTAAAGTAATCTGCACCTAAAGAAGCCCTAAAAGGCCTTTCGACCAAACTAAATAAACTAGCACACTCGTTAGGTTGGGTGGTCGGCGTCGTATGTGCGAAGTATAACATTTTTATTTGCAGCTGAAAGCTCAATATTTTGTTGCAAAATTTGTTGTAGCGTTCGCATCCTTTCCTGCATGTTTCTTGGCCTCGGCCTTCTTCTGTATACATCATCAATTCTCCCAACACGTCACAAAACACAAATAATGCAGTTGGACGGGTTTTGTCCCACATTCGGCATAGAGAGGCGTTGCCTGGGCAGCGTCGACGGGTAGCGCTGGCGCCTTTTGTTAATTAGCGTTTCCAGCCCCACGCCTAACGCTATTGTGTTTGTCCATATTTTTGTGTACTCTTTTATTGCGGTTATTTTTGAAGGCGTGTTGGCTAACATGACAAGAAGACGACAGGATGACGGTGACGCCGACTTCCGAGTTAGGAACCGTCTTATACCACGAGGCCGACGTCGACACGAACACTTCGACCGATACAACGTCTGCTTTGTGTGACTGGCTCACCGACCATTGTCGCCGACGACGACTGATCGGCCGTGTCGGGAATCGATGGAGAAGCGAAAACTGCACACAGACAACAATATTCCGTATTTAACGCGGCTAAGTTGTGTTAGTTCCTAGATTGTAATAAACGTTGTAAGGTCCACTACACTCTAACAAAAAAGGTGGTCAAAAGAGAGTCCCCGGCGCCGCGACTACCTCTTACGCTTGGTGAGTCAAAAGGGAGTTACAGAACATAGTCATAATTTTGGCGACCCTTTTTGACTCGGGTTGGGGTGCAACTTTGCGGGAGAGGGGAACTGATACGAGGAGCATAGAAAACAAAAAAAATATGGCTCTTTTAGTGGTCGACGCAGGTGTGACGTCAGGCGTTTCCCGCGAGCAGGCGAGGAGGCGCCGCGGAGTAGAAATTTTTGAACTGCCGGCGTGCTCCGCCGGAGGGGCGTTCTTTGTGTTGTGGCCGAAAGGGTGGTTTTCGTAACTACGTGGTCTTGCTGGTCAGTGTCGCGACAATTTTACAGTGCTTTTGCCGTTCTCCACGTGAAGACCGCGTCCATGATATGGGAAGATATGCGGACGGAGCTGCGGCAACACAGCAACTGCATCTGATAGAGGTAAGTGAAGTATTCACCGCGGCGAGCGATTTTCCCTTGTGAAAATACTTCGTGCACCCTGCGAACAACGCTCAATTGTGGAAGATATGCTGCTTGAATACTATGCGGACAGTCGTGGCAGAAACGTCCAACCGCATGTCTGTGTGAGTGGCAGGTTTTTCGACGGCCTGAGTATGCGAACAGGGCAGCATGACCGTAGGCGCTAGCCGCAACAATGGCTCACCGCCGACGAAAAGACGACCTTGAACACGATGGCCGCTCCATAGTCTAGGCGCAGTGAAAATTTGTTTTACTTCCTCTGGCGCTTTTATTTGACCCTGAACACGGAACGCTCAGTGCGCTTTGATGAATTTGGCGCAGGCTGACAGAGGGGCGAAATGTCAACATGAAAAGAAACGAGTAGGTGTTCGACAGCGGCTTATTTCGGCGCCGAGCAGCAGTCATTTCGTACAAATGCGGGACGCATATGTATTGGTAGAATATAATTTCGCGCTAACATACGTACGTGCGCTAACGTACGGACATGCGTAGTTGAGATGACGGGAACGAGGCTGCGTGTCCCACTGCGATATGTTGCTGTCTGCTCGCTCGCATGTTGGCTTTGTCGCCATGCCGCAAGAGTGCTGACAACAATTGCTTGTGATCCGGCGCGAGACAGTATGGTATCTACGGCCACTGTGTGCTCGGCTCACACGAGTGCCTGCTCCCCCTGTGTGCTGGCGTCACATGGCCGACATAGCTTTGCATGTAGGCTGCAGTAACTTGAGCAAATAACGATGGACACCTGGGTCGCGCCCAAACCATGCTCAGTACTGCCCGCTCCGCAGATTTTACTAGCACTAATGGGCCTGCCCTCCTTCGCTTCCCCAGCCCTCACTCACACTATAATGTTTGCGAAGGTAAACTAGTGCTAAATAAGTTCCCTTTGATAACGTTTGAAGGTGTATCAACTGTTACATTGCAGTGGCCATCAACCAAAGGAAGCGCCGGGTACCTCGAGGAAGCTTGATTGATTGAAGGTTTTAACGCACCAACGCAACGCAGGCAATGAGGAACGCTATAGTGGAGGGTTCCGGATTAATTTTGTCCATCTGGGGATCTTTAACGTGCGCCGAAATCCCGTACACACCGACCACGAGAAAGCAGGCGTAGCTTTGTGGTTAAATGGTACGGCGAGGCATAGGGAAGTGCGGTTTTTATTTTTCAGGTTTTTCAGGTTACGTCTGAATAACGCGTCGGTAAGCTAACGGTGGCTGGTGCTAGAGGAATATAGCAGGTGCGCAGAACGCTTTTAATGCTACTCCAGCGCAGAGACTGCGCTCGTTATGAGACCATTTCTGTTTTCCTCGCTAGCCTGGTCTCGCCTGTTCTAGCAACGCGTAGAGGTTTTGTTTTTTGTAAAAACATGAAATCGCGCACCATCCTGCTGCATCTTGCGCACCGTAAGCGTTTTGTTCATAGGCCGCCGGTCTAACGAAAGGTATATTAGCTTTGTGTGGGCTTTGGAGTTAACTATTATTATGCGTTAGGGTGGCGCAGGAGCGTTTGCAAGGCCACATTCGGGAGCATAAGGCGGGGAATATCCTCCTTAACGAGCACACGTACGTGGAAATCAGGCACAAGGAAGCAGGCAAGGAAATTTGTGTGCACTCCATGTCCGGCTATACCCAAGTATACTCAGCGTTATCTTGCACTAGATGACAATTCCTTTGTAGTACTATAGCTCCACACCGCTTTTGACTGTATTTATAATTGTCAGGTTCACGACGAAATGCAAATTCGGCCGCTTCGCGCTTGCTGAGCCGTCAAATAAACGTTTCTAGCGCTAGCCACCACAGCTACACTTCGGAAAAAAAGCCTATAAAGCGCGAGCTGTACAAACTCAAAGAACGAAAAAAAAAACCCCTGGTGGACAGGCCACGATAATTTTTATCATGAAGGTGCGATAACTCGCCTTTGACGGCGCAGGTGCGTTACGATAGAGAGGGAGAGCGATGAGGAGGGAAGGAGCCGCCAACTGCCGATGAGCGGAAGGGATAAATGTGCCGGCAGTATTTCGCTTTAGACTTGAGGAAAAGCCAACTAGGTGTGTGTGTGTGGGGGGGGGGGGGGAGGGGGGGGGCATTCCTGCGTCATTTGCCGTTCGATATAGCGCGTTTCGCTTGTATTTTCATTCGATATAGACGTAATTTTTGCTTTTTGTTTCACTGCAACTATACTGTTACCGGAAGGAGTTCGACATACTGGATAAATCGATGCAAATGGTTTCCATCAGTTGGGTTCGGCTGTACAACTTTAGTTTGTTCTCTTTACAGATGCAAAAGGTGTCAGCGCTTCTATTTGGTTGCCCTATTTGGCGAAGGAAAGAGAGGATGACATCTTTACGATACTGGTGAGAACAGTGAGCTTAATTTGCGAATTAGATGGCAACATTGGCAAAGGGCTCTTGGCTTGAGTTGCCCTCGGCATTAAAAATATTAAGGTGTACCCAATCTCAAACCAAAAGAAATGATCTACATGTAAGAGAGAGCAACTGGGAAAAAAGCGTTGCTCTTTAAAAGACTACCTGACGTGTTTAGGCTTAAACTTCATGGTTACTTTGACCACAGGTTGCGAAACAGCCCTGACCCTGTACTTTTTTGCTTTCCTAAAGGTGAAGTGCACTCAAAATTTCGGTTTCTTGATAACCTCAATTTTGTAACTTACCATAAAGAGAAGCCTTAAGGGGAGCTCCAGACACTGTGAAGGAACCTGTGTGTTTAAGATATCAGCCAGCAAAGTCAAGCTTTGGAAAGATCCACAGTGGGGTAGTTGCTAGTGCTTTTTAACATCTTGAAGTAGCACAGACTAGATATAGACATGAGAAGTCGAAAATGGACAAACAGCGCTTTGTAAATGGTTCGGCGCAACATGGTATTTACTGTGTCTCTTGTCCTCATGTAATTTGTGAGTGCGTGACCTAAGCACCTATTCCAGGAAAAAAAATTTACTTCCACAATAGATGATGATGATGGATTGATTTTATTGGCGCAAGGCCGACATGGGCAAAGAGCGCCAAACACAAAGTGATTTGATAGGAGAGAACACGAAATAAAATCAGTTAAAAACAATGAGCACGGCTGGTGTAAAGGGCCAGTGTGAAGAACAAGAGTGGTTAAAAATTAAATAAGGTGGCTGGTGTATAGGACCAGGGGTAAAACTATGGGTGATAAGAGATGAGTTGTAAGAAATGAACTTCAGATAGGAACCTTAAGGTTCGCTGAACAGAGAACATGGCTTCATCTACTAAGAAGTATGACGGGTGTGGTGGAATATGTCGTGTGTGTAGTTGTGGGAAGTGTTTTCGCCGTGTAATGTCGAGTGCCTTACATTGTATGAGGATGTGGATCACGGATAGGGCCTCTCCGCACCTGCTGCACAGAGGTCTTGGAGACCCCGTGAGAAGGTGCGAGTGCGTTGCATGAGTGTGCCCTATCCGTAATCTAACCAAGGCGACTTCAGTGTATCTATTACGTGTGTCGGTGGTGTATGGTCCAAAGTGTGGTTTTATTGCGTGTAACTTGTTGTCTGTTCACTCCAGTGCGTTTGCCATGTTTTGCGAAGTTGTTGTCTGATGTGTGGTTTCACGTCGGTGTAGGGTAATGTGGTTATGTCTACTGTATTCGAGAGTGTAGCAGCAGCAGCCCATTCGGTCCGCTGCTTCGTTCCCGGCTATACCACTGTGGCCAGGGACCCAGCAAAGAACCAGTTCAAACTTGCGTACATACACCGACATAATACCCTTGACTATTAGATTTACAACGTTAATTTTCGAAGACTTTGTGACGACAACGCCCGCACGACACTGATGGAGTCTGTATATAAAATGGATTGTGGGATGGTGACTTTGAAGTATATGATTGACAACAAGAAGTACACCGTAAGCCTCTGCCGTAAATATACTAGTATGACTATTCAGAGTTTTGGTGACACTAAGGCCGGGCCCATGCGCCGCGCAGGACACAGAAGGTGGAAGTCTTAGAGGCATCCGTATAAAATTCAGAGCACTCATACTTCTGCTGCAAATACAAGAAATGCTGGAGAATTGCACATGTGGGAGCTCGGTTTTTATCTACATGTGTGAATTATGTGTCGCATGAGACAGGGCGGAGATGCCATAGTGCTATGAGATCTGTTACAGAACTTTGGATGGTATCTAAAAAGGAGACAACAAGCTCTGACGCTTCCTCTCTAACTCTGTAAGAGAAGGGCGCAGAGAAAGATGGTCGATTTAAAAGGAGTTCAGTCATGGAGGTATCATGAAAAACTGATTAAAAGGATGGTGAGGCATGGATGAAATTTTAAAACGCATAAAGAAGGTCTGTGTATGCTCGCTGACATTGTAGGTTTCATTTATTGCACTCTACATACAGGCTTTCGACTGGACTAGTCCGAAAGGCACCACAGGACAAGCGGAGCCCTAGATGAAGCACAGGGTCCAGCATTCTGAGGGATGTTTTAGTGGCTGACCCATAGACAACGCTGCCATAGTCCAATCGTCAGCCTATCAAGCTGGTAAAAACACGCAACAGAAGCTGTTTGTCAGCACCAAAAGAGACGTGCGAGAGAACCTTCAGGATATTCATTGTTTTTAAGCATTTATGTTTTACTTGTTTTATGTGTGGGATGAATGTGAGCTTTTCGTCAAAGATTATACCTAAAAACTTGTGTTCCTTTTTGACAGGAATCGAGTCACCGTGGAGTTGAATGTCTGGATCCGGCCGGATGCCACGCCTCTTGGAAAACAAGACGCAGTGCACTTCCCTGGATTAAATTTAAAACCGTTGCGGTCTGCCCAACCAGCTAGCGTGTTAACACCAAGCTGGACTTGGCGCTCGCAGACAGACAGGTTACTAGACTTAAAGGATAATTTTACGTCGTCTACATAAATTGAGCAGGAAATCGACGGTGGCAATGCCTTTCTCAGGGAATTCATTTTCACAATAAAAAGGGTGCAACTTAAAACTCCACCTTGTGGCACTCCATTTTCCTGCACATGCACCCTAGAGAGTGCAGTTCCAAGTCGCACGCGAAACGTCCTTTCGGACATGTAACTGGAAAGCGTGTTTATCATGTTACCCGACATGCCAAAGGACTTCAAGTCGCTAAGGATGCCGTACCGCCAAGCAGTATCGTACGCCTTTTCAAGATCAAAGAAGACTGTCATACAGTACTGCTTGTGGAGGAAAGCATCTTTGATATAAGACTCTAATGCAACGAGTTGATCGTTGGTAGATCGCCCCGCCCTGAAGCCCACCTGGCAGCTCTCGAGAAGGCCATTGTACTCTAAGAAGTACACAAGTCTCGTGTTTATCATCTTCTCGAAGAGCTTACACAGGCAGCTTGTCGGGGCTATGGGACGATAACTGGCGGGAGAGGAAGGGTCCTTCCCTTCCTTTAGGAAAGCCACTACTATGGCCTCCCTCCAAGAGCGTGGAATGTGCCCCGAAAGCCATATTTTATTGTATAGGTGTAAGAGTGTTTCAAGAGTGTCTGGGTGTAGGTGCTGTATCATGGTGTATGTAATCTTATCTGCGCCTGGAGCTGAAGGTTTGCACGAGCTCAGGGCAGCCCTCAACTCATAGAGAGTGAATTCAGAGTTGTAAGAAGTTTTTGATCTGTCTTTGTCGTTTAAGGGCTTTTTTTCTGCAGATGTTTTGTGTTTCATGAAAGTGTTCGTGTAGTGTGCTGAACTGGACACGTGTTCGAAGTGTTGTGCAAGCGTGTTAGCCTGGTCTTCAAGTGTGTCCCCTGTTGTGCTAACCAGGGGCAGGCTGTGTGTCTGTTGTCCTTTGAGCTTGCGTATACGTGTCCAGACTTTGTGTGTGTCTGTGTATGAATTAATGGATGTCAAGAAGGTGTGCCAACTCTCTCGTTTCGCCTCACGGCGCACACGTTTTCCTAACGCCTTGGCCCGTTTGAACAAAATGAGGTTACCCGACGTGGGGTACCGACGAAGGAGACCCCACGCCTTGTTCTGGGCCTCTCGCGCCCGCCTGCAGTCCTCATTCCACCACGGCCTCCGCTGGTTACGAGGGGGCACCAGAGGCGTGGGGAATGGACTTTTCGGCGGCATCGAGGATGTGCGCCGTGAGGAGTTGGGTGGCTTCTTCAACGTGTAGGTGTCCTATGGATGTGTGGTGTAGTTTCGATGTCTCTGTAAATGTGTTCCAGTTAGCTCGTGCTTCATTGAACCTATTATGGGAAGAAGAACTGCTTGGGCCGTTACCTATATATGTTAGTGAAGTGGGGAAGTGGTCACTGCCATATGGGTCAGTGCCCACTCCCCACTCAAGACATGGAAAGAGAATTGCCGAACCAATAGCCAAGTGAAGATTTGAGTATGTATTGTGTCCTATGTTATGGTATGTAGGCTGATTATTGTTGAAAAGGCATGCTCCAGAAGATGTAAGGAATTTCTCTATCAGGCGACCTCGGGCATCCGTTCTGGAAGAGCCCCAAAGAGAGTTGTGAGCATTAAGGTCGCCTGTAAGTATGTATGGTTCGGGCAGCTGGTCAACCAGCGCCTCGAAGTCGGTGCTCGTAAGTGCAACATGAGGAGGAATGTATATGGAGCATACCGTTATCAATCTATTAAATATTATTGTGCGGACGGCTACAGTTTCGAGGACAGTGTTCAAGGTGACAGGGTGGCATACTAAGGATTTTTGGGTGATTATGGCAACACCGCCAGAAGAGTGTGTGCAGCCATCCCTGTCTTTCCTGTATACCATGTAACTATTCAAGACATTTGTGTGTTTGGAATTTAGATGTGTTTCCTGGACACACATTATACTTGGCTGATTGGCATGCAGAATCTCAAAAACGTCGTCAAGATTATTCAGAAGGCCTCTGCAGTTCCATTGAACTATGTTTTCTCTTCCCATTATTATGTGTTCAGAGCTACTGGAGTGTGACTGTTTATGTAGGGTCTTTCGGGGCTTGGACTCTTGGGAGGGGTTTTCTGACCTTCTCTACTGACCTGGACGTCGCAGCCCGTTCCTTCCGCTGCGATGAAAGCCGGAAGGGCTCGACGTCCATGTCGTCATCTGAAGGCAAGGTGGTGCCAAGCGGACTGGGCCCCCTTGGCGTGGTACCCTTTCGGGTGTTCGTTGCCTGCGCTGCCAGTGCCGAAGGCGTGGGGAGCACGACAGACGGCAAAGGCAGTGAGGCGGCGGAGGGGGTCGCTGCGACTCCCTCCGTCTCCATCTCCGTGCCCTTGCATGTGCTTTGGGCCGGTGGAGAGGAAGCAGTGGATGCAGCGGCATCCCCAACAGATGTTGTTGCCACCACAGCCGCTGCTGGGTGAGCGAGCGGTGCAGAGGCTGGTTGGGCTGCCTGGGGCAACCCTGGGGGTGGGGGTGGGGGCGGGACCAAATCCGACTCGCGGTACTGGGTCCCCGCCGAAACCAGACGCCGCTCCGCCCCCGGCGAGCCGCGTCGGCGTACCTCCCCAAGGGGAAAGAGGCGAACCTCTTTCGCGCCTCTGGGAAGGTGAGGTTCTCAGTTACCTTCACATTAATAATCGCCTTCTCCTGCTTAAACTTCTCGCACGTTCGAGAGTAGGCGGCATGGGGTCCCTGGCAGTTGGCGCAGGTGAGGGTTGACGATGGACAATTATCAGATGGATGATCATGCTGAGCGCATTTTGCGCAGGTCAGACGACCACGGCAGGAGTTGGTTCCGTGCCCGAACCGCTGGCACTTAAAGCAGCGGCGCGGGTTTGGAATGTAGGGCCGGACATTACAATGTACAAAACCTGCATTGACGTATTCTGGGAGTGTGGACCGGTCAAAAGTAAGGATAATGTGCTTGGTCGAAACTACTTTGTCATCCCTCCTCATAGTTATGCGCCTCACAGCTGTCACGCCCTGATTTCTCAGGCCCTCCAGCAGGTCAGCATCTGTCTCATTCATCAGGTCTACTTCAGAGATGACACCTTGAGTACTGTTCAGGCTCCGGTGGGGTGTCACCCTGATTTCAAGATTGGCTATGTGAGTTTGTTCAAGGAGGATCTTTGCATGCTGTTGGTTGTGTACTTCAACCAGGATTTCTCCAGTTCTTTGTTTTTTGGCCTGATATTTGTCACCAATGATGCCCTCCAGAAATTTCGATATTAGGAACACGGACTGTGATGCAAGAGGCTTTTCTTGGTCACTGGATTCCAACACCAAAAAACGGGGGTAGTTATCGGGCTTTGGAAGACTGTGGGTAGGGAGTGGCGGAAATGAACCTTCGGTGCGGCCCCTTTTCAGGGGCCGATCATGTTTGGGGGGGGATTTACGATTTACCATATGGCATGTAAAAGAAGCAGGGGACGGGGGTACTTTCTTCTCAAACCTTACCCTGATAGCCTGAGGTCCCGGAGCTCCCTGCCTGGTAAACAGACAGGGAGCCCATCCGGCGGAGCTTGACCTGGGCTCCGACGGCCACCGTTTGAGGCTTCTACCCTTCACCTTTAAACACATCACCATGGTAGGTTACAGTTTGTGTTGGGGGCTCGGGGTCCGCGGTATCGCCAGTACCGTCACCAAGATTACTCAAGGTGCCCCGTGCGGGGTACTTCCACAATATGTGCGCTCCAAAAACGTTTTGCTGTGTTAGCTGTGTGCCATGGGATAAAGCTGAACATAGCAAAAGTGCGAGAAGAATGCAAATGCAATGGGTGAAGCAGAACATTTTCTGAAGCGGGACATTTGCTAAATGGGTTATTCGTGAACAAAGAAGCAACGAATGTAGATGGAAGGTTCGGCGGCAGCTCAGCGTTTTTTTTGGTCTCTTCGGTTATTTTGATCTTATCAGCAAGCGTTAGTGGCATTTGTGGCAATAAAAATTGACCTTGTGGCTCGGAGCACCCTTCACCGATTGTGAACAAAAAAATTCCCCCGCATTTCCCCGAAGGAGAGTATGAGGAAGTGCGAAGCACGGGGTGATGCTATGAGGGGGAGTTTGTTGAAGTTTGGTGGCATTTTGCCCATTAGTTACATTAACACCCCCTCGTGATCATGTTCGGCTTAACACGCCTCGTTTGTCCCTCTGCTGAAATCTTGGTGGCGGGAGAATGGACGAAGCAAAGCGCGTTTCGCCGCCGCCGGGGGCTGTCAACTGGGACCACCGGCGGGGTCCGCGCGCGCGCCACATATGGTTCTTGCACGGCCGCTGGATGAGAGCGCAGGCAAGGTCCAGCGGCCGTGGTTCTTGTTTCACCAGGGAACGTGGCCCCCTCTCCCTCGAAAGAAGGGACCGCGGCGGCGGGGAGCGGGGCCCTGGAAGAGGAGGAGCGCACCGCACCGCAGCGCCCCGCAGCTGCGAAGCGCCGACCGGAGTGAAGGGAGAGGAGGCGCAGTCACGTGAGAGAATGCAGAACTAGCGGGTTTGTAATATCACGTGTACACCACGCAGTTATCAAGCCGCTATAACGCCGTTGAGTCGCCAACGCACGCCGCTGACGACGTAGTTTGAATGCGTTAAAGATATAAGGCGCGTTACTAACACTGATATCAGCGTCGCGTCCGTGGCTTAGTCGGTAGAGCGTCGCGCTGCGGCCGCAAAGTCGTCGGATCGAAACCTGGCGCCGGATGCTGTTTTTTTATATTAGTGTAGTGGCCTGGCTGGCGCGCCGAGCTAGGCTGCGGACGGAGGACGGCGGTGGAAGCAGGAGTAGGCCCGACTAAGAAGTGCTTCGCACTTAAAAACCAGGCACGAGCGGCTGCAGTCGCGATTTCTTGAGATAATGCCTTGAGCATACTGGGGTAGTAAAGAAACGAGTAGAAAAAGAGTGGTGCCTCAAAGAGACAAGCCGGGAGATAGCACAATGTAAAGGAAAGGCTGTGGCTAGCGTTCCGTCCGGACGGAACGATATACAAGTGCTGAAATTCCATCCAGACGGAACAGAGCGATGCGAGTTATCCTTCCGCCCAGACGGAATACAACTGAGAGCTTAGCGTTCCGTCCAGACGGAGCCGGCGTGAAATTTGTGCAGTTCCGTCCAAGCGAAAGTAAAACCGGCTACGCCTGGGATAATGGCACAATCGTACCGGGTTCGATTCCCCCCGGACATTTTTTGTTTTTTTTTCGTCGTTGGGCCAGGCTTTTTGTAACAGCTAACTTAGCGCCCAATTTACAATTGATGTGGTGAGAGCGGTCGGTCTTAACTTTGTACTCAACAGAGCCAAGGCCGACGTATTCATCGCTAGATACGCCCGATCTCCTGTAATTATTACCAGTGAATAATTAACAGTGATTCAGGCTAGTCAGTGAGCGGAAGCGGTTTGCCCGGTTGGTTAAAGATAAAAAAAGGCGGCCTTCAACGCGAGTTATGTTCCCCCTGGACAGACCTTTTGTGACAGTTGCTATTCCGTCTGGACGGAACGCGAAGAGAAAAGTGTCGAGTTCCATCCAGACGGAAAGGGTCACTAAAGTTCTGTCCAAAGGAAACACAACCCGCGTTTAGAGCAGTCCTTTTCTTTTCACCCAACCTGCCAAATCGCTTCCGCTCACTGACTAGACCGAGTCACTGTTAATTATTACGCGAAGACAAAAGTGTCGAGTTCCGTTCAGACGGAAAGGCAGCTGTCACCAAAGTTCCGTCCAGAGTAAACACAACTCACGGTGAGAGCAGTCTTTTTTTTTCTTTTTACACAACCGGCCAAACCGATTCCGCTCACTGACTAGCCAGAATCAATGTTTATTATTAGTCATTATTAGTAATCACAGATGATCGGACTAACTCTAGCTCAATCCCAACGGATCTCCAAGCCGCCACACGCGACCCGCTTTACAATATTTCAGCGACAGCAGTCAGTATTGATTTTTACCCCACCGCCCAAACCGCTACCACTCACAGAGACTAGCCTGAGTCCCTAGATGTTCATTAATGACTGGTAATAATTATAGGAAATCGAGCGTAACTAGCGATGGCTACGTCGGCCTTGGCTCTGTTGAGTACAAAATTTAAACCGACTTGGCGCAAAGTTCGCTGTTACGAAACGCTGGCACAACCACGCAAAAAAAAGCAGCACGTCCCAGGAGAATCGAACCCGGTACGATTGCGCCATTATCCGAGGCGCAACCACTACACCAAATATGAACACTCAAGATTGCGTCTAATCAGCCGGTTTTGCTTTCGTCTGGACGGAACCGTACAAATTTCACGCCGGCTCCGTCTGGACGAAACGCTAGAAGCTCTCAGTTGTATTCCGTCTGGACGGAAGGATAACCCGCAGTGCTCCGTTCCGTGTGGACGGAACGCTAGCCACAGCCTAAAGGAAAATGTGGCAAAAAAGCGCCCTGAAAGGTGGGAAGTATGCAG
This sequence comes from Haemaphysalis longicornis, assembly GCA_013339765.2. Classification (NCBI taxonomy): domain Eukaryota; kingdom Metazoa; phylum Arthropoda; class Arachnida; order Ixodida; family Ixodidae; genus Haemaphysalis; species Haemaphysalis longicornis. The sequence continues at coordinate 5,117,853 of CM023454.1, read as the reverse complement.
GTTTTTTACCCGCAATGGGGGTGTCAGGTTGCGAGCCGTACATCACATAAAGCTAGCTGCGTGTACGTGTGCGTTATACAACCGGTGTATTTAATGCGTAGGTTCTAAGGGCAGGTTGCTGCGACCCCAATGATTAATCATAGGAAGCGGGTCTTCGCATAACCGGGGGGTGTACTATAAGTGAGCTTTCCCTGTAACTTATCACCGCAGGTATTTTCTTTTTCAGGCCACGAGGCATAGTAAAGACAATCAGAGTAATAATTTAAACATATTAATGGCTGTTCACATAAACAACTTTTTTTACAGCAACTAAATTTCAGCATTATTTATCTTTTTTTTTACAGGACCCAAATACCGCATACTCGCACCCGTCTCTGCTGTACACGGAAATCAGCGCACTCGGGTCCGACTCAGTTAAGGTGGTGTGGGAACATATATCCGTTAACGTCTTTGACTTCACGTCAGGAATCGCTCTTGTATGTGCCATGTCCTGGGCATACAACCTGCAGTACGTGAAGTCTGCAAAGCAGACCTTTACAGTTTTGGAGGAACTGATGGTGGTGCGAAAGGGCGCATGCTTGAGCACCTTAATGCCGGCGACATAGATAGTCACTACCTTGAGAGATCGTGCAGGGACAGCCAGGAAATAAATACATTGTCCAGGGCCAGCAGATCAAGTGGTGGGTGTTGCAACATATAGCCTCCGAGTAAATTTCTGTGTTCTAAAATGAACAAAATATTCTCAGGAAAAATAACAATCATCAATTAAGAATTTTAACACACTTTTTTATGTTCATTTGCATTGCGTATGAGTGGTCAAAGTGGCCTTATCATAAAGCCGAACCTAGCTGTATACATTAACTATGAATGTGTTCAAGATTACAATTTTATTAGGCAATAACACTCTCCCGAACTCTGTTTTGTGTATTTTATTGTCCTGTTTTCAATTTGCGAGTTGTATTGTTCTATAATTTTTTCACATCAGTTGTCTAAAGTGACATTTTGAAATATTTGTTATAATGTGGTTTTAAGAAAATTTGTTTTCATATTTACTTACATTTATTTTTGTCCTGCTTTCAATATGCGAGTTGTATTGTTCTAGAATTTTTTCACTTCAGTTGTCTAAAGTGACATTTTCAAATACTTGTTATATTGTGGTTTTAGAAAATTTGTGTTTTCATATTCACTTTATATTTTGTTAAGTGGTTGAGCCAGCCGCTGATGGCTGATCACTGTTGTAGGGTTGTGTTGTTAATGTGAGCTCAAGTGTTGCTTGACCCGTTAAATGTTACAATTTGTTATTTGAGACACGAATGTTGTCTAAGGTGATAATTTTGAATCTTGTATTTTTCACGTTTCTTCTATTCATGTATATGTTGTCTAAGACAAACTCGTGATTTTTATTTCTTGTAACATTTTTTCTATAAATGTGGTTTTAAGAAAATTTGTGTTTTCATATTCACTTAACATTTTGTTAAGTTATTCAGCCAGCAGCTGATGGCTGATCACTGTTGTAGGGTTGTGTTTTGTATATGTGAACTCAGTGTTGCTTGTCCCGTTCAATGTAACTAGTTTTTGTTATGTGAGACACAAATGTTGTCTAGGGTGATAATTTTGAATCTTGTATTTCACCCGTTTCTTATAGTCGATTATATGTTGTCTAAGACAAAAACTCGTGATTTTTATTTTGTATCATTTTTTTTCTAGTCATTGAGCCAATGCATAATATAAAACGGTTGTAGGCTTTATTTCAATACAATAGTTGTGTTGGTAATTTGCATTGATGTTTCTTGCATGTATGCATGGCTGTCCTTATACGGTCATAATAGTAACTGTACGGTATTTTTTTACCCTATTGACTCTGAATGGATACTGTTTCCTCGAGTCGGAAAATAGTCGACTGGACTGTTTCTTTGCAGATTTTCAGTGTCGGGGACGGTGCTGCAGAGTCCTGCATGCTCTATCTCAGGGGTCATAGGATTCCCTTTCAGCAGGTCAGGGCGACTTAACTGGTGTCATGTAGTAGCCAAAGTAGCCACGCGGGCTCTATCTAGCCAAACAGAGAGTCTGTGTGACTACTTTTACTAGTCGCAAAGCAGTCATGAAGACTCTGTTCATTTGAAAATTAGGAGTCGAGGTGACTTCTCTTACAGAGTCCTGGATACCGTTTTTTGTCTCGGTCTAACAGAGTCACAAGACTCTTTTCCAAACAGAGTCAGGACGACTCTCACTGCTGGGCCATAACTTAGTCAAGCAGACTCTTTTTGTTTACTATATCGGAGTCACCGTGAGTAATTTTCAGGGGTCCTGCAGACTCACTTTTGACTCTTCGTCACGACTCCCTCCCTAAGAGTCCCAGGACTCTGTTTGAAAGAGAGTCTGGTGGCCCTCCTCATGAGAGTCCAAAGGTAGACAATTCTGTGGCAAGCCAATGACTCTGTAAAATGAGTCGGTACTGACTACCTTTTTTTCTTAGAGTGTAAGTTTATGCAGCATTCCACGTGGGATGTACTTTTCGGCTTACGACACTTCAAACGTTAGCTTTGGCAACAATTTGTTTCCTGGATTCCAAACTGCCTATCATGTGCGACCACCAAGAAAACATAATCCTACTTAACAGCAGAACAGGAGTTACGTAAGTTTTATTATGTAATAAGGAATCAATTGGAACCAAAGGTTTTAGCCTAAAGCGTAATCCAAAAGCACGGCGATTCCAATTCCTGCAAGGAGAAAGTGCAGTCGTAGCCCGAACAATGCGGTTGCCGGGGGACACCTATGATGGGTGCTCTATGGTACCTTACTGTTTTTCAAGAAAGGCCAGTTTACCAGACAGGAATTGTTGAAATAACGTAAAAACATAGATCTGACACAAAGTTGGTACTCATTGTAGTATACCAGTTACGTAAGCGCCATCTACTATTATTTTACGACGAAATAGACTACTGACTCTCGCTCGCTCATTTAAAGCCGTTCGTTCAAGCCCTGGCACGCTGTTGCTTGTTTCCTTTTATTCTGCCTTTTATTTGCATGATCTGGGAATCGTATCCGCAAATCGAAAAAGTTTCTGGTTGAACTTTGGAACTACCATATCAAACATCAATGCATCATTGAAATCATAGGTACGATTCGTTCAGTTTTAAACACGTACTTTTATATATAAAAAGGCAACCGTACTTTCAGAGGAGAAAATACTGATATATGTATTTCGGAAAATTGGTAGGTCTTTATAAAGCGGCAAAACAGTTTCCTCCGATCCACTTAAACAAGACTAAAGATATGCTTTTGGTGGTGGGAAGGTGGATTTTTCCGCTGCCGGCAACCAAACCTTCCATGTATTGGAAATGGAAGCCGTGAGCACCTAAAACACAAACAAACAACCTTTATAGAAAGAAAAGGGGCTCCAGGCCATCAGGACAAAGCGCGAGAGTGGAATATTTGTTTTGTACAATTGTGTGCCCAGTCAAAGAAACGGGTATGAGCCGACGCCCCCACAACTCAAAGAACCATTCTGAGACCGCTCCGACATATCTTAAAGCGTACTTCTCTGGCAGTTGATAAACACACAGTCGTGTAAAATTTCCCAGAAAGTCATGGGGGAGGGAGGACGGAATGGAGTGCATGGCGCACTCTAAAAACAGTGCCTTCACTGTAATGCGCATCCCTTCACCTCCGTTTTGTTACGGTTATAAATGTATAGAACTTATCAACTTACAGAACGAAATACTACAACTGCCTGTGTACTCGCGTTCACGACGTCACGACAACACAACCACGCTGGACATTGGCGGGAGCAAGGCGCCAGTTAAGCAATATATAAACCGAAGCCGGTTTGCGAGTCATGTACGTGATCACTCTAACCAACTTTAAGGTGATTCTTTAGGCAGTGGTTCAGATATTTAGGCTCCCGTATGCCCCACCTTATTGATTGCGCCAGCTCTACCAGCCGTGAGCGGTGTACATGATTCACAGGAAAAATGATAACAAATGGCCCGAACGGAACCCACAAAGTCAGACGGCCCTGTCCCAGAGCGAGGCTACGGCACAGAATATCGCAGTATTTTGCGATATTCTGAAGGACGCCACCACTTGATGTTTTTGCAGAGGTCACCGAGACGAGAGCATCACCCGCAGTCACGCTCGCGCTGATCGAGGACGTGGACGTAATGACGGTAAATTGAGGCGCGGGCGAAAATGCGATGTAATCATTAGCAATAACTCCGCTAATACTCACCGCTTTAACAAAATTCTTAAAACTGGTTTGTTGTTCCCTCAAGCACTAATGTCACGCGGTTCGGGTGAGCCAAGCAACGAGGACGACCGCGAAAGTCCCGAAAGACCAATGAACATGCAGCACACACTGCGTTGTGGGTTTCTGTGATTTTTTGAAGTTGCAAGAAGACATGCTTACTTTCCTATATGCCTACTTTTGCGCCTTTGTGGGGCGCCATTAAACGACGAGGGCGGTTATCACACACTTGTCAGGCGAGGGTTCCAAGTGCTACGCGCCTTCTTCCATTTTCGGAGGAATGTCAGGCGCATTCGCGGTAACCCGCCCCCTCCTCACAATTTTACGACAGTCTCATGCCAATTTCCATTCAGCCTTCGGTCTTTCCATCGTTCGCTCTGTCACGTAGCGTTGGCGCCACCAAACCGCAGTAGTGGACGCTCAAACGCTGCGATGTATATTAAGCGGACAAGCACTGGGAAAGCTGTATCACCACAGAAACGTGCTTGACGAACTTGCTATTTTTTCACATAGCTGAGCCATGCGGCTAGAGCCGTTCGGCATTTTTTGAGATTGCTTGTTGCCTTCTATGCGCCAGCTATGAGCCATGCAGAACTAGCGCCGGCGGAATTACGTCACTAGTGCAAACCAGAAGCTACCACTGAGGCAGGATGACACGAAGGCTCACCGGAATCTACAATTCGCGCAGTCCAGATTGGTATTTGAAACAAGGACAAAGAAACTCCTACCGACACGAAAGAAAATATACGTGAAAGATGCAGGCCGTATGACTGTGCAAAGAAGTTCATAGTACGTTCTGTGTGGCGCCAGACCATTGCCAGCCATGCCCATTACTGACTCCCTCACACTAAAGCGGCTCTCACATCGCAAGTATTGCCGGCACCAACATTGTGTAACCTAACAAAAGACGTGGGCGAACAGCATCGCCAGAGTATGAAAAACCAAGAGAGGAGAAATCATGAACAGAGATGAATTGAAATACACCCTAAAATGTTTAGGCCACTAATAACAAATATTTATTTACTTTTAGAATTTTCCGCCATTCAATTTCAGCCGTAATGCGTATGAGGCAAACCAGTGACGTCAGAAAACGGACAAAATAAAAAAAAACACAAAAAATGCCTTAGAATGGCACCGCCGACAAAATTCACTAAAGGCTGCTCCGCAGAAGCGGAAGAACCTTACCCAGCCAGGGCAAGCTACACAAAATTCCTTATGAATTTGGCCACATTGTAAACGCCTAATTAGGAAATAGCTGCTTCGAGAGAAAGTTATAACATTCACGCACGCACTGACCATCGTACAGTCTTACTTAACCCAAACTTGTGCGTATTGGAGAAAACCAAATAAATGCCTAAAACTCGAGAGATACAAGGCAGCCTTTAGACTACAAATTATCACGTTCGTCAAAAAAGTCTTGAATTGGATACTAAAATAGCTTAGGAGACATCAGAAACTACACTCCTTCCGCAAAAAAAAGCGGCTGTAAAAACAAATGCGGATACGCAATTGTATCCGAGATAGGCACCCCTTCTGTCCTCCCAAGGTGAAGAAAGTAGATTCTGTAGTAGCCTTGTCCCGGCTCCAGCAATTACCCATATAACAATCCTTAACCGAAATCATTAGGTTTAAACCTACGCAAGGACAAGCGAGAAGCCAGGAATTACAAAAAAACATGCAGACACAAAACACTTACGCCTGACCGCGCGAAAGTACTGGGAAGAACAATCGCCGCACTGGATTACCCTGGCAAGTTTTGTTACCTCATGACCCTAACTCACACAGGAAAAAAACATGTTGAAATAATACCCGTCCTGTCGGCAATGCAACCAGCGAAAGTATCAAGTTTAAGCACAAACACCATAGTTTTATCACATTAGTTTAAACAGTCTTACTGGATAAATACATGAACTCTCTGGGAATATTCTCCAATTCAGAATAAAATAATAAATTAAGTGTAAACAGATTCGAGGGGCTGGAAGGAATCGAGGCTGCTTATCAAGAATGATACATGATATCATTATACATGCAAGTTTAAGTGCCCAACTCCTTCCTTTTTAAAATGCGAGGATTGGCTGTCATTTATATCTTGGAAGACAATTCTTCTGTACAGAAGAATCGCAAAGTCTAGCCAGGAAACAAATAAATAAAAACTTCACAAATCTAGATAGGCGAATATGTCTGCTAGAGATCATCCGACATGAACTGGATACTGTAAATATGGAAGACATGCACCCTCCTCTTCACAACCTAACCATGGCCAAGAGAAACTGAAACATTACTTATTCCACTTATGCTGAGACATTTCAGTTAGTTCTGACTAGCATGTCATTTTAGATGAGCATGAGCTGATAAGAGGACCGGGAGCGAACTGCTGCCTCTGAAGCTCGATGATGCTGAGCAACGCCGAGCACACCAGTCTGTCACCCGTACAACTCAAGTCACATAATCGTAGGTGGCGTTGTTCTTTCTTTTGTCATGGCAGTTTCCAATAGTTAGAGCTTCTCTCGCTCTACGGACTGACTCGCTGTTTTGAAAGCATTGATTGCTTGATTGATTGATTGATTGATTGATTGATTGATTGATTGATTGATTGATTGATTGCAGGGTTTAACGCGCCACCAAACGCAGGCGATGATGCGCGCCGTAGTGGAGGGCAACGGAAATATTTTGACCAACTGGGGATCTCTATCGTGCGCCGAAATCCAATTCAAACGGATGTTTTTTTTTTTCTTTTTGCCTTCACCAGAAAAGCGGCCGCCTCTGCCGGAATTGAACCCGCAACCTCGTAATCAACAGCGCAACACCTAAGCCATGTTTTGAAAGCATGATTGGTAAATTCAGCCATCCCGTTTCAACGCACTCCTTGGTCGTCAGAATAAAAGAATCGGTACGTACATCTTAAGACTAGAATGTAGACGTCACTGCAACGTGTTGATATTTGCCACCTCAAAAAGGAGCGGAGAATAATTCATTACAGGGCGTGCGATTTTACACGAGCGTTATCAGAACGGGAGCTAAGGGGTGTAAATTTAACAAGCGACACTGTAGGTTGTTGTAGTGAAGATAAAATATAAGCATCAGGCAAAAAATATAAGGGGCCGTAGAGTTAAGCGCAGAAATGTGCATTACAACGTCCTGATTCTCTTTGATATCTGTCACTAAAAGTTAAGGTGGCAAATGTTAGTTAAAAAGACATGTGACTGTATAAGAGTTGGATATGAGCAGTAGCTGGAGGATGTCTGTGTAACATAGGTGATATTCTGGGATTCTTTAGCGGGATATAAAATTCCGGAAAAGACAAAGAGGACGATTGTTTCAGGCTGCAACATGCGCGGCGCGAATGTGCGGAGCAGTAACGTGCATGAAGGGCTTTCTATTCCCTTAAGGTGCACCAACAAAGATTTGATTAATTGGCGTTTAATTTATTCAGTTTTTCTAAATCGAACTGTGTTGGGCCTCTGCATTACCAATAGGTCGGGCTCTACTTTACTATGACGATAGGGAAAAAGTGAGAATCTCATGGCAAGTTTGTTTAGCAGGGTATTTTGATAAGAAATGTGCATGAAGACTTTAGCAATTTCATTTTATATTCGTCAACCAAAAATGAAGAGGGATATTTCTGTTAACCATACTTGGGATTGTGTACGTGTTCTATAAGAAACTGTGAAATGGCTGTTGAAAACAAATAGGTTACTTTGTAGGTTGGTGTAACAAGACTGAATAAAAATAAGATGCCGACAATAACAAGCTGGATCGGATGGTTCTTCACACAAAGCCGCATATAGAGTGTTCTGAACTTTTCCCCTAAATGAACAGCAAGAAAGATTTGATTACAGAGGGAAAACAATCTACAAATTCAATATAACCGTAGCTGGGTATTCCTATTGACAAATAGGTGACACTATAGGTTGTTGCATCATCAACCTCCAACTCAGGTCATGTGCAGAGTGAAGGCTTCGCCCATTCACTTCAAACTACTTCGGTACTGCGCTGTTCGAGTCAACGTTTGGCCGTAGAATTTTCCAATTTCCTGTCTCGATCTTGTAATCAGCCTGTCCTTCCTATAGACCCATCTCTTGTGGTCGGTTCTGTTGCTTTAATTACCCACCGGATGTTTGTTTTATCAGTACGTAGCCACTCCAATTTTATTTCTGTTTTCGCTTGAAGCATGACATGATCTACTCGAGTTTGTTTCCTGTTCAATGAAACTCGTTTCATGCCCATGTGTGTTACTCCTATCAGTAAACGTTCCATGGTACGTTTTAGTGTTCTACGTCTATGTTCCAGTTATTTAGGAAGGCGACTATTTCAGCACCCTATTTTATCAATGCCTCTATGGAATGGATTTGTATATTTATCATTTGAGTAGTAGAAGCATCCTAAACTTGAGTAGTAGAAGCATCCTAAATCTGCGCGGATTTCTCTCTCCATGTTGGGGCCAGCAGTACCCAGCTGTTTGATTAGTTAAAGCATAGTACTTCTTCCAGCGTGTTTCGTTCCTTAAGTTAAGTGGGCTGTTTCGGCATGCTTTTTTGGCAGAATAAGTGACATTTTTAGGCCCACAGCCGTGCTTTCGGATTATAGTTCGTCAAGCATTTTTTGGTGGTGTTCCGTAGTCTGAATCAAGAAGGCTATGCCATTGTAAACATCAAGTTGTTCGAGTATTCTCCATTTATCATATTTATGTGTCCTCAAAGCCTAGCTTTCTGAAAAACTCCTCCTGGCATGCTGCGAACAGATTTGGCGAGTTCGCATCTGCCGGTTTTAATTAATTGAACTACCCGAAATAATATCTTTGCTTGTGGAGGTTTATCTTGCCCGTACATTCCTTAAATATGTTGTAAGCAAGTCTTATGTAGGTGTCGTGTAATATCTGTTTTTTTCTGGGGCTTTTACCGAGGCTTTGGTGTGCACTGAGTCAAACCCTTTCTCATAGCCTTTAAACGTCGTGTAAAAGGGTTTAGTGTATTCTCCGGATGTTTCTATCATTTGATTGAAGAAGTAGAATTGATCCATTATTTTTTATCCTAGTAAAGACAGGCTTGTTTTTGAGTTGTTCAGAATTAGGGCTGTTACCTATACGGCTAACAACAAATTTTGTAAACAGCTTGTACAAAACTGAAGGTAGGCTGATGGGTGTTTAATTCCTGTGTTGCTTGTTATTCCCTTTAATATGAATAGACATAATGTCCGTATTTTTGAAAGCTGTGGTTACGTTTGAACATTTAGGCATTCCTGAGCAAGCTTTTCCAGTAAAAAAAGTTCTCTTCTGCGAAAGATCCAATGTTATGCTCTTGTCTCGAGCACCTTTGCTCTCTTTACTTCTCTGACAACGTGTCTTCATTTATGATTCGACACCGAAAGGTAAGCATTTACTCTCACTACCTTCACCAGGTTTAACAATGCTGGCATACAGTGTTATGCATATTTGTTCTGCTAACTTTATTATCTCGTCAATGTTGGGCGCGTTGTCTTTATGCTTCTTCCTGAGTACATAGATTTTTCTTTTGACAATGGCTAGCCTTCCCTTATTTGATTTTGTGCTTCCTACTATTTGCAAAGTTTCCTCGATTACGGTCATATTATACGAATGAAAGTCGTTTGTTTTACTTGTCTTATACAACCTAAATCGTTCTGCTAAGTCAACTTGATCCATCAAAATTGATAAATTTATGTTCGTACGTTTTGCAATTTTCTTCATTTTATTTTTATTTTCCCAGATTGTTTTCTACATGTATGTTTGTCTTACAGCTGCTTCAGATTCTTTAATTGTCGTTCTTAGCAAGTCATTTCCTCCTGTCTACACCATCTAGTTATGATCATTCAGAATCGCGAATTTAGTTTGGAAGTTGTTTCAAACTCCCCGTTCCTGGCTCTCATTGACTTCATTGTGTATTTCTCACTTTTCATGGGTTTCCTTCCATCTCTTTTGAGATTCTGCTTTACTTTACAACTAGCGAAACTATTATCGCTGCTCCGAATCCAACCTAGCACCTACACATCCTGCACAATACGTGGGTTGTCATTTAAACAAGTCAATTTCTTTTTGTGTTCTATCATGGGGACACTTTTCCGTGCCAATTTCTTGTTTTTTTATGTAGAAAAAAGGGTTCGCCAACCGCGAGTTTTTCTCCCCGCCAATCCCACCATTGTATCTCCTCAACTGTGGCGATGACTGTTTCAAATATTAGCACTTGCTGTTCATTTTTTTTGTTACCAAATTTTGCGTTAAGGTCTTCCAGACATTTTAAGACTCTGTTTTTTTTTTACTTCATTGCGGTTTCCACCTCTTCATAAAAAATGTATCAGGTTACATTATTGTAGGTATTTGTTGGTGCATATGCAGGTATCAAGTTTAATTATTACCGCTTGTTTACCTTGATTATAATGGCTGCTATTGTTTTGTTTATGCTGAAAAATTATTAGTGATTTCTGTCATTTCTCTGTGGGCTAAAAATCCAACGACGTGTTCTCTCTTCTCTTAGAGTTCTCCGGAGCACACATTATGCCTGCAAATCAGCTCCTTGAAGCCCTCTCCAGGTTTTCCAAGTTTTTATAACACTATGATATCCCAAGTAACGTCCCATAGCTGCGCTACGAGTAGAGCTAAGCGTCCTTCGCCACATGGTTGGTGCATTCAACATTATCAGGGTAGAGTTTACACTTCAAAGGCAGCCTTTCCAGCTTCAGGGTTTCGTCTATTTCTGTGACGTATCGCGCGCAAGACCGCCGCCGTGGTCAGGTGTTGTATTGCTGCTGAGGACTTACAGCCAAAATTTGCTTTGGAACTACATAGAAGCTATCAGCTAAGTATTACGCTATGGTGGCGAGATCTTTTTCTGGTGAAATAATGCGGCTGGTGTTGCAAAGCGCCTTCCCATCATGATTGCGCCTATCTAGTTAGTCCTGTGGGCTATCCCGGATAATGGTTACTTCTGGTTAGTTACTTCTTCATGCCTGAGTCGATTTGGCTTAGAGAGCCACACGGCGAGAAATAAACGAGGAAAAATAAAGAGAGAGTGAAAGTCAGCGAGGGAGAGCGAAGCATCCCGTATATATTGCTGTCTCTCACACGTGTAGTGAGACTACGCCTGTGTTTATTCGATTAACGTTTGTAGCTCGAGCTACACTGGCCAAGGTTAAGCACTTTCACGTTGCTCCTGGTAAGGCATGCTACGCATTTGCGTGGAGCAGTGACGTCACATGGCACACAGAATGTTGCTCTCTTTTCGGCGTCTCTCACACACCCTACGCGCTCAGCTTCTTCGCTGACCCCCGTTCCACACGTGGCGGCCCGGTTCATTTGCTGATCATGTAAAAGGTGGCCAGGTGTGGAACCGAAGGCTCGTGCATTGCAGCAATACCGGTGTGGGCCTGTGAAACCAGTGCTGTTCTGACGCGATTGGCGACGATGCGCTGGAGCCCCTTGAAGTATATACATGTGTCACATAATTTGTATACCGAGTCTGTGTCGCTGAAGCAGCAGTAAGCAAGGTAATCAAGCTTAGCCAACACAACCAGTAAGGTTAGAATAACCAGCTGAACCTAAGCTCACGCTTGGTATATCCTGGCATAGCTGAGCTAAAGAACTGCTAATTTTTCGTAATTTTGGTTCCTGAATGGAACCAATATGATGGCTTACCTAGAAAAATCTGCAGCCGCGTGGCAGTTTAAAAAGCAGCGCCACTGATGAGCGAATAAAATAATATTATACAAACGATTCAGAGGAATCCCACGTAAGGCGCTGAGCATGACATTGCCTTTCACATTGCTTATGGTGTTGCACACCCGACAAATAAATAAATACATACGCCTAAGCAAACTTATTAAAAAGCCATTCTCGGTTGTCTGGCGTGTGGTCCGCAGTGCGGCAGGCGCCACTCCTTCTTACCCGAACGTTCCGCATCTCGCCGATCTGAATACGTCCATATGATGCGGGAATAGAACCCGGCTGTACTTACACCTTTTGAGCGCTGCTGCGCCGATAGAAACGAGAAACTGCGCTTTCTATGTAACATTGATACGATAAATAAATGAAAAAATTACGGACACACCTGTGTGAGTGCGAGGTCTTCTGTTTTTCCGAACCGATACATTCTGGTCTTCCAAACCGATACATTACCCGATACATCGAAACATCCAAATAGCTGAAACCCTTTGCGAGTGTTAGAACGGCAGTGTAATACACTCTGATGCCGATGCAGACCCCCCTTCACCTTCAAACGAGACATTCCACGCAATGCGAGACTAGTGACAAAAGCACGCGAGGCTCTCAAGCACTAATTAGGTGGAGTTCCTTTACAGCTGTTTTATAACAGAAAAGAAAGTAAACTCCTACGTACAGACATTTCTCCTACATATAGTCGGAATGTTCCTGTAGGACCTTTTGCTACATAAAGTGGGAATGTTCCTGTGCTTAAGAAATTCCCGCTTAAAATCAGAACATATCTAAGGGGACAGAGACAGATGTTAGTCCATAGGTCAAACAGCAGCCTGCTCGTTCTCAGACCCCGTAGCAGGCTTTGTAGCCATTCAAGTGCACTGTGCTTTGAAAAGCTTACGCGGGAAACTATGCACAAAGTTGTGCACAGAGCCCCGCAGACATGGCAGTGAACATGGCTCCATTGCAGCGTAGGCGTTTGCAACCAACATGAACGAAAATGTTTTTCTAGAAGGCGGAGGACCCGACACCGTGGTGTTTTTCACAGTAAAGGCGGAAGGCAACGTATTAAATTCGAATAACCTCTTTGGTGCTACCAGAAATCTCGTGCGTACACTGCAAATATTTTTGCAACCTTTTTTTGCACAAAGATAAGCAGTGGTGTTACTTCTTTGTTTATTTTTTTCTGGTGGTGCACAGAGGCTCTGAACAATACGCAGTAAAACTTTACTTTGTTTGGCGACATTGTATAGTAAAAAAAAGTGCACAAATCACTTGTATTGCAGGAGTGGTTTTGTTGAACGTTTTCGAACTCATTTTAGTGGCTGCGCTGTTTTCTTTGTGGACTTTTCTTGGGCTCTATTTCTGAAGTTCTACACACATAACATTTCAGGACCACTGATGCACACAGACTTTCTTACCAACTACGACATTTCGAATTGTTCTCCTCAGAATCTTCTTAAGATGGGGATAGTATGATGAGCTGTCGCTGCTGTAGGAAATCAAGAGATGTCAATCAGCTGAATGGTATGCCCTCAATCTAAGAGGAAAAAGAAGACGAGAAGCTGTTCGGTCATGGCGGCATCAAGGCGGCCACCCTTGCGGTGTAGGTCCGAGGCCTGCCGTTGACGCTCCTGTGTGAATCACCATCGTTTTGTCAGCCAGACAACGGCCATCTATCAAGGTGTAGACCGACGCATGTATACGACACTACCGCGCGGAACATGTACGCCCGAGGGGTGAGCGGTTTGTCAGTGGCAGAGAGCACGGTCAGCGAGGCCTCCCAGGGGCGCAGGTGTAAGCTCTTCCCTCCCACCGCTATTCATCCACCACCGCCACGTCCTTTTTCAGCGAGACACTTCCTCAAGGACTGAGCTAACCTGTTCTGCAGACCGACAGAGAAGTTCGTCTCCTAGTCGTCGCGTCTAGACGGTCTCGTCTCAGAGATAATGAGTTGGGAGCCTTAGTTTCTTTATAACAATACCACAATCATCCCAACCAGAGTGTTTCGCTTGCAGTCCGTCCGTGGGTTTAAGTGTCAAACAATCATCAATCTAGTTGATATATTTGGGGTGTATGCCTGGGCGTTTGCATGAACGCTATAAAGGTTCGTATTTTATGCTCTACCGCAAAATATTCTTTAGAGTCACAGACACCTTATATATTAATTGATTCATGGTACCTGCAATGTCGATAAGGCATTGTGGCAAGGGGTATACGAAAATACATGAATACAATTCAGCACAGGGGGAGAAAAAAGACATAAGTATAAGAGCTACAAACCAGCACAATAGGGAGTCATATATACAGGCAATGTCACGATTGAAGAAGAAAAAATGAAAAAAAGATTACATCATTTTCCCGTAGGGAAACCCTTGAGTAGTATGCAAAGCAGCGATTAGGTCGATTCAAGTGCCCATTAGTTTTCAGTTCGTCGTTTCCCTTAGGTTGAGGTACGCAGCTACCGTTATATATACAGGTTGGTTTCCAGAGAAGCTACCACACTTTTTACTTACCGGAACTACGAAATGGGAAATTGCGTTGAGCCCATGGCTTTCGCATACTACTCAGGGTTATAATGTGGGAAGATGGTGCAATTTTATTAAATGCGCGGTGCTCTCCCTCCCTTGTCGTTGTTGCGCATTCCACACACCTGCTGTGCATGCTCGGCTTGCTGAACGCCCGGTGGTGTCTTACCCTTTAAAGGCTCGTGGAGCGACATTGTTAGCGGTGTCTTCCTGGGCCGGCCCGAGATGAGCCGAGCATGCGCCGTGGGGGTGTGGACGGCGCCACAACAAGGGAGGGACATAGCCCCGACCATGATATGCTGCAGCGACAGTGTTGCCGGTGTCTTCGTGGGCCGGCACGAGACGAGCCCGCTTCCCCTTGGAGGGCTCCTTGAGCGGCAGCGTTGCCAGTGTCTTCCTGGGCGGGTGGATGGACAGACAACGGACGACAGAGCCGAGAGCAAGATATGCTTTGCATCTAAAAAAGAAAAAAAGACATTACATGTGTGACAAAAACGTGTAAAACAGAGCATCAGATATACAATAAACTATTACCAATATTACTTGCTAGTTTATTCACCAATCGAAAAGGAAAAAACAGCACTTGTAAACATCAGGACCGCAGTCCATTTCACAAATTTTACAATTGTGGTCGCGTCGCTTATATACAAAGCGCTGAGGTAGTAAGAGTCTAAAATAAATACGGTAAAGCAGTCACGGGCACGTTACCGAAAAAAGTAACAGGGTTATAGTTGCTGTTACCTAGTCAAAAAAAGTAACTCTGCTACAGTTACGTTACAAATTTTCGAAAAGTGACTAGTTACAGTTACAGGTACTGCAAAGCAGTAACGTCGTTACTTTTCTGTTATGGTATAAAACTAACTAATAGCAAGGAAGTTTTAGCTTAATTAATAGAAGCGTATGAAGGTATGCAGGTAGTAAACATTACACGTAGTAAAGCCAAAACTAAGGGAATATAAAATATAGCACACTCGTGCCCAAACCAACAATTGTTGTATACGCCTAATTTTTTTTACATCATAAGAAACTTCATTTTTTGTTCCTGAACTCTCGCTGTAAGAAATTTATTTGCAAACATCATGGTAGCATAGAATTAGCTGTTTTTCAAAGTTGGAATGTGAGAGGCGGAACTTATACTATATCCAGCTGGAGGACAACACAGCCGAAAGAATCTTTCAATGTCAACTTATTCATTTTCGGCTACAATTGACAGAAGGTCCTTGGAGGAAAGGAGAGATGGACGTGGGAGTATGTCGGTTGTGGAGGTGTTTTTGAAAATTATACTAAAAAAGTGCTTTGTTAACTTTTTTATTTCGTACTGGTGGTCGGAGACGGAGACCAATTTGAGCCATTGCCGAAGCTACGTTTGTCCGTCCGCCTTCGTGGTCGTTCAACCGCCCTAAACCCCCCCCACCCACATCCCCGGAATGTGACAAGATATTTCCGAAGGGAAGAAACTGAAATGAACGCCTTACTGATTTTCCCTCTCTCTATTCTCCCCCTTGTCCTCACAAAGGCGGATTTGCCGTCTCGACCGGAAAACACTGCTCTCGCAATGCCAGCCTTCCATGCCAATCACGTTGCCGATCCCAGGAACCCCTCCCTTCGTTTGCGTTGAGGCATAGGCCAAGGAAAGCTCGCCCGAGTATTCCTTGGAATACTCAGGCGAGTATTCCAACATTAGAAAGCAGATGTAGCTACTGTTTTTGTTTCGGCCAGAGCCCTCGAAACCAAGTCGCGAGATTTTCAAGAACATTTCTTCGTGCAGTGGCAGTGTTGTCAGACGTCTGGCGGCCAATATGCTGGCTGGCATGAGGGCACTCGGGGCCACCATCGTTGGGGTCGTCGTATGTGTGCAGGGGCATGGAATGTATTACTTCCTCGACTTCGTTCGAGCACTGTTGACAGCTCGATGAAGCCTCTAAACCAGGGGTCCCAAACGCGTAGTCGCAAATACGGCCAGGGGTCTCTAGTGCGCACAATGGTCGCAAGCAACTGCGACTTGTGAATTGAACACTCTACAGTGCGCACAGGAATGGGCAAGCGCGAGGCCACCAGAAGACTCCCCGCGGCGCTTTATGACCCGGAAAACGGGGCTACAGGTCACTAATGAGGAAGCTGCGTCCTGACCGAAGTTTTCAAGGCTTCCGTGAAAATGGAAAGGTTTCAGAGCGTTGTGCCGCGTTTGTTTGTGTTTGTTTTCCTGTTTGCTTTTGTGTGAAACACTTTTACCGCACTTCAGATGTGGCGAAAATGGTGCAGACGCGCGTCGGACTATAGGTTCTGGTGTGTCAACATGCATCCACGTGCGTTTAGGAACGTGTGGCAGCGTTAAATATGGCCTGGGTGAGAGCGATGTCGCGCTGCTGAGGAAAATACTGCAGCTTAAACTTGGAAACTTTGACCGCTTAGTAGACCCCGTGGGACACCACTCACACGTACACGCCTAAACATTTCTAGTTCAGATGTTTTTCACCCATGCGAAGGCAGTGAGCTGGCATAAATGTAAACAAAGGTTCTGCAGAAGAAAGGCCGGAAAAGTGAAACGCCCAAAGATGACATCGGTCATTATTGAGTGTTGCTGTTGCAGAATTTTTTTGTAGAAATAAAGTAACTGTAACGATATTTCTCGTTATAGTTACTCCATAAAATGTAACAGTGTTACAGTTCCAAGTTCTTCTACCCTAAAAGTAACTTGTTACATTTAGAAGTACTGAAAAAAGCAGCTAGGTACCGGTAACGCGTTACTAGTAACAAGTTACTGTCCAAGACTGCGGTAAAGTAGTAAAGTGCAACCGAAGTTTACTAAGTGTTTCCCACCCTAACTCCGCTTCAGGTGATATAAGGCTAGTGTAAACTATATTTTTAGTTACAAATCAGGAGGCACGACTCGTTCTAGCAGTGCACATAAATTATAAAATTGTGGGTCCAAAATGGCGAAGGCGTACTCCGCAATAGATCTTACGCAAGTAAAATGTAAAAGTTCTTAAACTTTTGGAGGAGCATCACTGAAGTTCCGTTTTAGAAAGTTGAGCATGCAGGAGGCTGAAATGAAGACGTGTTCAACCTTACGTTTCCAGGTTAGGTTAAACAAAAAAAAGGCAAAGTATTTATATCCAACACTGTATCAAGAAGCGTACCTCGTGGAGTGTATTTTGATAAAATGGGTTATGGCTGCGTGTTAAACGTCCTTACATTTTGCAACATTTAAAGACATTTTCTATTTTTAAAACTACGTTTGAATATGTTTAAGATCAATTTGAAGATAGCCCGTGCTAATCGGATTTTTGATGCTACGATAAACAAAGCAATAATCTGCGTAAGGATGTTCTTTGCAGGAAAATTTACTTATTGTATTGTTATTGTATATATAAAAAAACCAGGGGCTGTTAAACAGACACCTGGGGAACACCACAAATAAAACTGAAAGCACCTTATTTACGGCCGTTTATTAGGATACATTTGGATCGTTTATGCAAATAACCTGTAATCCACAGGACTGCGTCATTGTGCAGTCCGAGACAAGAAGACTTATGGAGTAGCAACGCGTGCGGAAATAATCAAGTTTTTTTTAATCCAAAAATACACAGTCTGTTCTTTCAGGTCAAATGATAAGAAAAGATCAAGGGTGAATTTTTTTATTTGCGTTGTGCAGGAAAAACCTACCCGAAAGGCGTTTTTGGCAGTTCGTTAAATATTTACTACATCGGAGGTGTGTGATTAGAACGCTACATGTTATATGTTCTAGGGTTTTACTACAAGAATTTGTGAGGGATAAAGACCGATAGTTTGCAGGATTGCTTTTGAGGCCACTTTGGTGAATGAGCGCAACGTTAGCGATTTTACAATCCTCAGAAAAGTCACCTGTAGCGATCGAGTTGGAAAACAAAGTAAACAGAAAAAACACAATGGTAACACAGCAAGAATGAAGGACGTAAGTGGGTATGCCGTCAGGTCCGCCAGAGGTGTTAACTTTAACGTTTTTCAGTAGCTTAGGTGCACCATAATAGGTCCCAATGACGGGATCTGTTTATTCATTTATTTGTTCTGAAACACTCGGAGAATTTTCACAATATGTTTTAGAGAAACGAGACTGGAAGTACTGATTGAAACAATTAGCTTTTTCATGATGCTCAGAAACAGTTGGGCCGTTCACGTGAAAACAGGGTATTGTTGTATGTTCCTTTCTCCGGAGTACAAAATTGCCACATTTCTTTGGGATTCCCTTTTCACTTAGTTACAAAGAGCAGAAATATTTGTTTTTAGCAATGTTATTCCGGATTTTTATGTCTTGGCCTAAAAGCTTCACGGCATCCATTACGCTCTGTTCTTTCGTTTTTCTATACGTCTGCAAAAGACCGCGCTTTTTCCTAATAAGTAAAGTTATGTAAAAAGACCCATGGCATGTCGGCACGCCTTTTCCCAGAGATTAGTTTGCTAGGAAGATATTTGGTTTATAACTGTTGTTTAAAATTGAAAGCTTCCCTTAAAGGTTGAAATCACAGCATTGACTCATTTCAATACACTCCGGTAAAAAGGAAGCAAATTTGCTAGATAAAGAGGCATAATCTACTTTATTTTAAAAGGAAACTTAACGTGTGTAATTCTGCAGAGTTTTCAATCCGATTGGCGGTAAATAGACAAGGACGCAGTCATGACCACTAATTCAAGGGACGGCTACAGTATTTCGGGTCAGTGAAGGCCTATTTGTGACACGCAAAGGAAAAACGTAAGCGTGGCGTTTCCCTTTCCTTTGAGGTTCGGTTACAAATCGGAAACTATCGTTTGCTTGTATCAACTCGTAGAAACTAGCAGACAGCGCATACGCGTCGGTGGGAATGCATTTTTGTTCGAACCAATGAACTTCCAGCATAATAAAATTACCTTCAAGCAGGTAATGGTGGTTTAATATTGTCACGAAGCCAAGGACGACGCAATTGTTATGAAGGAGAAACAAGTTTATTGGAGCGAATTTGTGTTCCCCTAACAACTCAAAAGAATACAGAGGCGGCGAAGCAGCGGTCAACAAAGTGACTTGCGTCGGCGAGTGTCGTCGAATCAAATGCCCCGGCGTCCGCACTTCAGCCTTTTTATCTTTAGGCGCGCGTGGTTCTCGAAACGTCGATTCACATCAAGAACATAGTAGATACAAGAAGATCATTCTGGGCTGTTCACGTTAGATGGGAATGCTCTCCCGATTTCAAAAGATAACACATGCGGCAGAGAAAGAAAGAATGGAACACGCGCTTCCCTTGGCGCAGAGTTAATACAGACCGGCGCAGCCGGGCGGAAAAAGCAAAAAAAAAAAAAAAACAAACCCAATGTATGGTTCGCGGCATTACCCACCCCTCTAAGAGTGCATCGACCCGATGCTAACATAAGCGACAGTCCAAAAAAATGAAAATAAAAGTTCGTCATCGTCCGTAGAAAGGTTTAAAGCGAACCACGTGGACGACTTCAGGCCGCGTGCGTTGTCGTGATGTGCCGGACTCACCATCGGGGATCACTTCGTAGGTAAGTTGGCCAACACGTCGTAGAATCTGGTATGGTTCGAAATACCGTCGCAGGAGCTTCTCGCTGAGTCCGCGTCGTCGGATGGGAGTCGAAACCCACACACGATCGCCTGGTTGGTACTCGGCGTCTCGGCGCCGGAGGTTGTAGCGGCCCGCATCCACCAGCTGCTGGTCCGTTATACGAATTCGACCAAGCTGGCGGGCCTCCTCCGCACGTTGAAGATATCCGTGGACGCCGGCGTTGAGGTCGTCGTCTTCTACGTGCGGAAACATGGCGTCGAGCATCGTAGTCGGCCTTCTACGGTAGACAAGCTTGAACGGCGTCAGATGCGTCGTCTCCTGGATAGCCGTGTTGTACGCAAACGTGACGTACGGGAACACTTCGTCCCAAGTCTTATGTTCAACGTCAACGTACATTGACAGCATATCTGCGATTGTCTTGTTCAGGCTTTCTGTTAGTCCGTTCGTTTGGGAGTGGTACGCCGTCGTTCTTCAGTGATCCGTGTTGCTGTAGCGTAATATTCCTTGCATCAGCTCCGCAGTAAATGCCGTTCCGCGGTCTGTGATTAGGACTTCCCGGGCTCCATGTCGCAGCACAACTTGGCCAATAAAGAACTTCGCCACTTCTTGTGCAGTCCCCCTCGGAAGAGCGGAGGTCTCTGCGTAGCGCGTCATGTAGTCTGTCGCTACGACAATCCACTTGTTCTGTGATCGTGACTTTTGGAACGGGCCTAGAAGGTCCATTCCAATCTGTTGAAATGGTCTCGATGGGACGACGATCGGTTGCAGAAGTCCGGCGGGTCTTAACGGCGGGTTTTTTCGTCGCTGGCAGTCACGGCAGCTCCGGACGTAGTGGGTGACGTCAGAGGTAAGGCCGGGCCAGTAGTACCTCGCCTTGATTTTTGCAATAGTGCGGGTTGTGCCCATATGTCCGGAAGACGGCTCGTCGTGGCACGCTTCCAAAATTTCGTCACGAATGTCCGCGGGGATGACGAGACGGTAATTCACTCTTGTTCCGGGGCTGAAATTCTTCTTCACGAGGACGGAGTTTCTCAGGCTGATTGCTGGTAAGCTGCGTTTGAAGGTCCTAGGAACGGCAACGTTGCATCCCTCGAGGTACTCGATTATGACGCGTAAGTCGGGGTCGGCACGCTGCAGGGCGGCTAGGTCGCTCTCCGTCATGATCCCGAAGAACGCGCTGTGTTCTTCAGTCTTGTGGTGGTGGGTCGACGGGGGCGCGGGACAGGCAGTCGGCGTCGGAGTGTTTCCTGCCTGATTTATAAACGACTGTAACGTCGAACTCCTGCAGGCGCAAGCTCCGCCGCCCAAGACGGCCAGAGGGGTCCTTCAAATTGGCGAGCCAACACATCGCATGGTGGTCTGTTACAACCTTGAATGGCCTTCAATACACGTATGGGCGAAATTTTGAAATCGCCCATATAATAACCAGGCACTCTTTCTCAGAGACAGAATAGTTTTTCTCCTCCTTCGACAGACCACGGCTGGCATAGGTGATTACCCTTTCGCAGCCGCTTTGCTTTTGGACAAGGACGGCACCCAAGCCTATATCACTGGCGTCCGTGTGCATTTCCGTTTCGGCATTTTCGTTGAAATGAGCGAGCACGGGCGGGCTTTGCAGGCGTTTTTGCAGCTCGCAGAATGCTTTTTCTTGGTCGTTTTCCCAGCTGAAAGGGGTGCTATCTTTCGTCAAGCGCGTGAGTGGCTCTACAATGCGTGCGAAGATTGCGACGAAGCGCCGGTAGTATGCGCACAGCCCGAGAAATCTTCGCACGCCCTTCTTGTCTTTCGGCCTTGGGAAGTTCGCAATGGCTGAAGTTTTTGCCGGGTCAGGTAGGACTCCCGCGGCGTTGACGACGTGGCCCAAAAACTTGAGTTCTCGTATGCGAAACGGCACTTTTCAGGCTTCAGCGTCAACCCCGACGTACGAATGGCCTCGAGTACAGAGTCCAACCGTGCAAGGTGGTCGTCGAAAGTCCGGGCGAATACCACTACGTCGTCGAGGTATACGAGGCAGATGTGCCACTTAAGGCCAGCTAGCACAGTGTCCATGACTCTTTGAAACGTCGCTGGTGCTGTGCACAGCCCAAACGGCATCACCTTGAACTCGTATAGGCCGTCTGGGGTTATAAATGCAGTCTGTCTCGGTCTCTCTCGTCCACTTCAATTTGCCAGTAGCCGGTCTTCAGGTCCATCCATGAGAAGTACTTCGCGTGGCAGAGGTGGTCGAGGGCGTCGTCGATTCGGGGGAGGGGGCACACGTCCTTTTCGTGATTTGTTCAGTCGCCGGTAGTCAACGCAAAACCTTAATGTGCCGTCTTTTTTCTTTACGAGTACGACGGGCGCAGCCCATGGCCTTTTCGATGGCTGTATAATGTCGTCGCTGAGCATGTCGTCGACTTGAGTCCGGATGGCTTCCCGTTCGTGGGAAGAGACGCTGTATGGTGACTGTCGGGTAGGTCGGGCTCCATCTTCGGGTATTATTCGGTGCTTCGCTAAGAGGGGTCTGACGTAGTTTTGCGCTCGACGAAAAACATTCGCTATAGCGACGCAGCAAAGCCAATAATTTGTTCGTTGTTCTTGCGGTAGCGCCGTATTCACGTGAAGGGCTGCGGGAGCTTGAAGGTTTTACGGGTGTGTGTTCAAGTCGGCGAGCGCGATCACGTCACTTGATTCTTGCGTTTCTTCGAGGAATGCAATTGCCGCGCCTTAATGTGCTGTCTTTTTCTTTACGAGTACGAAGGGCGCAGCCCACGACCTTTTCGATGGCTGTATAATGTCGTCGCTAAGCATGTCGTCGACTTGAGTCCGGATCGCTTCCCGTTCGTGGGAAGAGACGCGGTATGGTGACTGTCGGGTACGTCGGGATCCATCTTCGGTTATTATTCGGTGCTTCGCTAGAGGGGTCTGACGTAGTTTTGCGCTCGACGAAACAACATTCGCTATAGCGACGCAGCAAAGCCAATAATTTGTTCCATTGTTCTTGCGGTAGCGCCGGATTCACGTGGAAGGGCTGCGGGAGCCTTGAAGGTTTTTACGGGTGTGTGTTTCAAAGTCGGCGAGCGCGATCACGTCACTTGATTCTTGCGTTTCTTCGAGGAATGCAATTGCCGCGCCTTAATTTGCTTTCTTTTTTCTTTACGAGTACGACGGGCGCAGCCCACAGCCTTTTCGATGGCTGTATAATGTCGTCGCTAAGCATGTCGTCGACTTGAGTCCGGATCGCTTCCCATTCGTGGGAATAGACGCGGTATGGTGACTGTCGAGTAGGTCGGGCTCCATCTTCGGTTATTATTCGGTGCTTCGCTGGCGGGGTCTGACGTAGTTTTGCGCTCGACGAAAAACATTCGCTATAGCGTCGCAGCAAAGCCAATAATTTGTTCCGTTGTTCTTGCGGTAGCGCCGGATTCACGTGGAAGGGCTGCGGGAGCTTGAAGGTTTCTACGGGTGTGCGTTCAAATTCGGCGACCGCGATCACGTCACTTGATTCTTGCGTTTCTTCGAGGAATGCAATTGCCGCGCCCCTGTTTAAATGCTGGTACTCCTCCTAGAAATTTGTAACCAAAATGTGGGATTGGTGTTCCTTGAAGCGCGCAATGCGTCTTGCGACAGACACACCAGGGTCGAGAAGCACCCTTTGATCAGTGTCTACGATAGCGACGACGTCAGGAGCAGCATCTTCACAGTAGACTGCAACCATCAATCTTGCGCGGGGTGGCAGGGTGACATGATCATCGGCAATCCTTACAGCAGCATGTCGTACGGGGTTCGGTTCCAGCGTCATGGAGTGATTGGGGGAAAAAGTTTTTGACTTAGTCTGCAGATCGAATATTGCACCGTTGTCCATCAAAAAGTTCATTCCAAGAATTACGTCGCGGGAGCAGTTAGGCAGAGCGACGAACGCCGCAGGGTACGTTGTGCCGTCTATGGTGACGCGCGATGTGCACGTTCCACTTGGCGTCACGAGGTGGCCTCCTGCTGTGCGTATGTACGGACCGTCTCATGTGGTCATAACTTTCTTCAGTTTAGACCCAAATGGTCCGCTCATTACCGAATAGTCAGCTCCCGTGTCTACGAGGGCGACTACGTCAAAGCCGTCGATGGACACCTTGACGTCAGATGCAGTCTTCCTCGGGTTCCGGGTTCGTCGGGGCGTCGTATCTCTGCTTGTACGTGTTGACGGTCGGGAACTGTGCATCGTCGTTGTAGTCGTCTTCTCAACGGACGTCTCTGTCAGGTCAGGTACGCGTCGCGCCGTTTAGCTGTCGTCGTGTTCGGCAGTCTCGTCAGGGTTAGGTCGGGTCGTCGGGATGAGGGCATGTCGGGAATCACTGTCTTCAGCGCGTCCTTGCGTCGTTGGAAGGTTTCCAGTTTTTCGCCATAGAGCAACTTCACGTCCAGAAGTTGCTGCTTTTAGTTTCCCCCGCGTGGGCTAGGGGACCTTCCACGTGCAAAATCAGCAGTCCTACGGCGGTTAGGCCAATGGTATGGGTAGGGAGATGGCGAACGGTTGAGGCGGGCAGGTCCTCGGTTCATGTTGGACAGGTATTCGTCTATCTCAGTAGGGCGCTGGCCGGGTCGGGGCGTGGTGCATCGACGGAGAATCCTCACAGACCAAGCCTCTTGTAAGGGCAGCGACGGTAGATGTGGTCGGCCTCTCCGCAGTGGTAGCAGAGCGGGTGATTATCGGGCGTCTGGTATTATCCTACAGGGCATCGCGAGGGTGGCATTGGACGGCAGTATGGCTGGACCTCTTGACGACGGGTTGGAGCAGGGCGGGGTTGACGAAGAGCTGCGGAGTAGGTCATCGCTTGTGGCTGACGGGGTGCTTCTGAAGGCATAGAAGTTCCCAGCGCCTGTTGAACCTCTTCACGGATGACCTCAGTCAGAGGAGCCACTTGAGGTTGCGGCGTTGCTGGAAGAATCTTCTGAAGCTCCTCCTTGACCACTGCTCGTATGGTCTCACGCAATGTATCGGAACTTCCAGTTGCGGCACCGATGGTCTCCGAGAACAGCGCGTTGACAGGGCGGTCGTATTGCCTTGTTCGAATTTCTAGCGTCTTCCCCATCACGGCCACCTCAGATGCGAATTGAGCCACCGTCTTCGGCGGGTTACGGACTAGACAAGCAAAAAGCTCTTGCTTCACTCCTCGTATTAGAAACCTGAGCTTCTTTTCTTCGGTCATTTCGGGGTCCGCACGGCGAAAACGTCGCTTCATCTCCTCAACGAAGATCACGACACCTTCGTTGGGGTGCTGCGTTCGAGTTTCAAGCAAAAGCGCAGTTCGCTCTTTTCTCACAACGGTATTGAAGGTGTTAAGGAACTCCTTTTTGAATTGAGTCCAGTCGGTCAAAGAACTCCCATGGTTCTCGAACCAAGTTCGAGCAGAATCTTCTCAGTAAAAGAAGACATGCCGGAAAGTTTCTTCGTTGTCCCACCTGTTGAAGATGCGGACGCGCTCCAGCTTCTCCAACCATTGTTCGGGGTCTTCAGCGGGGGCTCCCCGGAATGATGGCGGTTCCCGGGGCTGCTGCAGGACGATTGGCACCGTTGTTTCTTGCACCATGGTGTTGGTTGCAGCGTTCCTTTTCTTGGGCCCTTCTGGCATCAAACCGAACTCGGGTGGTAAATCTTGCAGGAGGAGGCTGGCTTTTGTTGGACTGGCTTGGCGGCTTCCCGAGTTTGTAGTGGGCATGAAGGGTGGTACCCCGCACCTCACCAGATGTCACGAAGACAAGGACGATGCAGTTCTCTTGAATGAGAAACACGTTTATTGGAGCGAACTTGTGCTCCCCTAACAACTCAAAAGAATACAGAGGCGGCGAAGCAGCGTTCAACAAAGTGACTTGCGTCGGCGAGCGTCGCAGAATCGAATGCCCCGGCGTCCGCACTGCAGGTTTTTTATCTTTCGGCGCGCGTGGTCTCGAAACGTCGATTCACATCGAGAACATAGTAGATTCAGGAAGATTATTCTGGGCTGTTCACGTTAGATCGGAATGCTCTCCCTATCACAACAAATAACACAGGCGGCACAGAAAGAATGGAACATGCGCTTCCCTTGGCGCAGAGTTAACACAGACCGGCGCAGCCGGGCGGTAAAAGCAAAACACAAATAAACAAACCCAATCTATGGTTCCCGGCAATATAGACAATAAATCTGACAAGGACCTGAAGGCTTCCAGATCAGCGCATGGTGGCGAACGGTAATACGACCCGAGAGTAATGACTCGTCCACTGTTTAAGTGAACGCTACACGAGACATAATCTATGCAACTCAAGGATACGATAAAGTGAACTACATTGTAAACTGGCATCGACAAGGATGAAAACGTCTCCACCTTCGGTACTTCTGTCACTACGATATACGTCAAAGCCAAACGGGAAAACTTCAGCGTCCCGGACGAATACTATGCCAATGATGCGGGGGGGGGGGGGTGAGCCGTTGATGTTAGCTTAGCAAATTTGTCAACGTTATTGTTTATACTACGGCAGGTTACTACGAGAATAGTAAACTCTGGAATCTGTAATGATGCCTGAATAGAGTTAGGACCTCATGCAGCATTTTGCGCAGACAACTGCATCCCACTAAGCCATCTTTTTGTTGCGGCTACTTGGTCGAGCTCGCAATCGTAGACGAAGGTTTTTATTGTTGGCAACTAGCTTGTCATGCCTCAGTTTGTGCGGTAAATTTAACAGATGGGCATGTTGTAAAAGTTTCGAATGTGCTAATTTTACAGTAGGGGTACCATGATTGCGCATTGCAAAATCAGTCCCTTTGAGCTTATGCCTACAGGAAAGCATGCTCTCTGTATCTTTGTTGCTACAAAAGTTAACAATAATCGGACGGTTCTTATTCTCGCAAAATGCCCAATTCAATGTGCTCTCTCAATGCGGTAGGGACCAAAGCATTCGCCCAAATTGTGTTTCAAAGAAAGAGCGTGCTTTTTCTTCCCAATCAGCCCAGTTTTCGTTTGCAGTCTCAGTTATTCCCTGTATATAAAATATTTTTGCGAGATCTGGAATTGGTGATGTCTCTTGTTAGAAAATGAGCTAGATTATTTCCAGATGATGCGCTGCGGTATTTGGTTTCAACGAGCTAACGCTTCACCTAACACCAGTTACCGTGCCTAGCAGAGCTTCTATTGAGTTGTGCATTGCAGCTTGTATCCCGTCACTTCATTTAGTTCGCTAAAAAACACTACTCGCCATAATTCGAACCACTTTATTTTAAAACATACCATCACTGCTGGCCTGAGAAGATTGGCTGTCATGTGGGCCGGAAAGGGTGTCACCGGTAGGGCCAGGGCTGCTGTCAACATCCGCTAACAACATTATCAGTACATGGGCCAGACACTTAAGCATACGTTCAACACCGGAAAAACGGCGTCTCGTGATCTACGAGGCCCACTCAAATACCGTATCAGGGCACGACACCACACTTCGAGGTACAATAACATGAAGCAGAGCGTAAGTAACCAACCTATACAAAAACGGGTGTGAGCCAGTGTCGATAGCTATGTCGTGCCCCGTGTGTCTGACATAGTAGTGGCGGTTAAGTACCCGGGCGACATGAAGGGTGTCGCTCAATGTACCTGATTGCCTGGTACGGCGCCAAACCTGGCGATGTGCGACACATATCCGGGAAAGGATGAAAGGGCAGTACCCCTTGCTTCACATCTGTCAACCCGATGCGGTGGCTTGCAGGAAATGGCAGTGGTAACTGGTTATCCATAGTTCTCTTCGTCCACGGTAGAATGCATTCAGGCTGGCCAGCTCCTGTACAAAAAGGGGTGTGGGCCTATGTTGATAGCGATGTCTTGGCCACATGTTTTAGGAGCAGCATTGAGCTTTGCGGGATAGCCTCTGCAAGCGTTCTCATGTCGCAAACGGCTATACAGGAGGTTTGCGCCATTTTGAAGAATGCCAAAGGATGTCGTCCTCTTTTCGAAGTAAGCATAGAGGCTCTAAACAAGGTTTTAATTACAGTAGCTCGACTTCGAGCGCAGTAAACGGGGCCATGCAGGAGGAGTTGTGCTTTGTTTCATTGCTACTAAACAAGAACCATGGGGACAGTTATTATTTGGAGCAAATATCCGCAAACCTACGAACGCTAGGATGAAAGAAAAGCGAGACGCTGGGTTATTTCCGCCGTAATTCTCGTTTTTATGCCTTTCTTTACCTTTTTCCCGCCTTTTAGGCAATGCTACTACCAGAAGCGGGCAGCATATTTTACCAAAGGTTTCAACTAAGAAAATGTTTAGTGTGTATGTAATATAATGCTGCTGATGATTATCACAGCATCATTTGCCATGCGGGCAGAGTTTTTGAGCTTTATTTATGAGCTGTTTTGAAAAACATAAGAAACACCGCATGCTAAATGTAGAATATATATATATATATATATATATATATATATTAATATCTTCTAGCAAACGCATAATGTCACTAATCGCTCTCCTAAGGAAACTGCTTGCGTGCTTTCAATTGCAGATGTGTGACGTTGGCCGTATGTTCTTTCTTGTGCCAGCACCAACGCTGGGGGAAAAAAAGTCGAATGACTACTGCCTGTTGTTAAATGTAGAAAAGGAAATCCCGGCCATCTTCAGTAACCCTAAACATAGGGAGTGGCGAAGCATTCAGTTTATAAAGGTATTCATGGCGCATTAGCATTTTTGCTAACGGATGTGAAACCATTGGGATACAAATATGTAGCCTCGCTACAAATGTCTCGTATCTTTGAAGCAAGAAGCGTTCTAGTAGGAGGAGTTGAAAAACTATTGTTCCGATGTGTTCTTTTATTACGCGTTTCTTTTGTTTTAGCAGTCGTTAGTTCGCGCATGAACCCTTGTAAAAACGAGTGTCTCATTGTTTTAGCACCAGAAAGACATGAGACAACTACTGCAGGACACACTGGCAGCGCGAGCCTCTAAGAGGCTACGCCCCCAAAAGGAACCAATTCTTTGGAAGATTGGAGGGTGATATGTGCTTGGAGCAAATACTGTTCTGGGAAAGACTGTACACATACCGTTCACACTAAATTGCTTATTGCGTTTTTTAATACCTAGCACAGTGGTTGCTGGCGTGGTTTAGAGTTTCATTACCCCTAAAGCAAGGCTCAAAGGCACTCGATAGTACAGATATATGTTGCCGCCCCACATTTTCAGTCACCTGTTAGTCACTACACTAAACATTTTTCACGAACCATACCATTTTATTCATTTTTATCGGTGGGCACACCAGGGACGGCTGCGGGAGAGAGTACGTGTGGCAAACAAGATTCCAGGCAACCAGGACTAATGACTCATCTTGCATTGTGCGTGTACAACACTAACTCACGACTAAAACCAATCGAGTATATTCTTCATCACCACATCTTTGTTCAAGATTTGCACGTGAGTACAGCGACAGAAAACTAAAAGAATGATCAATCCATTCGGGAGAGCACATAGGTTTCAGATAGGTGGCGAGGCAAGAAAAGTGGTAAGCAATTATATCTACTTTGGCCATGTAGTGACCCCGGATGCCAACCTTGAGGTAGAGAAAATGAGAAGAATAAGATTGGCGTGGAGTGCAATCGGAGGTATTCTAAGATAATGAATGGCTACCTACCATTGTCTCATATGAAGAATGCGTATTACAGCAGCACATTACCGGTACTTGCCTACGTGGCAGAAACTAGAATGCTCACTAAGAAGGTTCCAGTTAAATTGCGGACAGCTGAGCAAGAAATGCAACAGAAGATCGTAGGTTTAACATTAAGGCACAGGAAGAGAGCGGAGTGAATCAGGGAACAAACGCGTTTCAAGGCAAGATAACCACTGGTCACTAAGGGTAACAGAGTGCATCCCTAGAGAAGGCAAGCGTGGCAGGTGGCTGCAGACAGTTAGATGGGCATATGAGAGGAAGAAGGTTGCTGGGATAAATTGGTCGCACTTGGCACAGGAGGGGGATGATTGGAGAGTCACTTGCGCAGCAGGTGGCGTAATTAGACTGATGATATTGATGATGATGATAATAAAATTATAATAATATTAGGTATAATAAAATACATTCAATGAATCACTGTTTGTTATAGTGCGAAGGAACTGTAGAAGCCCTTGTGCTGGACCACTCAGAGCGGAAAATGAAGCACTGTAGTACATCAACGATTTGCTAATAAACATTCCGTGATAAAAAAAACTACAAAAATGGCAAAGAAGATTAGAAATAAAAAAGTGTTATTCAACCGAAATTACACAATCAATTCATTGTGGCGCACAGAAAACGTATAAGGCAGCAGTGAAATACGTGAACAGCTGGCAAATGAACAGTCAGTGATTAAAAAAAGAACAATAAACTACAACAACTGAAAAGAAATATAAAAATACCATAGTGTAATTCAGGCAACATTACACAATCAATAGAAAATGTTATGTCTGGTCCATTGGAAGGAGACCTCTTAGAATAGGTGCAACTATGTGGAAAGGTAAGCGGAAAAAAGAAAGTCTTTATAGGATCTGGGAAGCGTAAATTTTCAGTTTCAAATGTACGCATGAAGTGAATATGACAACTTATAGAAAAAAAAATTGTACGATAATTATAGTCGCAGTATCAACACATTACACAAATAACCAAGAAAAAGAACAAGCTCGGTGAAGTCAATGCACACGTGGGGAGAACTAACAACCGGGACAAAAACTCGCGCAGGGGACCCTGAAAATATCGAGCTTCCCAGAGTGAACATTCTGCAGATTCTGCATTCTTTGAAGAGGCGAACGTGTTCTGAGAGTTGCATCATTCTTGAGAGGGTGGGCGAGCCTTGTAGCTTTATGTGGAACACGGAAACTGAATGAATGAAGCAGTTCAGGGCGTAAAATATTACCATGAAGAAATTTGTACAAAAAAAGAAGGTATGAGCGGGTCCGCCGGGA
This sequence comes from Haemaphysalis longicornis, assembly GCA_013339765.2. Lineage (NCBI taxonomy): Eukaryota > Metazoa > Arthropoda > Arachnida > Ixodida > Ixodidae > Haemaphysalis > Haemaphysalis longicornis. Next base: position 5,086,974 of record CM023454.1, on the reverse strand, counting down.
ACTAATAGAAACAGGTATAGGGAGAGGCTCCGAAGGAAAACGATGCCTAATATTGATCAAAATTTCGCCTGTACACGCTCAATACGTTGGCAGTTGGAACTACAGGTTCCATTTTAAACTACAGAAGTACATTGTGGTTGCCGAATACAACGGGTGCTAAATAGTTTTAAGAATGAATAAGGAAACCGGAATTCTCGTGAAAACCTGCATACAGCCGAAAGAGAGTGGAGCGCCGGACAAGTAAGTTGAGCTTCTTGAGGTGACAAAGTTAAGGCACTGTCGAAAAGCATGCCGAGGTCTCTGATCTCTTGAACTCTAGACAGGTAAGCTATTAATATGATACCAAAATAAAGTGCCGTTCGCTTTTCTGCTGTAAGACATGAGATTTGTTTCTGAATAGCTAAGATTTATTATATTGTCTGAGCACCATTCAGAAAATGAGGCTATATCTTGCTCCAGGGCAATGCAGTCATTATTGAACTGAATCCGTCTGAATATTTTAATGTCGTCAGCGTAAAAAACCAAAGAAGACATCCTAATTGCGGCTGATACATCATTCACAAAAAAATGGAGAACAAGAGAGGCCCTAACACGACAGCTTGAGGCACACCCCTTGTTGATCTGTACATAGTAGATATCTGTTCGTTAACGGTAACGGATAATAAAATTAATAAAATAATATTATTATAATAACAATAATATTAGAATATAAGAATATTATATTATAATAGGATTTATAAGAATAGGAATATATTAATAATGTTACTAATATTATCAATCAATCAATCAATCAATCAACCTTTATTAAAGTGCCCAGGAACAGGCGAAGCCCTCGTGCTGGAGAACTGAGACGGGGGAAAAAGGACGCATGGAAATACATCAGTGGCTGACACATAAACAACCAGGAAAAAAGGTGGGTGAGTTAAGATCAATAAAATGGAATTCTACAGAGAATAAAATTAAACTGCTATCCAAACAACATTACACGACTAACAGGGACCGTAATTATGGTACATTGCAAAAACAAATTGTACAATGACCATAGCAATGGTATTGCGCATCAAATACACAAAAATGTATGAAACAAAGTAAAATAAATATTTGTAACAATGCACAGAAAGTGATGAGTTATAGAAACATTTGTTAGTGCGTTTGTTGTTAGTTAAATATATGTATGAAGAGTTGACTACAGATGTGTATCACAGTACATACAACAATTACGCGAGCAGCACCAACTTCATATACGAACAAATGAGAACAAACTCTGAAAACAACGCATACAAGAGGAAAATAACTGAAGAACATGAGTACTGTCGATATGAAGTTAGCGCGCCAAGACTAACAGCCCGACCAGAAATCCTCCAAGGGGACGGAAAAATTTGTCAAGTTCCCTGGAGTGAAGGGTATATAGGCGTTCCAGTATATCAAGAGTCGAACATCTGCCAAGTTGTGCAGCTGTGTGGAATGGGTAGTTAAGCCTTGTTGCTATTTTTCAGAACACAAAAACTGATTGCTGCAAGTAGTTCCGGGCAAGAAATTGTACCAGGAAGCAGTTTGTATAAGAAAAGAAGGTCTGAGCCGGTTTGCCGGTAATTTAAAGAGACAGTTATCGGGAGACTCTCAGAGGGAAACTGATGCACAAATATTCATAAAAATTTTGTATGTACACGCTCTATACGTTGACAATTAGATATGCAGGTTGCATTCCAAATAACAGAGGCATATTTAGGTTGAGGAATACAAAGTGCCACAAAATGTTTTAGGCACGAATATGGAGACTGGAGGTCTCGTGAAAACCTGCATACAGCACCGAGCGAGAGGAGCGCCCGCCGAGTCAGTTGAGTTACATGAGGCGAGAAAGCTAAGACGCTGTCAAAGAGCAGACTGAGGTCTTTATCTCGTCAACTCTAGACAGAAAACCGTAATTAATACTGTAGCGACAGAAAATGGGGTTCGTTTTTCGGGTATAAGACATGTTTTATGAGCTGCGAACCGCATGAGCTGCGGATCGCAATCAGGGAGTTCGTGAATTTCCACCCAATCGAACGAAGAAAAAAAGTTATAGAAGCCAATGTAATCACCACGGGCATACCAGTATAGAGCGAATTTATTTTTCTTCAGTGTAGCACTGCAAAGCAGAATGGAGACGGGAGCAGAAAACTAGAAAAGAAGGATGATGCTTGTCGGGTTTGACAAATAAGATGTCAGACAACAATACTCCCGTGTTTTGAATGTCCGAAAACCAAAGATCTAAGATATCGTGACCGCTGTTTTTGATAATATTAAGTTGCACCACGGATGTGAAGTATACGCAGTTTAAAATCATGCTGGATTTTGCTGCACGTAATAAATGCAGTGTTAGGTAAGTTGTTCCCATTGTACACCTGGTTTATTGAAGTCGTCCAGAATGATATGCTGGTGATTCGGGTGTGATGAGCCAACTTCTTCTACTGATGTAAGGAGCTTTTCCACGACGATATAGGAACATCAGGTGGAATGTAAAGCGCCACTACTAAAAGCTTCTGACCGCTAGTCAGACGAATGTAGAGCCAGACGGACTCGTTGTCGCCCTCAAGTTCATGACGCCGCATAGATTGAAAAGCGCTATCGAACGCAACTAACACCCCCCCTCCCTTTTGTTTCCCCCAGAACAGCCCCTATCTTTAAGGAAAACTTAATAATTTTTTTGAAAATATACGTAAGAGGTAATGCCATCAGAAAGCCAGGTTTGAGAAAAAAAAATATTCGAAAATTTGAAGAAACCGCATTTGAAAAGAATTCAGCCGCTTTGGTGCGAAGGCCTCGCGCATTCTGATAATTGATGTCCACCCTTTCGCATCCTTTAGTCGTCATTTTGAACATCAGTGGGACATGACATATCGGCATGCAGCTTGTTATGGAGGGGTTTGTAAAGACAGCCCTTGGGCCTCAAGAAAGGATCACACAGACGGTGGAAGGAGACGTCATCGACAGTCACACAGAAAAGGAGTACGAGGTATACTTAGTTTTTCAGCCGCTGGCAAGCCAAAGGTACGACGTGCACTTTTTCAAGTGCTGCGTAATTTGCGCGGAGGTGGTGCAAGGGGACAGTTTTTACGCAAAGATGTACCTTGGACGTTTCGAACGCTGGACCACGGAGACGCTACACAAATCAGATGCACCCACACACGCCGCAAGTCCGCTCCCTTTGTTTATCAAGGCCAAGTAGTCGCACTGCTCCTCGGGGGACACAACACAGGTGGCTGGTGCTTGGGTCATCTGCTCCGCGGTTGTAGGTGTTCCGCCTGTTTTCGCCACAGCCGCGGCGAACGATGCATGGAGCCCACGCTGTGGGGTAGGTGTCGGCGGCACCCCATTAAGCTCAGGTGTCGGAGGGGAGGCAGAAGGCAGGCAGCCGCCGGAGGGGAGGCGGTGGGGAGGTCGTTCGGGAAGGAAGGGACCAGCCCGTGGTAGCAGCTCCTCGTGAAGGCTGCGAGCGTGCGCTCGCAGCAAAGCAATTATGCCTGCCTGCTGGTCGAAAGCACGTTCGTTCTTCTGCCCAGGCGGTCGTTGGCCTCTATCAACTTGGCAACCTCCTCTGTCAAAAAAGAAAGTCCCTCGAGGGCGATGAATAGCACTGCGCGGAGTTCAGGTGCGTCTCCGCCGAGGTCGCCTGTTAAGGTAGCGCCGTTCAGTTGTGGCGAACACGGGGAAACGCGCTGGCTCCCTTGCACGGACTCGTCGCTAGGGCTATCCGCAGCCTCCGTTGCCCTGGACGCGCAGAAAATGCACAGAAAGAGCGGCTCACCAGAATTCAAAGCTTCAAGCTCAATGTCGGTCAGCTGAATACATTTGGAGTGCAAAAAAAACTCCTGTCAGCCGTAAAAAACAGCGGAGCACAGCACAGAGACTGGGCGTCATATTGGGCACAAGATAAGTGTTATATTGGTGTAATATTGGTATTGTCATTAAATAAAAAAAAATATTGTTATTACGAACTTCTTTTTATATCTGGAAACGTCCTAAAATTTCGTTACGAAACCTTCTTTTTATGTGTATAATCTATCTCCGTCAAGTTATTTTAGTACTTGCTTGCGGAGTTTCAATTTATCCCATGCCTTCAACGTTTTGCTGGCCGAGTGTAATGGCTTATAAGACTGCCTTTTTTTTGCGGTTCTGATTTTTGGGATTTCTGTAACTATTTTTACTTTATTGTTTCGGTCATACCTATAGTTTTGCGTGTTGTGTCAATTTGATTTTAATTTGTTTTAATAATGTTTGTATATAGTGTACCAGTATGAAGACCGTAGGGTTGTTCTTCGGCACCGAAAATAAAGGTTGATTGATTGATTGCTTATAATTATTATATATTAATAATATTGTGACAAATATCAGCCTATGGGCCTTGTCTGCCTCACCTGTGGCACTTTCGACAAACTACATCGCAGGGTATTTTACACGCTTTTTCAGATCACGGGTGTTGTCGCACCCCTAAACTGCGAACTCCTTAACATCGAACCAGACCTACATTCCATTCAAGACCTGGAAACTTGATCTAGTAAACCAGCCTCGTACGCCGCTACCACCCATATTGTTCGTCCGCAAACACCCAAAATCATCGTCACCGATTCGCAGGCCGCCTGAAGCAAGTGATCAGAAATGACCTCCACCACCTCACAGCCCGCAGCATCAAAGTAGCGCTCGACAACACGCACGAATTTCATGTTATTTGGAGTTCTGAGCACAGGGGTTCGGCAGAAAATGAGCGAGCACTTGCGCTCGCCCGAGCAACTATTTGCCGAGCACCCGAGCAGCTCTCGTAACTTTAAGCGAGGACAAGCCGTCTTCCAGCCCACCCGAATACATAGAGTCTTTTCGCGTGCAGCGCAACGTACATCCCTCCCCACCTCGTACACTCACACGCCGCCAGTCGGTGCTCCTAATTCAGATACAGACTAACACATTACCAGCTGAACATTCCACAGATCGCTTTCGAAATTTACGCGGCACCCCTATTTGGTCGTTCTGCAGACGTTGCTCAAATAAATTCCACACAATATGGGCCTGTGATCTACATCCGAAAGTGATCCACATCGCGAATTCATATATCTCATCCTTGGAGGTAAATCTGGCTCACCCGAGCGCTGCGCCACACCTTCTGATGACGTCCACAGCGGAGGAAGCAATGGGCTCAGCTTCCCAAGACAATGCCCTCGACTAAGGGTGCTTAGAAAAATAGAGTTTGCATCCTTCCTTCCTTTTCCAGCCGAGTACGCCACTAGAAATCACGGATCCGCACTAGCCATTTCTGTCTTTTGCAGGAAATGGCTTCAATGAATGGTATTCTCATTAGTCATGCTACATCTGTACATTCTGGCTCTACTTAGTAGATTGACTGGCCTCCACAAATATGTTTGTTCAACCTGGTCCTTTAACTGGCAGGTCTTGTATGTATGTGTAACTGTGGAAAAAATGTGAACACAATCACAGCTGTTCACATCAGATAGATAGTTGTGCATGCCAAAACCTTTAGAGCTTATAGTCATCGTTTATTTCAAATAGTGCGTGGTTAGGCAAGCACGAACTATTTATTGGGTGTTGTTTTGCTACGAAATTTTTATAAGAACTTCTCATGGAAGCATTAAGCTATATGTGGTGCTGGCACAGAGGCTAAGGCACTTAACGACTGAGCACAATGTTGCAGATTCTTGTCGTTGGTAGCCGTTTGTCTCACGAAAAAAAGCCGTGTTTTTTGAGATGGGCTAAATTGCAGGATGCGGAATGGACTAGCAAAAATATTTTGTTGCAAGTAGCAGTCTTGAGATTTTTGAACACCTGCAGAAGTGCACTCTTGAGATTTTTGCGATTTTTGCACAAATATTTGTTTGGCTTTGCTAGCAAACTGGCCTCACAACAAGATTTAATATTAGAGTTAGCTCAGTGAATAACACGCTCAACGGCAATTAACTGTGTGTATGTACCGAATGTGCATGAGTGTGGAGGCATGCAACTGTTCCTTTCAATTTGCATGGAAAACATATTCGCGCTGACGAATTCCGAGGTTACCTGTCCCGGGTGTTAGACAGCCACTTTTCAAGCAGTTGAAAGAAAAAGGAGTTAGATTGTTCAAAAGTGTATGCTTTGATTGCACCTACTGGCATATAACTGAAGAAATTGTACATCATGCATGAGTTGAGAAAATCGAAGTTGCAACGAGTTAAGTAGGCATTATTCAGATAGCTCCAATGGACCCCTAACAACATTTACGGCTGTGGGTAACTGCTGTAGCAATCACATTTACAGCTTTTGTTTCTTTTATTCCGTGTTAAGAAAATTATATTGTTTTTCAGGATATAGCAAAACTATTGATGAGAAGCAATAAGATGAACAGAATGAAAAACTAGCCAGATCTATAGGTACGTTGTAGGACAGTGCTCAAGAGCTGGCTGTCGTCGCAAATGCAGAAAGCATTCACAATTCTGTATTTTTTTATAAGTCACCGGTTTGCATAACACGGATTTCACCAAGGTTGCTCTTTCTGAAGCGTCTTACACAAGCTACTTGTCATTCTTGTTGCTACCACATACCATTGATCGCTGCCTTGGCTTGGGTGACGAAGCTCGGGCATTTAAAGAGTTAGGGTAGGGTAAAAGTAGGCCCAAAACGGGCACATTGTTTTCGTATGGTTTTGTTTATTGAGTTTTTCTTCAAATTACCTCACACTAAATTGTGTCTTTCTGCTTTACTTACATTTGCGACTTCTGTAGTCTTCAATTGTTATGGGAATCGGCCTTGGTGTTAGGCATCTGGAAAAATAGGAATTTAAAACTGTGTATTTCTTGACATATTCAAAGCATTTATTTACTCTTCTAACATAGGAAAGTCATTTTCATGGCAGCAGCACATGTATGATCTTGGTTCCCCGCAGCCAGATGTGAATTTATGTCTCACTCTTCCTGTGTTGGTTTTCAGAATTACAGCAATTTTGAAGTGGTCCTAAAATTTTTTGTTTTTATAATAGGGAAATAGTTGCAGGACCGAGTGGAAGCAAAGAAATTATAAGTACTTTATTCCAACATGCAAAAGAGTGTCCTTCGAAGTAGCTAATGATAAGGACCTAGGGAATGACTGGCGAGCAGTGACTAGCTGAAGCTGCAGCTGTTGTAGGCGTTCTGGCGCTTAGGCCCCGCCATGCGTTGCAGCTTCCTGCTTCGCATGCAACTTTAGCAGGTGCGGGTGTGTGAATTGCAGCATACATGCATCTGGCCTGAACAAAAATCTTTTTTATTTGCCGAAAATTGATTGTTTTCCGAGTGTTATTATTCATTAAATGATCCGCACAGCGATCTGCACAGCGATCCGCACAGCAATTTGGCTATCAGCACAGCCTGCTTCACTACTCGGCAAACGCATAATTCGTCTCTTCCACCCAGATCACCTGCCCCGGACCGCACCCTTTGCTGCCCCTCACCCCGGATGACCTCAGCAGGAAACAACCGCACGTGGACACAAGCTGCGTGACGCACAAACTACCGGAGCGCCACCAAAGACCTTCAAGCCTACTCAAGCTGGAGACACGCGCACTATCATTTGAGTGATCCGCACAGCCTGCTGCACTACGCGGCAAACGCCTAATTCGTCTCTTCAACCCAGGTGGGAACCCCATTTTCGTTTTAGTAACTGCTTGTGGTTGTTGCGGATCGCTCATTTGGCAGATACTAGAATGCCGCCCACCTGTGCTGAATTAGATAAGGAAGTTCGGCAGCTGAAAACGACAATGGAAGCAAGGTTCGGTAAGCCTGTAATGAGCTTTGCACAGAACTAGCTCTCAGCGAGCAAAAAAACGGCGTTTTATCAATCAGAATAGCGAGAAGCCACGAAAAGCGTGACCGTCTTAAGCCAGGAGTACGCCACAATGAAGGTTGAACATGACAGCATAATTGCAGAGAGCAAGGCCCTTGAAGCCACCAACGATGAACTCAGGGCTTCGAACATCAGCCTGACAAAACAAGTAGCCCAACAAGAAGAGTACTCTCGTATGAACAATGTCGAGATACGTGGTGTACCAACTGCTGAAGTTGAGAATCTTCTCCAGCTGCTTGCTGACATTGGCTCTAAGGTGAAAGGCACCATCACATCATCAGATATCGACATTGTTCTTAGGGTCTCCATACCAAACAGCCCAACAGTCAACAATATAATCATCCGCTTTATCTCTCGGGCCAAAAGGAATGATTTCCAGAAGAAAGCATAAAAGGCTCGTTTGACGTCGAAACATTTAGGCACGGGTACGGAAGCGACTCTACTATTCTTCAATGATCACCTGACACCAAGAAACATGGCGCTGTTTTCGGAAGCACTCCAGCTAAAGAGAGCAAAGAAGTGGAAGTTCTTATGAACCGATGAAGGTGTTATTAGGGTAGGAAGGAACCGACGAGCAAAGTTCATAGGATAGGGTCGCGCGATGACCCGCGCATTATCACCTAAGCGAAGTCGCACTACACTATCTAAGCCCTTCCAATTTTTTTATAGCTTACAAATTACTCAAACCAAAACGTTTTCTACAAGAAATGAAAGATACATCGCAACTATCGCTTTTGCACCTGAACATCAGAAGCTTGCCAGCACAATATGACGCCTTGTATGACTTTTATACAAATCTGAATCATGCATTTCATTTTATTGCTCTCGTACACATGGTTATAACAGCAAAGGGACGATTCCAATAATTCCCCAGGCTACCAGCTAGAAGTTTCATGCCGCTTACGCCCCTCAGCGAAATCGATTACCGACACAGCCGTCTCATGAGGGCATTACCCTATACATCAATTCTTCTCTTCCCTATGCTGTTAGAAATGAGGTTACTATTTCGTCTGAATGGTGAGAATCACTCTTCGTTGAGGTGCCATATGACTATACATCGCGAGATGTAGATCCGCAGAAAACGAAGTCTACTCTCGTAGGTATAATAAATAAGTCACTTCAAAATAAAAAGGAGCACTTTTTAGCTGAATTTGAAAGAGTACTCTGCAGTTACCGTCACTACAAAACTCAAAAAACATATATAGGTTATATTATTATTGATGTTTTGCAAAACGATTCATCTCACTTCAACTATATAGACCTCCTGACCAGCCAAGGCATAGAACAATAATTAACATAACCTACTCGCGTATTTTGTAGCAAACAAAGTATCCTCGATCACATAATACCCGAATATTCGTAAAACACATTCAAAACAGGTACAATCTTTTCCGACATAAGGGCTCATCAGCCAGTTTTTGCAATACAATCCCCACCCCATAGCATAAAACAAGCAAAATCACGCATTGTTTACATGCACGATGACATTTTGGTTTCAATATGTACGGAAAATTGGCGGCCTGTGTACGAAGCACTCTTGACACAGGATAAGTTTGATAATTTTCTAAACTCCTTTGTCAGGCACATAAAACATGGCTAAGTTACTTTTACGCAATCTAGAACCACAGTAAAGCGTAAACCATTTTTAACGACTGTGCTTTAGAAATTAGTCAACCGCAAGAATTATGTCTACAAAAAACTGAAATGCAATCCCCACAAAGTTGGTCTACAAAACAAGTACAACTATTACAATGAAGTGCTTACGAACCTAAATAATTTTTCAAACGGAATTACTTCTACCTGAAAATACAGCAAGCGAATGAAAACACCAGCGCAACCTGGAAGGTAATAAATTCTGCATTAAAGAGAACAACCGCTGTCAACGCTGTACCAAAACGAATTGTAAATGGTAGCATGGTTAAAACTAGCACCGAAGTCTAAGAAGAAATAAATAACTATTTTACCACGGTAACGTCTAAATATTGCAAAATTCTTCAGGGGAAGCAATGATTGACTACATAAAGGGCACAAACAGTGCTAGGTCTTTTTGTCTGCGACCAGTCGATGCACAAGACATTTACAAGGTATTCTAAATTTAAAAGCCCCTGCATCAGTAGGGTATAATGGCAATTCAGTTTTAATGCGGAATACGTGCGGAACCCATGTAAAAGAACGTTTAGCGCTTCTTATTAACGAAATTTTCACCAACGATAAATTTCTAACAATGCTTAAAATACCAGAAATTATGGCAATACTCAAAATGAGAATCTGAACAAAACCAGAAAACTATCGACCGATATGAATCTTATCACCACTGTCGAATGTTGCGAAGAAAGCGATGCTGTCTTGTTGAGATAAATTCGTTACATCAAACGGACTATATGCGCAAGACCAGTACGGTTACTTGAAAGGAAAGTCGACAGAGCTGGTTATATCTAACGTAGTTGAAAAAAACAAGCAAAGTATTTAAAACAAGTTACAATGGGCGTGTTCGTAGATTTAACGGAAGCATTTGACGTGATAAACCACAAAGTATTATTATAAAAGTTAAAAAACTACGGTATACGTTAAACACCTCTCGAACTTACCGGGAGTTAAACACCTCTCGAAAACAAACACCTCTCGAACTCTCGAACTTATCTTTTAAACCGGGAGCAATATGTCGTTGTCAACGACGCTTTATCCCAAAGCTAACCAGAAATAATGGCGTACCACAGGGGTCCATTCTAGGACCTCTTCTTTTCCTGTGTTACATCAACGATCTGTCTGCATATTTGTCAGAACAATGTGTTTGATACTCAGATTCCTCACATCCATAAACTCGTACACTGACACGCATTAGGTCTGAACAGAAACACGTAAACCTAAAGAGCAACAGACACACAGCCTGCCCCTGGTTAGCCCAAAAGGGGACACACTCGAAGATCAGGCTAACACGCTCGCACAACGTTTCCAACACGTGTACAGTTCTGCAAATTACACAAAAACTTTCCTGAAACATAAAATCCCCACAGAAATAAGGCTATTATGTGATAAAAACAAGTCAGCTACTTCCTTATTACTCGGAGTTCTTTTCATGAACTGAGGGCTGTTCGGAGCGGCTGTAAGGCATCAGCTCCAGGCCCAGACAACATAACATATACAATGATACAACACCTGCACAAAGACACTCTTGTAACACTCCTTCACGTTTACAACAAAATATGGCTCTCGGTCCACATTCTGAGGTCTTGGAGGGAAACTATAGTGATTGCTCTTCTGAAGGAGGGGAAAGACCCATCTTCTCCCGCCAGTTATCGCCCTAGTGCCCTGACAAACTATCTGTACGTGCTTCGCAAGAAGATTGACAACAGAGGACTTGTGTACATTCTGGAGTACAACGGACTTCTTGAAAGCTGCCTGGCTGGCTTCAGGGCGGGGTGATCTACAAATGGTCAACTCGTTGCGTTAGCATCCCCCAGAAAAGATGCATTTATTCATAAATAGTATTGTATGACGGTATTTTTCGTTATTGATAAACGTATGATACTTCATGGCGGTATGGAAGTCTTTACGACCTAAAGTCTGTTGGTTTGTCAGGCAACATGCTAAATATGGTTGCAAGGTATATGTTGGAAAGAACTTTTCGTGTGAGAGCGGATAATACACACTCCCGAGTGCACGTCCAGGTAAACGGTGTGCCTCAAGGGGGTGCTTTGACCTGCACGCTGTTCATTATAAAAGGAACTCTCTTGGGAAAAGATTGCACTAACTATTTCGTACTCTCTATATGTGGACGACCTTCAAATCACCTTCAAATCCTGTAATCTGTTCGTTTGCGAGAGGCAAGTCCTGCTTGGTGTCAACAAACTCGCTGACTGGGCCCACAAGAATGAATGTAAGCTTCACACAGAAAAGTGCACTTGTTTTGTATTTTCAAGGAGGCGCGTAGTCATTGGTAGTACTGATATGAAGCCTAAAGGTGTCTCAGTCCCTCTCAAAAAGGAACAGAAAATTTTAGCCATGGTACTTAAAGAAAAAATGACATTCCTTCCCCTTATATAAAACGCCTGAAAACAGAAATGCCTGAAAACCATGAATATCCTGAAGGTCCTCTCGCATTGCTCCTACGGAGCTGACAAACAAATACTCCTCCGCGTTTTTACCAGCCTTATTGGTTCAAGGTTGGACTATGGCAGTGTCGCGTATGGGCCTGCCTGTAAAACTTCCGTGAAAATGTTGGACTCAGTGCTGCCCTTGGGGCTCCGTCTTGCATCTGGTGTGTTCCAGACGAGTCCCATTCAAAGCCTATATGCAGAGTGTGACAGATGGAGCCTTGAACACCAGCGTTCTTGCACTTCCTTATTGTATGCTATTAGAGCGACTTCTTTAAAAAATAACCCGTGTAGTTTGATTATAAACAACATCTCATCCGGCGCGTTCTTCGCAGCACGCCTGTCGATACCCACTCATTTCTCTATGTGAGTGAGAGCCCCCGCTGATGAACTAGGGATTTCATTTGAGGAGAGCATGAAGTCTTCTGTTGCTGTCCTCTTTAAATTTCGTGTGGTATTTCTTTACACATATCGATAAACGAAATGCGCCCAGAGACCTTATACTACAGCACTTCCTACAGTAATAACACAAATACCCGCACACCACCTTCTACACCGATGCTTCGATGTCATCTTTGGCGGTCTAATGTGCTGCACATTGCCCCAACATTACCAGTACAAAGACATTGTACAGAAATAGCATCATTTTTACGGCAGAAGCATATGGTATCTTTTAAGCAGTAAAACACGTTACACAAACTCGAACAGAACACTCCATTATCTTTGCACACTCTCTAAGTGTGGTCGCAGACTTACATTGCTTCTGAACTACGAAAAACATTGCCTTCCAGCATATAATAAAGCTCGACCCTTTGCGGATGATTAAAAAATAAAAATATTGTTTGCTGGGTTCCGATCACAGTGGCATTCTGGGGAACAAAGTTGCTTACCAGAAGGCCACTGTGGCTGCCCTCCGCAGTAGCATACATGTACTGTGTGTCCTCTACGTCGACCTACAGCCACTACTACGGACAGGTTTGCGGAAATCTCGACAGGAAATATGGGACAAACAAACATAGAACAAATGCAACCCTTTAAACTCACGCTTAGCTAGATACATAGCAGACAAACAAGACAGACATGCGAAAGTAGCCTTAGCTTGGCTACGGATAGACCACACTTAAGTAACACATTCACACTTGCTCACTGTAATATCGAGACCCCTGTGCGGCAGGTGTGGATAGGGCCTCTGCGTAGTTCACATACTAATCACATGCAAGGCACTCCACAACACACGACGCAAACACTTTACAGAAGTCGACAGACAACAAATCCCACTCCACCCATCGCACTTCTTAGGCAATGAACCAATGCTTACCGTCAAACGTGTTTTTAGGTATCTACAGAAGTTAAATTTCTGAATGTCATATCGTATCATGCATAATCACAATATGGCCCTCTACACGAGCCATCTCCATTGTCTTTATTTGTTTTTACTTCTGTTGCTGTTCAATTTTAGTATTCACATTTATTTGTGGTAATTAACCATCTTTGTTTGGCGCTTTTTGCCCAGTTCGCCTTGTGCCACTAAAATGCAACCATCATCAGCAGCAGCTTACTGCATTCCCACATTACATACGCAGGGAGTTTCTACGAATTAACATATCGCACCGCTCTTGTGCCTATTGTAACCGCCCAGAACACAGCTCTCCGCGCATAACTATTCATGCATAGACAAGAATCTGTTAAATGTGCATATCAAATGCCCAATATACTGCCCTTACCCACCTGTAATATATGTTATGCCCTGTGGCTTCAGTATAGAAAAATTCACAAATACGTAAGCTGTTCTTTGATTGGAATTACTCACCCCATCGCTACATATTCCCTTCGAACCACATGCAAAACCACATTAGCAATACCCGAGATTAGAACTAACTATAGAATATTTTTCTTTTCGTATATGGCTCCACACTTATGGAACAAACTCCAAGACAGCTTTACCTCAACACCACCCTTCTATATGTGTAAAAAACAATAAAAGCACAAGTGTTTATGGTATTTGCCTGATGTTCAGACTTGTACTTGGGTTTATATAACCAGAGTTTTGTATTGAAACACCTTTTATCTTTTTTTTTCACATTATCGTCTTTCTTCCTTTTTTTTCTTTGTTTTCCCCTAAACTCTTCAATTTTTTTTTCATTTTCCAATGACCGTTATCCTGTTTTATGATGGTAAATTTTTCGTGTTGTTATATACCTCATTTTATTTCAAGCCTTTGTAGCAGCTGTTCAAACCCGGATAATGTATTTTGTTTAATAAATGCTCAATCATACTGTGATTACCTCATTTATCGTAGGGACCGTTTTACAACCTATTCATGGGTTCTGGGGTACCACATGTATATTTCCATGCAGATGTATTTAGGTACAGTACAATAGGAAAATTTGATTAATTGATTGATGATTGCTCATTTTACAAGCTCTGGGAAATTGCCTGCAACATTAATCAAGAACAAGAAGTTTAAGCAACTTAGTGGCTTGTGGCTTTGTTGCCAAAAATGTGTCCTGGTATCTCCTGAGTTTTCAGCAAATATCAGCTCAAGACAATAGCCGTCAGCGCCTTTCAAAGTACATCAGTTTCAGTTGAAGTTTGCACTGGTCCACGATAATACCCTTTCCTCGCGCGTTTTACCGGCGAACCACTAGAGTATTTATTTATTGTTGTCCTGAGCTGCAGTGCAGCGGGTGAGTGCAGGCAACGGCGTATATTAATCTACAGTGGCTGTAGTATTTCGTTACCCTTCGCAAAACTCCAGCTTCCAATATTTCTTAAGTCCGAATGAAGTACAGAAAACAAACAATGCTACTTTCTCGGCCGCCATCTCGAATGTGTTACCCCTTCACTTAAATGGTACTTGTCCCGGTATTTTTTTACAGGACGTTAAAAATGAGTAATTGTTATACTCTCGTAATTAACTTCTGATCGCATCTGTCTTTCTCAGGTTAGATGGTGCCTCGTATGAACGGTAAAAGAAAAAATACGCGCGATAACGTTTTGAACCATCTACTGCATACATGTGCAGTGCTCACATTTACAACCAGTGTATAACTGTTAATATAATTTTTTTCTTTTGTGTTCTGTTTTTATTGTGTACACCGCCTTCCAAATAATATTTTTGTTTGCGTTGCGCAAACACAGGTACATATGTGGGTTTTCCCCCATGGGACCTCCTTGTGTAAAAGTTTGTTTTTCTAAACAACTGTACTGAACAACCTAATAAATCCATGTAACTAAAGTGATAAATCCGCGGGCATAGACATCAGCTAGCAGGACGATGGAAGAAAAAATAAGCATATGTAGGATCCAGATTGAAGGCAATCAAGGGAGCAATAAATATGTGGAAGTGGGTAGACGTCCTTCTGCGTCATATATTAGGCCTACGGTGGTGAACGAAACATAGCCACGTGCTGTGCCTTTTTGACTAGCTTACATGGGTAAACCTTTTTATTGCCGATTCCTGAATTACCCCTTTGGGCGCTTTCTTCGGCAGTTAGTTCACCTATAGCGCTGCGCTCAGCAGGAAACACGCGGTAAGATGTCTGTACTATTGATGTTGAATCTCCGGGACGAATTTGATGTGGCCAAAGAGACCGTCGCGCAGGAGTAGAGTAGTAACCTCCACAGAGTCGAACACCAAAGCATGCAGAGCAATCAATGTTCGCATTTGATGGCATTGCTGAGAAGGCAGTTACTTGATTATCGTTTTAAGACATTGGCGGTGTAGTCCGGTTTCACATAGGTGAAAGGGCCAGACAGCGAAATAGCGCCGAGTAAAGGGTCTATATTCTAAGCGAATATGGCGATCGGGAAGCCACGATGGAGAAGTACGGTTTGGTTACTTTTGTTCACTTTCCACATATGAGAATAGCTTTACGCTTGATAAGTGAAATTCGGATGTATGAAAAGCTTTTTATTTATTGTTTTCTCTTCGGGCTCATCTAGCGCCACAAGGGGGCTGTTTGCGTTCATTTCACTAGACTTCCCGGAAACGAACATGGCTACCCTAGGAGGCAAAACCATTTCATCAACAACAGCAAATACGCCTTTGCTGTTTCCGGTAGCGTTCTCAATACAGGTTACAGTACACTTAGCAATGAAACCTTCCCAGCACCAAAAACCCACTTTGCCCTACAATCTTTCAAAAAGTACATACCGAGAAATACATCGTGCATTGCATACTCAGATACGGTATTCTCAGCTCTTACGGTGTTTAAAGCAAGCGCCACATCTGCAGAGATCATTCCACCCATCTGCAAAGGCTAAACATAAACATAAAAGAAATGGTGAGTTCCAACACACTCAAACATAACTTTATTTCCAAGGCAATCTTAACACGACAAACTCATTACTGACCCACTAGCATCAGTATTTACTGAAGCAGTTTTGTTCACACCATCAACGCACATACGCATCCTGGTCTTTACGATCACTACTTACAGGGAATGTTGTAAGGCTGACCATTCCCTGAATTTTTGCCTGTCAGCCTCATCCCCTAGTTTCGCAGCATAAGGGTGACAGACCGCTTGAGAGACGGTAGCGGCGTGATGCTATGGTTAAAGGAAAGTGACCCATCGGAGTTGGATCCAGCTGCTTTCTACATCACCTCGGTTGTAAAGAAGGACGGAATTAAAGAAAAGCTTACTGCCAGCGACGGCGACCGAAGCCAGCGATGAGCCGACTGACACCGAGCAAGCAGCAAACAGATAGTGCACGACGGCGGTCTTGGTCGCCTATTTGCCGGAAGGGAAGTAGTTCAACTTGTTGGCGTCGTTAGCCACCAACAACGCTATGGGATTTCTTCTGTAACTCAGTTATATCGATTGCTCTCTCAGGCACCGTAAACTGACATTACTTTGACAACACGTGCCGACGGATCCGTGTAGCGTTCCTAAAGTCGGTTTACTTGTACTCGAGGGAAAAGTTTCGTTCATGGCACACTGGTGGTACACGCAATTGGCAAGTACACTGGTGGTATACGCAAATAGGCGAGTACATAGGTTTTGTTCACCTAACTTTTTACCCTACTTCTTCCCTTATACGACGAGAAACTAATAATGCGATATCTTTCAATGGACCAGTGTCTATGCTGGCTAGAGGGGCTACGTTTGGGAGACGCCAAAGGCGGGGCAAAGGCTTAGAAGCTTTAGAGCGTCAATTGAATGGCAGTGGATAGCCACCTCTGCTGCTGAACGTAGGATTTGCTTTTTAATCAATAATTTTTAAGCATTTTTTGGTACATCTTTTATCAAAGAGCCCACCTTGACATCTTCAGTGATGTTCGTGTTTTCAAGTGTGCGACTTTTAACAACTCGTGTATGAAAGTCGTACAAATCTAGCCAGTCACCTGCAATAATTTTTCGATCGTCCCTTCAGCCTTATTTGTTTGGTGTGTGGGGGGCCAGAACATTGCTTCAGCAGCTGCAAGAAGATGACTAATGTAGTGATGGTTGCTTTATGGTTTTCGAACCAGAGGAATGCTGTGCCAGGGAAATAAAACACTCTAACGGCAATCGTACAGCAGGGTCCCAGGGATTCGATTTGCTCAAAGTTCAGGAGAGTTTCAGTCATTCCTCAATTTCGTCATTTTTTATCAGGAAAACGTGGATGGTTTCCTGTGAGGCAAACATTGACCCCGAGTAGGTAAACCATGTTGTTTTGTTTTCAAGTGCCACATAAATGGGGTTCATTAGCAAGCCGGGGATTCGCTATTTGTACGGAGAACCATATATTTCGCTGGGTTCACAAGATCCTGGTCGCTCTTATCAGGCACCTCGTCCACATGGCTTGGTCTTGAATAATATAATAATTAGCAACAGCCGAGTGAACCCAAAGGGATGTAGCTGACAGAGGCACTACCTGATCCCCTTGATCTAGGGGGCTTGAGGTGATGATTTACAACGTGCTTGGCCAGTGTCTTTTTGTAATAGACCCGGAAGAGTTTAGCTTCTTCAAACTGCTCAAAAGCAATATATACAGCATCCTCCGGTTAAGACAAACTCAAACGTTGACGCGAAAAAATTGCTCCTTTCATAACATCCCCGATGCAAAAATTTTCCATTAAGACGAAATTCTCACAATGGAAAGAAATTTTAATGATCCGTTGAGTTCACCCTAAGGGTAGACTTTGTATTTACGTAATTATTACACACCAACTCCAAAATTGTGTACGCATTTCTGTGCCCTTCTCACTCAAAGTAAGAAACAAAGCTTTTCAATATTCTTTCCATCTTATAAAAACTTTAACAAAGGTACCACGGGTTTTATAGAATGATGGCGTTGTCAGAGTTATTGATATGTGCTGTCTTTTACACACTTCCCAAAAATGGTGAAAAAAAGTGGTGGATTTGGAGATTTTTATGCATGTGCAGGAGAAATACTTAAAGTTTTCAGTTGTGCAAAAAATTGTGGGCCCGGTGAAAGCGCTCAGCGCACATCGATGACCATGCGTCTTGTTCATGGTGTACAGGCTTTGCTCCGGCCATGCGCCAACTCCATTTTTGCGCCTGGAGTCACGCCCTTGGTGCCAACGACAAGCGACAACAACGGTGATGCAGCGTACGCCATTTCCACAGCGGATGATGCAGTGCTTTCAAGTTACGGTTTCCTGTCGTCAGCGGCTTGAACTGCTATAAAGCCAGCACCGCATGATGGACTTACCAGTGGGAATGGGGAAAGCGCTCAGCGCACATCGCTGACCATGCGTCTTGTTCTTCTTGTACAGCTTTGCTCCTGCAATGCGCCAACTCCATTTTTGCGCCTTCTGTCACGCCCTAGGTGCCAACGACAAGCGACAACAACGGTGATGCAGCGCACGTCATTTCCACAGCGGATGATGCAGTGCTTTCAAGTCTCGGTTTTCTGACGTCAGCGGCTTCAACTTCTATAAAGCCTGCACCGCATGATGGACTTAGCAGTAGGCACGGCGAAAGCGCTCAGCGCACATCACTGACCATGCCTCTTGTTCGTCTTGTACAGGTCAGTTACAATACTTCAATACGTAGTGACGATAGATTTCCGGTTGTACTGCCGTGCCCACATGTGTGTAGAAGTATTGCGTACGCGTGTTTGAATGCTTGTAAGCTAATCGTTTGTGGTGACGTTGAAGAGAACCCGGGTTTTACCATCGAAGAAATTATCCAGGAATAATTAAAGGGTCAACAGGCACTTAGAGACGACATTAGTTGTTTAAAAGAATGACTCGAGTCCACGGAGAAAATGGTACACTGTTTCGAAACACGTTTAAATAACTTGGAAGGCAGTATGATTGAACTAAGAGCGAACAACCACGAGAACGAAGAGCTAAACATCGCGTTACTTCAGTGCAGAAAATGCTCAAAATTCACCAAGACAAGGTTAGTGACTTGGAAAACCGTAGCCGCCGTTCAAATTTGGTAGTTTTTGGAATCCTCGAGGGTCCAAATGAAACAGAAAAGACGCTAAGAGAAAAAGTGGTCCGGGATGTCTTTCAAGCTAAGTTGGAATAAACTGCACATGAGTGGGGCGAATTCACAGACTAGGAAAAGCATTCACAGGAAGGCCAGTCATAACCTTTTTTCAAGATAATTGTTAAAAAAGCCGTCTTGAAAAGTGCACAAAAAATAAGGGAGGAGAAGGAGGTAGCCTTTATTGTGGCACGAAGACTCCACGTTAAGTGGGGGAAGGGGAAGTAGGAGGAGGGGGAAAAGGAATATCGTAGCAAAATGACTACTGCGCAGAAACACTGCGCAATCATCGACTGCTCTGGAGCAGTGCGAAAGAAGATAACGGCAATGGCAAAAAAGTCAAGCTCATTCATCATAAGATTAGCATTGACGACGACTTGTACTTCTGGGATGATGCACAAAACAGGCAAAAAATGATTCCAAAAAGAAACAGGAACGCCGAATGACGATCAGAACATGCGGATCAGATCAGAACAGAACATGCGGAATACCAATCATTGTTTCGCCAATTTCGTCTGCTCTATTTGAACGCCGAAATTGTCTTCAACCAAATGGAAAAACTGCGACACCTTTTGCTACTATATGATCGACATGTATGTGTTATATCTGAAACTTGGTTTCACGAAAAGACTCATTATAGTGAAATTCTTTCACCCAATTACCAGCTGTTTAGAAGATATAGGTGCACGTGAGGCGGTGGCGTCGCAGTTATTGTAAAAATGGAGTTTATGTGGGGGAGCTAGATCAGATTGATAACCATGAAAGTTTGTTTTTGAATATCTCTGTTTAGAGTGTGTCTTTAATAATATGTTCAGTGTATCGGACACCAAATGCCGATGACCAATTTATGCAGCACTTATATGATCACCTTTTGAAGTTCAGGGGAAAAAATTCAATAATTACTGGTTATTTTATTCCGGCACAAATAGAAATAAAAATTGAAGTTATGGGCACAGTGTTTCTTGTGATCTACGTGTTGATATTATGCAAACCATCAATCTTCAGCAGGTTGTCCGTGTATGTACTAGAGGAGAAAACATTCTTGACCTCCTATTGCTCAGTGAAATGTTAAGTGAAAGGAATGTTCAAATTGAACCTGGCATCTCAGATCACAAATTGATTTCCTTTACGTCAACAATGCAAGTGAATGTCCCACGACCTCGAGAAAAATTTCAGCTTAGGGATTATGCTTACGCACATGATGAATCAAATATTGATCACTTGAACATACACCTTAAAATTGTCCATGGTGATGTCGAGCTATCGCGGCAAAAGTTTAGGGACACTGTTAATTATTGTATCGAAAGGTTTATTCCATTGAAGCGGGTCGAGAAACCTCGATCCAACCCATGGATAAATAGAGATATCATCCAAAATGAGCGAAAACCCAAAACAATAAAAAAGAAACATAAAGGAGACAGTTCCTGTCTCAAAGAATTAAAAATTGAAATATTAAAACTCAAAAGCCGCACGAGAAAAAAATTTCAGTCATAGCCTTGCTGATTTCATTACGAACGCTACGGAGAAGTTCTGCCGGTATTTAGGTAAATCAAAAAAGGCGATACATGAAATAAAAGTTAACGGTAAAATTGTTGAAGACGCCACTAGTATGGCGGAGCAGTTTAATGATTAATTTTGCAGTGTGTTCTCTGACATGAAGGAATTTCAACGATGCAATTCTCCTAGGTGTTTTGTACACGGTATTACAATTTCTCGAGAAGGTGTTTTGGATACGCTCCTGAATATTGATGTAAGAAAGTCAGCAGGCCGTAATCAGATTCTGAACGCTTTTTTAAAAAGGAATGCGAAACAGTTTAGTGAATTTTAACTGACTTCCTAAAATTATCGTTAAAAATTGTAGAGATACCGTCTAACTGGCGTAAGTCGAGAGTTGCTCCCATTCATAAAAACGGCGATCACCTTACAGTGTCAAATTATCGTCCAGTATCTACTACAAGAACTTGCAACAAATTATTAGAACATACTGTAGCAGGCTTCATACGTCAGCACTTGTCAGATCACAACGTCTTGTCTCCAATACAGCATGGGTTCAGAAAGGCCTGTATACTTCAGTTCAGCTTGTGTCAGTTCATGAAATTTTGGAAGTGCTCGATTCATCTGGGCAAGTTGATATGCTCGTGTTTTATTTTTGTAAAGCGTTCGATAATGTTCCGCACGAAAAATAATTCATAAGCTCGAGTGCATTGTGCTCTCTTCAAATATCATATCATGAATTAAGGCTTACCTCCGACATAGACAGCAGTTTGTAGAAATTAACAAATGTTCCTCTGGTATCCGTCAAGTAACTTCGGGTGAACCGCAAGGAAGCGTACTAGGACCGCTTTTATTTCTGATATATATAAATGATATAACTAACCAAATTCCTGATAATAGGCATGTTAACCTATTTGCAGTTGACTGTGTCATTTTTAAACAAATATCGTCACCAAACGATTACTCATGTTTGCAAAGTTCTGTTATCACAATTTCCTATTGGTGTAAACTTTGGGGTAAGAAAATAAACATTAAAAAAACTGTCTTGCTTCGGGTAACAAGAAAAATAGAACCTAGTGTATTTTCTTGTGTCCTGAGTGACACAATCATAACTGAAGTTAATAAATACAAATAGTTAGGATTTACTCTTAGTAATAAATTATCTTGGTCAGAACTTATTTGCGTTACGTGTTCAGCAGCTTTGCGCAAATTGTGATTTTGAAGACAAAACTTAAAAAGGCGCTGGCAAACAACAAACTGTTAGCTTATAACACTTTCATGCGATCGAAACTCGAAAAACCGGCGGTTGTTTGGGACCCTCTTATTAAAAAGGACACTATGAATTTGGAACGTGTACGGAAAATATAAAAGAAAGAATTCCCCACCCTTGCTAATGCTTAGAAATAAAATCAGTTCGCTAGAACGCAGGCGCCAACTTAGTCGTCTCCAGTTTTTGCATAGCATCGCAAGTGGGAAAATCAGACTTAAAGTACCTCGTTACGTAACCTTTCTTTAAGCCAGAA
The DNA here is from genome assembly GCA_013339765.2 of Haemaphysalis longicornis. Lineage (NCBI taxonomy): Eukaryota > Metazoa > Arthropoda > Arachnida > Ixodida > Ixodidae > Haemaphysalis > Haemaphysalis longicornis. The sequence goes on along the minus strand of CM023454.1, from coordinate 5,064,576 downwards.
GAAAAGACACAGACATAACCTCTCTAATACGCCAATATTTTTTAATACAAATTCTCACATAAAGAGTTTTTTGGTCCGTACCATTAACGAATAGAATTCCCTCCCCCTTGAGGTTTTACAGTAAAGAAACTTCTTACAAGAACTAGAAAACTACTTGTCTCATGAATTAGAATAATCTAAACCTAGGCTTGCGACCACTTGTACCTTATAAGAAAATTTTCCTGCTGTTTTGTTATATTAGTGCGGTGTTTTTGGGGCAAGGTGTTTTGCCCCACTGCGATTTATTGTGTTGTTCTTATGTCGCGGTTTTGCTAAGTGAAGTATTTGAGTTTTTGTGCCATGTTATAGTTAGCATCCTGTTGATGCGTTCTTTGAATTCTTGCTCTGTATTGCCCTCCTTGCATAGGCCAACATCTTGGCCTGCATATGAATAAATGAAATGAAATTTTTTACTAGAGGGTGGTTGGCTGCGCTAACACCTAAATTTACAGCATTAAAAGACAAATATAAACAGTAGACAATTCACAACGCAAGCTAAAAAAACATTTTTATTCTCGATGTAACACACATTATACGAACTTTATCGATAACAGAGATTCAGTTGCATTGTGCGGGCATTTTTTAACGCAATTATATTTCCAAGATTACACAATGTTTGTTAAGAATTTTGAGGCCAGTGTCAGCATAAACCATATTTGAAAGGGATACCGAAATGATATGGCACATGAAAGGAGCTTCATTCCTGCCCCAAAAGAGTACTGCAGACAGAACGCCACTCTATCCTGACGCCAAGGTACACAAACAACTTCAATATACAACGCAGACCGGCTGCTGGGCACGTACAAAAAAACATGCATACATAAGTGAACGTGTCAGAATGCACCACTTATTCGCACGAAAAAAACTATGAAGCTCTCAGGTAGCCTAACAATAGGAGCCGTCATTTGCCACACACACGTGATCAAAGCCTCTCCATCCCCGCACAGAAAACCTAGTAATCATGGTGACGGTGTTGGCGGCTCCGCGGACTCTCAGCCGCATTACGCACGCTGTAATCTACCGTAACTAGGAGTTTTAAGTAAAGTTCAGAAACCACCAACAGTGGCCGTTGGAGCCCGGATCAAGCTTCGGCGGATGGGCTACCTGTTGTTTACAAGGCAGGGAACTCCAGGAACTATTAAGCTATCAGGGTAAAGCTGACGAAGAAAGTACCCCCGTTTCCTGTTTTTTTTTGCGTGCCGTATGATTTTTTTCAAAATTTTACAAATGCAATAATGGCCCCCGAAAAGAGCTGCATCTAACTGCTTTTTCAACTGTTCCTACCACACAATTCTCCAAACCCGACCACAATTCTCGTTTTTTGATCATGGAATCTAGAAAAAACTCAAAAATAGTAACGTCTAACTAAGTCCACCCAATCGCTAAGTTTCTTCTAAACAATGCGGGCAAGAATTACAAAGCAAAAACTCTAACCATTTGTGAAATTTATAAAAAAAATACAGAATAAACAACAGTCCATAATTTTTCTTTGACAGATATGATGGGCCACTTGCAAAGTAAGGTCACTACTCAACGTAATCTGAACGCATGCCAAAGTGTTATCTCAGAATTCGCCCTTAATGACAAAAAAATGTCTACCTTGCTGGAGGGCCAGCGTTAGCAAGGTTTTAAGGCTTTCAGACAAATCACTAACCATAAAAAGAACCTGCAAATAAAAGCAAAGAATGTATTCCTCACTTCCCACCCTTCCAACCTCTCTCAATACGTGAATGCAGGATTCAGCCGTTGTGAAGTCAGTCTCCGTGTATCATTGCGCGTGGGCGCTTCAAGTGTGAGCGGTATGCGCACGGTACTATACGGTGTCGGTGGAAGCTGACATGTGCGAAGTGTTCCAAACACGACCACCCCATAGACAATAGCAAAGCCAGTAGCAAGGTGCGCCTGCTACTTGCTAATAGCAAGGTGCGCCTGCGCCTGCTACACAGGTGCGCCTGCTTCGCTTATCCAAGGTAAGCCGATTCAGCTCACCGGGGAGTGAAGTGGCGTCTGCTACCAAGTTCAGTGAGTCTGGTCTGCTCCCAGCCCAGTCCCCCCCTGGGTGTTTTTCGGCAGCCCAACCCATCACCACAACGCTTGTTTAGTCACCAGAGGTGATTGTGGTAACTGTGCCCGTCGGCAGTGAAGAGACGTGAATTGGGTACCCTCCCCTAGCCCACAACACACATGAGGGCACGGAGAAAATGGAGGTTGAGGTACCCGTGGCGGGTTGTCACACTCCAGTGCCATATGTGGCACCTCCGACACCCTGGGCGGTCACGGCTGCCGCAAAGAGCACAGGAAAGGGTGCACTTTCCAAGGAGCCCGATGCGTCAGTTTCTTTGAACACCTACGACGATGAAATGGACGTCGGACCGTTCTTGTCGGTGGCACAGCACAAAGAACGTGTCCTACGCCAAAGCTCCTCTAGCACGAAAGAAAACACGTAAATATGGAGAATACAGTAGCTATTACACTAAGTATTGGGAAGGAAAACATTGCTCAGTGAAACTCTACAGGCCGTGTTATAAACTTTCAAGACGTGTACGAGATACCAACTTCTAATCAGCCAAGTGTTATGTGTATTCAAGAAACACATCTTGATAGGAAACACCCAAGCATCCTCAGTAATTACGTGTTATTCAGGAAGGACAGACATGTCTGCACACACTCTTCAAGTCTTGCGGCCATCATCACCCGCAAATCTTTCTCATGCCACCACATTGATCTGAACACTGCCCCTTAAGCTGTAGCAATTTGTATGGTAATATACGCAGGTTAATAACGATATATTTCCTCTACATTCCTCCTGACTTCCAGGTCTCAAGTTAGAATTTCTAAGCACTTCTAGATTAGCTCCCAGAACCTTACGTACTTAAAAGTGACCTTGATGCAAATAAATATATTTGAGCTTTTCTCCCATGCATGCTCGATGTAGACTTTACGAGAATTTGTTGACATCATTGGGAGCATGTCTTATAAAAAAACAGCCTACACAATATAATCTTGGACACAACACTCACTGACACCTAGACTTGCCTATTGGATGTGCATTTTCATTTTCATTTCTCGACTGGGACGTGTCCACGAATCCATATGGTAGTGACAACTTTCACACCACACTAACATATATAGGTAAGGGCCAGAACCGTCCATTTTCCCATAACAGGTTCAACGAATGAAAGCATACTAGAAAACTTTCACAGATACAACTAGACTACAGCACACAGCTCTACAACACTTACGCGTAGTTTAAGCGACCCAACTACTTACGGCGCACATTCTAGATGCTGCCAGAAGTTAATTCCCCAGGCCTCCAGTGCCCTGCTAAACCCAAGGAAGTCCTGTTGGGACGAGGGTGACAGGGCTGCACAAGAACCCCAGAACAGGCGTAGGGTGTCCTTCGCTAATACGCCATATCCAATAAACTTCTATCCTCCAAACGAGGAAAAGCACGCGTCAAACGCGTGTGTCGTGAGGCAAAGAAAGTGAGTTGGCGCACCTTTGCACATACATAAACTCACACACAGACACTCACAAATATCTGGACACGTATACGAAAATTCAAAGGGCAGCAAACACACAGCCTATCCCTGGTTAGTACTATACCAGGCTAACACACTCTTAGAATACCAGGCTAACACACTCGCACAACACTTCCAACAGTTGTGCTTTTCAGCACACTACACCAAAGCTTTCGTAAAACACAACACATCCTCTGAAAATTGTTCCTTTCGGAATAATACTCACACCAACTCCTCTTATACACCCCTTTTACATTCATGGGCTGAAGATAGCACTCAGTGCTTGTAAGGCTTCAGTTCCAGGTGCAGACAGCATTACATACCCAATGATACAACACTTACCCCAAAATACATTTGAAACACTCCTTCACCACTACAACAAAATATTTCTTTCGGGCCGCCTTCCAAAGTCTTGGAGGGAGGTGATTATAATTGCTTTTTCCGAAAGACAGGAAGGACACTTCCTCTCTCGCAAGTTGTCGTCCCACCACCTTGAGAAGCTGCCTGTGTAAGCTGCTGGAGATGATATTTACCAGAGGACTGGTGCACGATTTGTAGTACAATGGTCTCTTCGACAGCGGCCAGACCGGCTCAGGGTGTTGTGATCCACCAACGACAACTTTGTGTACTTAGAATTATACATAAATGATGAGTTTCTGCATAGGCAATTTTGCATGACCGCACTTTTTGATATCAAAAAAGCATAGGCTACAGCAAGGCGCTATGGCATTCTCAGTCATTTCAAACCTTTTGGAATATCGCGCTACTTATTTACAACTTTTGAAAGCTACATATCAGATAGGAGATTTTGGGCCGGAGTAGGATCTGTGCTCTAGCGGGCTCATATAAAAAAAATTCTGCGCCTCAGGAGACAGTTTTTAGCTACACATTGCCTAATGTAAAATTGAACTTACTCAAAAAAGCCCTGCCGACATATCTTATTCTATGTATGTGGTTGATTTACAGACATCCTTCAAATCTTTTAATCTCTCCAGATGTGGATGCCATGTCCAGCTTGGCCTTATTAAGCTTGCTTGCTGGGCAGATCAAAATGGCTTTTACCTTATTCTCATGAAAAGAGCCTGCGTCATATTCTCAAAGAAAAGCGGTAACAAGAGGGACCATAACATAAATAATGCTGACTAAATTCCTGTAAACAATGAACAAATGTTCTTAGGCGTAATGCTGAATGGAAAATTCAAGCTCATTCCTCACATTAACCAATAAACATGAATGTTTAAAAACAACGAACATCCTGAAAGTTCTCTCGCACCCGTCCAAAAGTTCGGAAAAGCAGCCACTCCTACAAGGTTTTGCCTGTTTCGTGGGCTCCCGCTTGAATTATGGGAGCGTGGTTTATTGTTGGGAAAGAAAAACAGCGCTGAAAATGCTACACTCAGTGCTGCACTCGCAGTTTCGCCTTGCGTGGGGCACACTTCGCACTAGTCCTGTACAGAGCCTCCCAGTCGAATGCGACAAATGGTCGTTAGATCACCAGCGAACATACATGGACCTTTACAACAGCTTAAAGTTTCATGATTGACCCGCCAACATTTTAAACCTGTCATCTCTGACACAACCATATCCCAACTTCTTTTAAACCTTCCATCTAATGTTCTTCTGTTCTCACCTCAAGTGAGAGATGAGGCGTCTAATCTTGGTGTCACCTCTTCAGACACATGCAAATCATCTCTTTCTGACCTTTTACCACTATGGAATCTTTGCGCTTTGTCGTTTGATTCGTCATTTGCAAGCCTGAATAGAAAACGAGTGCCAAAAAGAGCAATACTGTCCCACTTCTTGTTTCTGCGAGAGAAGTACAAAAGTGTACATTTTAGTCACGCATCAAAAACTGCCCTTACAGTGTCTTGTGCTGCGCACGGACCAGGTTTTTGGGTTTCTAAGAGCCTGAACTTGAAAAGCAGCATATTAATAGCGGAAGCCTATGTAGGTTTGCTTGTTTTAAATGACAAAGTCCAACATAAAATACCGACGTTTTTTTTATTTTCACTTATTTGCTTATTGGGGTACATACATTATTATCCAATGAGTTTTGTAAAACCATATTTTAAATGTAGTAGGCAAGGTAATTATGTCAACGTATGTGTTCAATTTCGAGAGGATCGTGTGTTTATTTCCAGGCTACACTGGGATCGCTTGAAATGAGAACACACAAGAGATGGCCGTTGCTGCTGCACTTATACATGCATTGGAATTACCAGCAGTACCCTGCACTGACCTCAAGCCTTACATCAGGCAACACCTTCGCAAAACAAGGCAAGCAGGCTGGAATAAAGAGACAAGCAATAAACTACACAGTAAAGACGATATTAGGACATACACCTCTGACTCACGCAACAGACACCCAGACGTTGCCTTAGCAGGGTTACGAATAGGCCACACAAATGCAAAACACTCTTAGCTGCTCATTTGGTCACTAAGACCCATGAGCAGTGGTAGGGAGAGAGGTCCTATCCGTTATCTATATACTCACACATTGCAAGGCACTACAAACAACTTGGCACCTATTTTGCACAACTATACCGAAATCACATTCCACTACACACATTGTACATTTAATGGCCGACTCCATAATTGCCCACAAGCTACTCCTAAATTTTTTGGAGATCAATATTTCACACCTCATTACTTACAATGCTTGTTGAAACCCTGTCCCTTTATGCTAGTCATATTGATTTTCTTTTATGTCATTTCTTAATTATATTAAGGTAAATGTTTTAAAGTTACTATCACCTCGTCCTTATAAAACAACTTTACTTTGGAGCTCCTTGTCCTTAGTCGGCTTTGCGCCTTAAAAACCCAATCACCTTCATCATGATCAAAGTGTGTCCACTTCCCTACTTAGCAGGTGATCAATAGGTCCTAGCTGTAATCCGCCTTATCCATAAAGGCATGTAACTTGAAAAAACAGGAAAAAACAGGACGCCAACACCTAAGAAAGTATTACACAGTAGGAGTTTTACTAGAGCAATCATAGCTTTTCAAGAAAACTTGATTTTTTGCTAGCATGTCCTGTGATTTTTACACAGATTTTTTCCGCACTTCTTTTTCAACCTGAAATAACTTACTTGACCGTATATCGAGTCACCCTTATGGTAGTATATTATTGTCACTTTATTCTGGCCTGGAGGGGATAATGTTCACCCTCAAACCATTGTAAGTAAATAATAAATGTTTGTGCATGGACAACTTGTCTTCCTTTTGTCTTCTAGAAGGAATAATAATAATTATCAGAATTCTGTATGAACAGCGCTCGGACCGCATTTTTACTGGCATATATATGTTGAGCTGAAACGGCAGGTAGCAGGACGCCATGCTCTGTACATGTTCTACAAACAGTAGCAGGGTGTTGTTGATGAAGCCATAATGCTTACATGCTCATTCTGCAACAGAAGACAAAATCGTTGATTGACATAGCGAAAAAACGGGTTGGGCTGGCTGCTGCTGACCAAAGAAATGGCCGAAAAGTATAATTTTGGGTTCATTTCTGTGTGAAGGTAAGGCAGGCAATATGTTTGGCAAAGAGAAACGTTCAGTTTGTGTTGTAGGAACAATAGACGGTTTAGCTGGATAAACGGAAGTAACACTCTGAAGTTTTTACCGCAGAAGAAAAATGCGTGTCTTTGTGTTGTGGAACAAAATAAATGAAGAAAATGAGAGCATTCTGATCTCGCTTTATGTTTGCGAGTACCGGAATTGTTATTATAAAGTTGTCATCTCTACCTACCACGGAAAGCCACGCATTACATACCTACTTACTGAATTTGTACGCATATATTATATATTTAACAAAAAAGCCGCTCTAGATCACTGCAACCTGAAAAAAAAAAGAACAAAAAAAGCAGTTAAAAACGCGCTTGGCTTGCCGGTACAGCCTAGACGCACGCAGTATTGCCCTTCTCAATTTTTTTCTCTTGTGTACCTTCAAAAAGAAGCAGAAAAGATTCGGGTAAACAGAAGTACACTTTCCTATGTCTTGGACGTGTATATTCAGTGATTATGTGAATACATAGTTGCTAATTGTACAAATATTAATTTTATCTAATCTCGCATTGCAACTTTCTGACCAGCAGAGCTGTACGAGCTTGAGCGCACTCTTTCTCACGTCAAAGAACTATATCATCATCTGAGAAACGGGGCGAAGAGAAAATACTAGGCCAGGAAGTTTGAGAGCACGAGGCGAGGAAGCATGCAGTCTACAAGAAGGTATTGGGAAGACCTACTTCAAATAAAATCGATAGCGAGGTTGGAATGGAAGTTGTATGCCTAACGGTATAAAACCAGCGTCCATCCAAATTGGGCTATCATCGCATTCGGGGTGAACAGCATGTTCTTTGGGTTTGAAGTGGGGACATTGGTTTCGGGCTTTGGCTCAGTGAATGTGCACTTCAGCTTCGCGAGGCCATTTAAATTTTGGACTTGGGGAGAGTAAATTGTAAATTTTATTTTACTCATTTCGCATGAGAACTTTGCTTTATGAATGGGGTGCCTTTCTGATTCTACTATCATAACAATCGAGGCACACAATTTATTCTTGGCTGGTAGCACATGTGTCAGCTTTTTTATTTGACGGTGTCGCAGTTACAAAACCAACGCCTCTCTGAGTGTTTCATTTGAAATTTAGAGCGCACAGAATTTCGTTTGGGTTCAGAGCGTGGATGTTGGGTTTAGAATTTGTCTGAGTTGAAGTGGACCTTGACTTCAAGCTTTGACAGTTTCAATTTCTGGCTATAGAACTGCGTATTATCGACCAAAATTTAGCTCAGGGTGATGGAAGGAAGCTTGGGTTTCACATTCTTACAACTAGAAAAAGGCAGACATCGTAGAAGCCCAAAAAATGTTGCGAAAACCAGCCGCGGCGATGTCTGCTCAGTTTTGGCATCTCGGTTGCGAAGATGGAGGAGAATTGCGGTGGTTGCTTAGTCTTGACAACATAAGTTGCGACGAATGCGCAATATTTTATAAATCCTGCTTTCTCGGTAGTTTTAGTTAGTGTGAGAAAAGAAAGCTTATGAACATTCTAGGTTAATACAAGACGTCAAAACTTCTCCTACTCTTACTATAGCATCCCCGTGTCCCAGCAGAGATCTTGACACTTGTTTTCGAGGCATTCTCATAAAAACTAGTACACACCTGCGGGTGTACAGCATTTGGTGAACGTGGAGAGGAATTACGTCAGAAACTTCCACAGCACTGTATAGATCAGCACATGCACCACATTTTCAGGGCAAGTTGAAGCGCAATTGTGTATAAGCGCATTTACCATGAAAGATAACGGCATGTTTCTTGTTGTAGGTGATGATATGAGCTTCGGATATATACATTCATCACTTACAGATATTTATGGCACGTCGTTCGTGCACTATCAAATCAAAGGCAGTTGAAACATTACATAGTCAATTTCGTTTTCAAAGTTGTGTGCAAGCAAAGCCTCTAAAAGAAAATTTAGTGTCAGAAAGAAATAATGAGGGAGATGAAATATCCGTCGCTGCAGCACTAAGGGTCAGAGCGTACACAACACTGCCCTGCACAGACGTGAGGCCACCGATCAGATAACTTCCGAAAACAACTCATACAAGATTGTCTGAACAGACAACAAACTACGCAAGCCAAAATAAACTTCGGACGGGATCTAACTTATCAACACAAAGTAAACTCTCAAGCTGCCTAAGTTACCATATGCAGCGTAATATAACACACACCTGCTTACAGCAACTGCACAACCCTGTGAGTTTGATGTGGAGAGGTCTAGTACAATATCCACGTTCTACTTTCATACAAACGCCCTAAAACAGCCTGTCTGAAACACACCAAAAAATGTTATAGCCCCCGAATTTCGAATACAGCTATGACACCATTCAGTGGACAATGTCATGTTTTCTGCTAGTTTGTCCTAAGGTTCTGACACAGATACGTTTTACACATCCTTTCATAACCCATAGCTTAATCTGGCACTACACCCCAGCTATCTTCAATATATTTTGTTCAGGTAGCTTTCTTTTTTGTGGACAGCTGTCAGTATTCACCTTGAGCCTGCAGTGACTCAATACTATATTTCTGTTCTCTTTTCGCGTAGTCGGCTTTGTGTCATCTCAAACCTGAAGATGGTTCGGATCACCTTTTTTTGGCCTTTATATGAAACGTGGTTTTTTAATTTTTTTCCGCGAACACAAGCTGGGAATTGTTGATAACAAAAATTTGTACTTACTTGGCCAATCTGTCACAAAATAAAATAGGTATGGAGGCTGTTGGCAAAAAACGTGCCTAACTTGTTGGTACAGCAAAAAATCAGAGTCTAGAAACCCGGTTTTACGAAATCGAAAGAAGATAGTGCAGGAAATACTACTGGCAAAGTTCTTGGTGTAGTACGGCATGTAGGTAGAAATCTGGGTGAGATTTATTTTCTCCAGTGGGCACAGACATGTGCAAAAATTGGATTCGGATCCCGTTTCTTGTTAAGCGGGTGCGAAGTGTTATTATTCCACCGTTAATTGGTTCCCGACAAAAACAGACACCTATTTTATACCTATGTCATGACTGGCCCAGATACGACATCTCCTTTCATATACAACCATTTCGATATCACCTTTTCTCACAACCTGTTGTGGTCCGCTCACATACCTCACATAATCAAACCTTGTCGTGTACTGGTCTTCCTGCAGCCAAATTTGGATTCTACCCCGCCTTGTGAGAATACTACCATTGATTATTGTTGTGCGGACAAAACAGCAGCAAGATTTTGAATAGTAAAACCTCTTTATTTGTCTCTTTATTGCAATCAATCTGTACAGAATTGTCGGCAAGATTTATTTTCTACACTACGCACACCACGGCTGTGTTACCAGTCTTCAAAAAATGGCGGCCTACAAACGCTAACCTAAAACATTTTAACACCATAAATTGTACTACCCATCGCTTGTTGAATAACTCCTTACGCAAGCTCAACACCACTTATGCCATATCAATTAAAAAGGCAATGTTCCCACCACGCGACATTATTTACGCTATTCTTTTATATGTGTATTCAAACTGCCTTAGAATGCAATGATCTGTCAATCGTATCCCTACGCAAAGTTTAGATTGCGTTCAATAAAATGAGGTTTTGCAGGGCAACAAGAAATGGGTTGCACTCAAGGAGGGTTGGAAAGGGCAAAAAATCAAAGGCGAATGATAAAAAAACAGGCTGTTCTTCTTGTATCCATCCATCCATCCATCCATCCATCCATCCATCCATCCATCCATCCATCCATCCATCCATCCATCCATCCATCCATCCATCCATCCATCCATCCATCAATCCATCCATGAATCCATACATCCATCAATCCATCCATCCATCCAGTGGATGGATAGATGGGTTGACAGTGAACGGCGTTATGGCGGGGTTTTTTACGACAGGTTAGAGCAGAGCATGGTCAAAAGAAACGCTTAAGAGTACGTCATCACTTGTTACTCGCGGGGTGCTTCGCATGGCGTAAAGCCCACAAGGCCTGTGGCTTCCTAGGGCCCACGGTGTAAGAATATTTAGGTGTTGACACTCGCCGGCCACCGCGGCGGAGAACGCGGCAAGATCGTGTTCGCCCTTTGTACATGCGCAGACCGCAGCGCCGCGGGGGCGCTGCGAATGAGGGATTGCCTATCGCTTGTGTACTCGGGGGCGCATCTGCGGTGGATGCGCGGCGTGCTTGACTTTCCGTGTCATTCACGCTGCGTTTCGGTGTTTTGTGCTGCCACAGTGAGGAGTAGACATTATTATTCAGCTTCCACGTTGTGTTCGTCACCGATCACTGCGGCACTAGCCGCAGTGAGCGTTGTGGAACTCACGCGGTACAGCAAGGCGACGCAGTGCGCGGATATCGCGGCCATGTGCTTTTCGATTGCAAATCTCTGCGAACGGCACTTGTAATGCATTGTGTAAATAATTGTAATTACCATATTCAGCAGAAAGAAATGCGACTTGTAGTTAAAAATTAGTATTACACATAACGGCTATTTTGTCTTTCGTGGAACAAAGAAATTTTTTATCCCTATGCAGAATGTAAACATTGTAATCAGGGGCCTAGGCAGAGCATTGCTATTAACACAGCGAATCGTTATATTAAAAGGTAAATACAAGGATAAAAAGAATGTTGGTTTGTTCAGAAGTATGGTTCTTATACATATCCGTATTTTTGTGCAGATATTACGTCGGCGAAACAAATAACACAGACATTACTAAAGCAAAAAAAAAACAAATATTGTTTCGCCGCAGGATCTATTTCTTTTAATTTTTTTACCTGTGGTGAATAGCAACCCCCGGAAATAATTTCTGGATACGCCATTGTCAGAAATAATAGACACAGCAATGCAACGCTTCAAATTAAAAACAAATTGGATTATACAAATCGGACAGAACACGGGAACTAGTTGCATTCTTCCGCTGATGCCCACGTCAGTGTTACACTTATGCTGTTCGATTGAGCTCCCTGATCAGTAAAATCTCTCAATATCAAACATATGGAAGTCGCAAGGTCCCCGGACGAAATAATTGAGGCTTCCGCAAATTTTGACAATAAAAACCGTGCATAGATAAGGAGAAATAAAGGAAACAGAAACATGAGCTCTTGTATTTTCATTTATTCGCCCTTGTCTACGGGCCGTTTTTTGTCAAAATATGCGAAAGAACCAGTTAGCCGAAGTTTCAAATTTATAAGAAATGATTGAGGCTATCGATGCCGGTGTCTTCTATGTGTTTTCAAAGAAGCATTTACACATGCACACCCCACTCCGTATGCCCTGGAAACGATGCGGTTAAGTTTATACAGCCATCACGGCTCCAGGTTTTACCCGCTGCACATTTTGGTTTAACATAATACGTTTATAAAGCTGTATAATTTGCCCTGACACTACTAAGTTCGGTGGAGAAATTTGTGGTCCACGAAGTCGCCTTACCACGCCGACTGCAATTATTCCAAACTGACATCCGCCAATCCCAGTTTAGAGTCGCGTCAGTATTTTATATCTGAGCGTGCACGCCTGTGTTTCCGTGAGATTGACAACCGCTCAGCACCGTCAGTATCGTCTTGAAAGCCGAGCTTGATACAGAAACACCTGGGAAATTTTCACTGACCATTTTCGCGTCGACTAGGCAGCACTGCAGTGCCTTAGCCATTTAAAGGTCACATATGTATTGGCTTGGTTTAGCATCGCTTCGGGCCTTCGCGCATACAACGGCGCAGGCGTCACGCTACACAGCAAAACAGTGTGGGTTGTGTGCCTAGCTACGGAGGTAGCATTTCTGATACAGGCGAAATACGAAAGCGTCACTGACATCTCTTGACACATTAAAGAACCACAGTTGGACGAATCTTACCTTATTCTCTACACGGCGGGCATTACCACCTCACACCTTGGGCGATTTAAACTGCTCAAGCAACATTTTATGCTACGCGTAGGCTCTTCGGCCCAAAAGGGCGAACGTGTGCGTTTAGCACAACCTTTTATTTTAAAAGGCGGTAAAGTAACCACGCTCTCGGGAGTCATGCGGATGAGCAAAAAAAATTATTCGCAAAAGAAGCTTTTCGACAACGAGCTCGAAAGGGTCGCACGACCGCGTTCTCGCTGCTGTTCTGCGCACTGCTGCAGTTTCTGTTAGTAAAAATAAACGTAGCCCAAAATATTTCGTATCGACAGCATGTTTATTCTGTCTGTGCCTATCTGCAATTAAAAAACGTCACGTACACGCCGCTCCACCGAACGATCTCACAGCACCTGCATTACGGCTGCCATAGGTCGGCGAGCAGACGGGCCCTCGTGGCGGGGCGCACTCTGCAGGCGTTCCGGAGAAGCGCATGGAGCGGCGAACAAGATCTGGCCGCACCGCCACGCGCAGTGTCAACACCTAAATATTCTTACACCGTGCTAGTGCCCAAAGAAGCCACTTGAGGCTGGAGCGTCTTTGGAAAAAAACTTCCGAAGCTCCTTTCTGACCACTGTTCTGATGGTCTCACGCAATGTGTCAGAAATATTAGCCCTGGCACCGATCCTCTCAGTAACCAGCACTGACCACGTGATCGTACTCGCTCGTTGGAATTTCCTACGTCTCCTCCATCGCAGTCGCCTCAGACGCGAATTGCACCACCATCGTAGCAGGGTTTCGTACTTGGCAAACAAAAACCTCTTGCTGTACCCCTCACATGAAAGAGCTAAGTTTCTTTTCTTCTGTAATTCCCGAATCCGCATGTCGAAAAAAACTCTTCAGCTCCTAAACAAAGATCACTACCCCTTTGTTTGGGTTTTGCGTGCATGTATCTAGCAAACATGCTGCTCATTCCTTTCGCACGATGGTGGTGAACGTTTTAAGGATCTCGCTTTTGAAGAGAATCCAGTCAATCAGAGAGCTTTTATGGTTCTCGAACGAACTTGGTGCTGCATCCTGCAAATAGAAGAAAAAATGCCAGATATCTTCGTCATGCCACATGTTTAGGATCTGAACACGCTCGACTTTCTCCAAACAGGCCTCAGGATCTTCATCAGGAGATATGCGGAACGAGGATGGTTCCCGGGGCTGTTGCAGGACGAAGGAGGGAGTGAATTCTTGCACCATCTTGGTGGTTGCAGTAGCTGTCCTCTTGGGTCCATCTGCAAGGAGACCAAAATTTGGGCTGTAGACTTTGCAGTCGCCGGCTGCTTCTAGTTGGACTGGCTTCGCGCGTTCAAGAGATCGTTTGGCGCATCAAGGATGCGTACCAAGAACCTCCACACAATTTCAGGAAGCCAAAGGCGACGGTGCTGTCTTCACGGAAAGCAAGTTTACTGGAGTGAGCTTGTGCCGTGCTGGTTGATTAACTATTCTAAAGCTGATAGAATACGCAGGCGCCGAAGCAGCTGTCAACAAAGTGACGCGCGAAGGCGAGCGTTGACGATCCGAATGCCGCAGCGCGTGCTCCCGAGGCATTTATCTCTGGGCTCGAGTGTTTCTATAACCATCGAAGTGCACCCTAAACACTGTAGATGAAAGAAAATTTTTATAGGCGGTTTATCTTAGTTCGAAATGCGATCCCTATGAAAATAGATAACACATGCATCATATAACTCAAGAATGGAACATGCGATTCCCTTGACACACGGTAACACAGATAACAGAGCCTGGCGCAGCCGGTCGACAAAAAAAACATGAATGAACAACCCAATCCGTGGTTCGCGGCAATAAGATCTCCGATTGGGCAATGTCTCAGCGGAGGGAATTGTTGACCGTGCTAGGCCTCAATGTACGTTAACAAAAAATATTTAGGATAGGAAGAGTCCCGGTGTGAGTACGCAAAAGCCACAACAGAAAAAAACTTATCATGCGCTCCACCGCTTAGAGAGTGCCAAATGGGTGATACACGCAGCGCATAAAGAAACCACCACACTTTAGGCACTCAGAAAATTGAGGTACTCACAAATAAAATTGTTCTCACTGTTTCTTTGTGAGTGAACGACCAATGAAATATTATTTTGTACAACAATGTTATCGGCGGAGAGGATCACAGTGAGAACCTAATAATATATCCTAGGAATTAAAAAAAATAAAACATATGGAAATAGACTAATTTTACCGATGGTGCCGGTTAGGGTCAGGGAGTAAATTCATGCATGGTATAGGTCCGAAAATTTTCCGCGCTAAATGTGTTGTAATGGCGCATGAAACGTCATCACGGGCCTCAGATGCGTGAATTAAACTCCCGGAAGAATTACAGCAGAGTTTTCTTGGTCCAAGATGAGTACTTACAGGGGCGTTTTTGAAGCGCCGCCAAGTTTGCAAGCAAAATTTGCCTCAAGGCCTGTCTTGCCCAATGCTACTCTAACACTCCAAAGAGTAGTTACAGGAACTGTTCTATGACTATATATTAACGAATCAAGAAAACTGTTCTTAAGACGGTCATCCAAGTACAACCGGCACGGTAATAAGGAGTGTATAGGGCGTCAATACAACAGTATTGTGTATGCGAACTATATGAATGAAATAGACAATGAGAGTAAAACATGTTACAGGACAGATTACCGTGGAAAACCCCAAAAATAAAAATGAGTAAAGGTAGATGTGATGTGCTGGTTGATGAACTAAAATGCGGTAATGCGTGGAGTAAATTTCAAGTTTTCTTTTGGTGTTGTTGACTTGTTCTATGGAGTGTTAGGGCGGTTATGTTGTTTTATTCTTAGGGGTTGAAGCCTGTCAATCACTGTCAACAGTAACTTACAGTGTCAGCTGTCAGTAACGGCACCTTTAATCAGATAAACAGAGAAAACATTTTTTTGGCAAGGACAATATTTTTTTGAACGTATGTTAATAATATACAGTCAGCCAAACATCTCTTTTATATAAAGTTTACAGAAAAGTTGTCCAGCGCGGTGTGATCTGAAGTTATAATCGCTGATGTTCCTGTTGTTGCCCGTTGTGTCCTGCTAGAATGGCTTGTACTAAGTGCAACTGCTGATGTCACAAGCCAAGAGTGCCGCCGTGGAGCACCGCGAATGTGCAGCTCAAGCATTCCATTTCGGAAGCGCAGCTGCATCTCTTTCAGTAGTGCCTAGCCGACGACGGTGGGTTGCCCAAGGAGTAACTCCAGTATCACAGCCAGAACACATTGTCACGTGCCAGTCTGTGGGAAGAGCATTATCAAGTAGGATGGACATGCTAATGCCTCGCGTGGGTACGTGCCGTGTGATGCGGCACAGCCGAGGACAACGAAGGAGCCCGTTGGCTAGCGGCTCGTGTGCTCGGTACTTCGTCGCTATATTGCTAGCCACCAACCGGTGCTCTCTGTATGTTTCCCCGCACAAATTAGGCACCTCGCCTAATAAATAGTTTGCCCCTGAGTCTTCGCCAAGACAACGTCCCTGTGTCTCTGTTTGACAGGACGCAACACTGGTGGAGGGTGCTTCCGATGCCCCGTACACCCCCGGACGTTAGCCCCGAGAGACGTTCGACCGTCCACACTCCGGTTAATCGGTGTAGCCGCTGAAAACTCGGCCTTCCGCCAGAACAGAGCCTTCTCGTGGAGTTTGCATCAAGGAGGCACGCCTGTGAGTCAGAGGTAACGGCGCAGGCGATACCTACTATAGTGACGTTTCAGCAGCCCCGCGTACCCGCCCACTTCCACAGAGAGCCTTACGAAAGCGTTGAGGACTGGTTTGAACAGTTCGAGCGTGTGGCTGTATTCAACCAGTGAATGCCGTCCAAAAGCTCCAGCATGTCTATTTTTCGCTTGAGGACACTGTAAGAATCTGGTTCGTCATCGCGATGTTCAGGCGAAATTCGCGAATTCGGACCGCCGTGAACAACACAGCGTCTTCTGGAAGCACGGACTCAGAAACCGAACGAGAGTGTGGCTATGTTCGCGGAGGACATGGCCCGTCTGTTCAAGCGAGCCGACGCAGACATTGCAGAATTCGAAAAAACGCCATCTTATGCATGGCGTAAAAGAACAGCTTTTCGCCGGTCTCGTCCGAAATCCGCCACGTACGGTCCAAGAATTCATCCGTGAGGCTACTGCCATTGAAAGGGCACTACAACAGCGTTCCCGACATTACCACCACATGGGCGCCAAAACATCGTCGAGCATCTCTGCTGTCATGGCCACGGATGCGGACAAACGCCTTCGGGATCTCATCCACGCAGTGTTGAGAGAAGAGCTCGCGAAGTGCGGCATCCTCCCGTCGGGACCCATACAGCCAATCATCACCGACCTAGTGTGGGATGAAATTCACAACGCCTTTCTCCTACCAGCAGTGCATCCATCGTCACCATGCCAGGTCTCCTACGCCACGGCTCTCACTACCCAGGCTCCCACCCCAACCACTAGGCCTGCCGCGCCGCCTCTTCCACACCACCCGCCCCAACCAGCCGAATGCTGGCCACAACAAGCAGTCGTTCTTGTTGCGCAACAGCAGTTTCGTCCTAAGTCTTCGGTCTGTCCGCAACAATACTATCGTCCACAGGTAAGCAAGACCGACCTTTCGCGAACTTCCGACAGCCAGCCGCTCTTATATCACTGTGGCGATCCTGGGCACATTTATTGGCGGTGCCCCTACCGCAAAATGGGACGGCCTGGATTCCCACCAAACGCTGTTCAGCCCCAGTTCAGAGAAAGACCGGTCGCCAATTCTGACTACCTCGCCGAGCGTCGAGCTACCGCACCACTCTGTCGGTCGCGTTCGCCGTCCCAGCTCAACAAGGTTCACCAGCCGCCGCACTCCTTTAGGGCCACCTACACGGTGGTCTCCAACGCCACCTTGGGGAAACTAGATGACATAACTTTGAGAGGCAAGGCTGCGAGTAGTCGAAGCTCCGAAGGCCTCCTTCTACCACCGGCAGTTGGGTAACCGGAAGCCCAAAACTTAGACGTCAACGTGCACCCGCGGCCCGAACTTAGTTTTTCTACACGGACATGAAATGACCGCATTAGTGTACACCGGGACGGACTATTCAATAATTAGTCGGGAACACTCTGACAGGCTCAGAAAGTTTAAGACCTAATGGGATGGATGTCAGATTCGGACGGCCGGGGTCACCTAATGACGCCTGTCGGAAAATGTACCGCGAGGGTACGCATTGGTGACTCGGACTTCATCGGTAGGTACGTCGTCCTTCCGGAGTGCTGCAGAGAGCTGTAATAGGAATAGACTTCTTGCGGCATCATGATGCGGTAATCAACGTCGCCGAAGGCTTTGTGAGTTTTTCTACGAAACATAACACACCAGGACATACTGGCAACCGAGCCCCACACCTGCGAATTGTTGGCGACGAAGTTAGCCTACCACCAAGGACCGGCATGCTTGTTTCCGTTAGGTGTCATGACCTATTAGGCGGCCCTGGTATTGCCGAGGTCTCGAGTCCCCTTCTTCTGGAAAGTGGGATCGCCATTGCTAGGGGCCTGTTGACGCTAGCGTTTGGCGAAGCGGAGGTACTGCTGACAAACTTTACCAATGAACGTCGACGAGTCGCCAAGGGAACGGCGATTGCCATCTTCAAAGACATCGACAACGCAACGGACTGCTGGGTTCTGCAGACTAATGTGTCAGCCGAGGTGCCAAATAACCTCGTGATTGATGTTAACCGCAACCTCTCGCCAACAGAGCAACGCCAGCTTTTGGCGCTCCTAAACAGTTTCCGGGACTGCATTTCGTCGACGTCGGGCGAGCACAAAACCGAGTTGGTCAAACACCGAAAAACTACTGCCGAAAATGAAAAGACCGGTTCGGCAGAACCCCTACTCAGTGTCCGCAAAAGAACGCGGTGGGATAAGGCAGCAGGTGGACCAGATGCTAGACGACGACGTCATTCAGCCATCGACAAGCCCCTCGGCAACACCCGCCGCCACGGTGAAAAAGAAAGATGGCAGCTTGAGATTCTGCGTCGAATATCGCAAACTGAACCAAGGAACCAAAAAATACGTATATCCTCCGCCGAGAATAGACGACTCACTCGATCGATTACGACATGCCCGCATCTTTTCGTCCAATGTACCTAAAAAGCGGATACTGGCAAATTGAAGTTGACGAGCATGACCGCGAAAAGACCGCATTTGTGACTCCCGACGGGCTTTATGAGTTCAAAGTTATTCTTTTTGGTTTGTGCTCAGCGCCTGCAACATTTCAAAGAATGATGGACACGGTTCTGTCTGGATTGAAGTGGCAAATGTGTTTGATATACCTAGACGATGTCGTCGTGTTTTCCAGGACCTTCCAAGAGCACTTGCAGCGGTTTACGTCCGTTTTTCACGCTATCCGATCTGCCGCACTGAAATTAAAACCAGGAAAATACCACTTCTGTTATGACGAACTACTGTTTCTCGGAAAAGCTGTGAGTCGAGCCGGAGTACGCCCGGATCATGATAAACTTGATGCCGTGTCGAAGTTATGCACATCTACCGACAAAAAGAGCGTGCGGCGTTTTCTGGGGCTGTGCTGTTATTGTTTGAGATTCATAACAAACTTCTCCCACATTGCGGCCCCCTGATTAGCCTCACACGTGACGACGTAGCTGTCTTCTGGAGTGATGAACAGCAAGAGGCCTTTGACGAGCTCCGGCGTCGCTTACAGACACTCCATATGCTAGTTCATTTCGACGAGGATGCCGCAACTATGGTTCACACGGATGCCAGCAATCTAGGGCTCGACGCTGTTCTCGTCCAGTGCAAGACGGCTCCGAAACGTCATCGCTTACGCCAGCCGAACACTATCACGGGCCTCAAGTAACTACTCGGCCACCAAGAAAGAGTGATTTTTTGTGCCGAGAAAGAGTTTCAGCCCTCCTCAAATTCCGACCATACCTTTATGGGCGTCATTTTACCATCGTGAGGGACCACCATTCCCTCTGCTGGCTCACGAACCTAAGAACCCTTATGGCCGTCTTGCGCGATGGAGCTTAAGGCTCCAGGAATTCGCCATGACCTTCGTACACAAATCCGGCAAGCGGCATTCAGACGCAGACTGCCTTTTACGAGCTCGTGTTGGCCTTTCCCCCGCCGGTAACGATGACAGCGACGATGCTATCCTCATTGGAGTTCTGGACGGACCCACCATTTCGGAGCAGCAGCACGTGGGTCCGGAACTGCGATCGCTGTTTGATTTTTTACAAGGCCACACTACCGTCGTGCCGAAGGCATTTGCCAGAAGACTGTCCTCATTATGTCTGAAGAGCAACGTTCTCTATAAGAGAAATTTCGCGTGGAGTGGGAGTAACTACCTGCTTGCCATTCCCAACCTTCTCAGGAATGGAATCTTGCAGGCCTGTCACGACGAGCCTAGCGCCGGTCACTTCGGTTACACACGTACGCTGGCACGGATCAAGCAGACGTACTACTGGCCCAAGCTATCGGCCACCGTACAGCAGTATGTACGAACTTGCCGGGACTGGCAGCGACGGAAAGCACTACCCGGTCGGCCAGCCGGACTTCTGCAGCCCGTTCAGGTCCCTAGGACGCCCTTTGAACAAGTTGGCATGGAATTGCTCGGCCCCTTTCCAACTTCCACAACTGGGAACAAATGAATAGTAGTCGGCACGGATTACTCAACGAGGTATGCCGAAACGAAGGCGCTTCCGCGGGCTACAGCGCTTGAGGTTGCGCTGTTTTTCTAACAAGGATTGTGCTGCGGCATGGCGCACCCACAGTGCTGATTACCGACCGTGGAACGGCCTTCACCGCACCACTTCTGCAAGAAATGTGGAGATTGAGCGGAACACCCCACCGAAAGGCCAGCGCGTACCACCCCCAGAGCAATGGCTTAACGAAACGTTGGAACCGAACAACCGGTGACATCCTCAGTATGTACGCCGATGCGGAACACAAGACATGGAATGCAGTTTTGCCTTACGTAAGTTCGCGTATAATCCGGCCCAACAAAAGACGACGCAAATGACACCATTTTCAGTTATCTATGGTAGGGAACCCTCCACAATGCTTGACGCCATGCTGCTACCTAATACCCACGACGACCAAGACGGCCCCCTTCACGAGGTTGTGCGTAGCGCCGAAGAAGCACGCGCCCTGGCACACGAGCGAATACAACAGCACCAGCGTTGTGTCGCCACTCGCTACGACCTTCGCCACCGACATGCAACCTTGGTCTGGGTGTGGACACAAGTTAGGCGCCGGGGTCTCTCGGAAAAGCTTATGCGGCGTTACTATGGACCATTGAAGGTGTTACGACAGCTTAGCGATGTTACCTACGATGTCGCTCCAGCCAGCCCAAGCGCCGCACAACGTTCCCGATCACGCCCAGAAATTGTGCATGTGGTCCGCATGAAACAACACTTCTCGCGATAGTCACACAATGCATCTAGGAGCGGACTACATTTCCTGCGCATAACCGTAGCATCAAGTCGATGCTTTTGAGGAGAGGGGGTAATCTCACGTGTCAAAGTGTGTGATGACAGCATTATCAAGTAGTATGGAGGACGGACATGCTAATCCACCGCGTGGGCACTTGGCGTGTGATGCGGCACAGCCGGGAACGACGAAGGAGCGCGTTGGCTAGCGGCTAGTGTGCTCGGTTCTTGGTCGCCATATTGCTAGCCAACAACCAGTGCTCTCTGTATGTTTGCCCAGACAAATTAGTCCCCTCGCCTAAAAAATAGTTTGGACCTGCGTCTTCGCCAAGACAACTTTCCTGTGTCCCTGTGTCCAGGACGCAACAATATTGTGTTAATCAGCCTTAGCCATCATCAGGCCCTGCCAAGGATCAACGAACCTGGTATTCGAATGTGTAG
>CM023454.1:4937760-5040260 GCA_013339765.2 Haemaphysalis longicornis | reverse complement strand
AGGGTGGCTGCAATACCACATTTGAAAAAGATGTGAGTGAATTTCATTGTTTACTGGCTTAATGAATGGCAGTTACTTCAGTTTTTTTCGGATTTATAGCAATTTTATTTTTTCAACAAAAAAATACTCTTCAATCAGAAAAGCGTTACCCAGCGTTATTACATATAGTTTCCTGGAGCGTCTGATTTTATGGAACTTCATGTACTTCATGGAACTCAACGTCTGACTTCATGGAGTCATTCTGCATTGAACTTTCTTGCCTGTGTTTTTTTTTCAGCTAAACAATGTTTTCGGTATGTAGTTTTAGAGTTTAGGTTCCCATAACCCGACAAACAATAAAAGAGAGATGAAAGTACCATTATTAACTGATTTATTGATGAGGCAAAAAAATTTGAATCTAGAAATAAAAAAATTTGTAATGAAGTGACATCACTTTCGAATATTTTCCTTAATCTTATGACTACATGAACTTACAAAAAAAATGAGCTTCGTAGGGCACGTATTCGTAAAATTGCAAACTTGGGAAAAAACTCAGACCCCAATTTCTTTCAGCTCTAATGTCGCAATTTTGTCTTCACTGGAGGTTTTTCTTCTTTGTAGCACCTAGCTCCACTAGAACGAAACAACAGTGATGTCGATCACAATATGCGTTAGTGGAGAACAATTCCCCAGAAAACTGGTAGTTTGGGCTGCGTGCTTTAGCCGCTAGAGAAGTTTTTACGTGTCACGGTGGATTGGCACCACGCGGGCCCAAAGGGGTAACGTTTTGCCATAAGCATTTTATTTTTTTTTACTGTGCAACACTGTTCAGTTTGGCACTACTATTAACATATTCGGCAACACAAAGAGAAGTTGTATTGGAATAAGGAGATAAAGACTAACTTTTATGGTAGGTGACCTGAAGACATAAGCACTCCGGGTACTGGTTTAGCTTTCTCAGATGGCTTAGTAAAGGTGTATGCTGCCACCCAAAAGTAGCGAGGTTCAGGTGTGTTTGCCAAATTGGGACATTTTTTTTTCTTTTGGGGGTTACTTGTCACTAAAAAATAGCTTTCTATTGCTGGGAAGTGCTCTAAGATGTCTTTGAATTTTTGTCTTTGAATGTCTTTGAATCCTGATGGTAACGCTGGAGTGTTGGAGGGGAACGCCCGGTAGATATGCGCGGTGGCGGCAGCATGAGCCGCTCCATTCCCCTCTAGATACTGATGTTAAGTTGTACAGAGAATTTAAAGCTAAGGAGGGTTAGAGATGCGGAGGGCTAACGGACCAATGTGACCGGCGGTGTAATGGCGACTGGCAGCTTGTGAATCGGTTACTATGGGGATAATTGCTTGAGTAGTAGTGTCTGCGAGGGCTATTGCCATTTATAATGCAGTTGTGGAGTCGTTGCCAAATACTGTTACAGAAGTCAGGTGAATTCCTCGGTGGTCTACTGTTGAAATTGCGAAGGCTGGTGTGTCGGCCTAATTGGCGGCGCAACGTAGCGGATGTCTCGGGGCTTAAAGGGCCCCTGAGATGGGGTTTTTTGGGGGGCCGATGGTATCGGAGCGCAACGGCTATTTCTTGAACTAATCGTGACGTGTTTGCGCGCTCTTGATTTAATGAATTTTTTACCAGCGTAAAAACATCAGAAAGCTACAAAAAACATCTTTTGTGTGTGGGTGCTTTTACACAGTCACACATATTTGTTTTATACCGGAGTATAAAGCACTTGAACACCGGGCCAAACCGGGCTTGACGCTCTTCCGTTCTCGGCGGAAGGATACAGTGAGCGCAGGAGCAACGACGCTTGCAGCCAGCGTGATCGCTCAGCGCTCCGTGTCTGGTGTTAGAATATCATCAGTTTTCGTTGCATTTGCTTTCTTGGACGCTGGTCCCGAATAGATTCTTTACACCATCTGTGTTTCGAGCGTAGCCTCAACGTCGTTTCAGAGGTGGTAACGAACGGCGCGCCAAGGGAGCGCCGCGCCGACGACGAAGGAGGAGCTCCGCACGCAGCGCTTGGACGACGCCGGCCACTGCTCGTGATCACGAGGCGCACGCTCAAGTGCGCTCACGCGGGCTGAATAAATCAGTTCAAGCCCAAACGCTGTCGCAGCTGATTCTCTGCGGCGGTCGCGACAAGGGCAAGAGCATGCTCATCCCGTAACGACAACTGCCAAAGAGTTTCATTTCATTGCTTCCCATCAAGTCATGATCGCAGGAAAGTGTGGTTTGCTGCACCGGCCTTCTGAATGAACCTGTTGCCTAGTGTCCATAGCGCGCTTTACCGGTTACCGTGTTAAATGAAGCAAGAGTAGCCGTTTGCCGCTGAAAACGAGAGGATTGCACTCTGCGGTTTCTGCATTCCGGCTTACCGGCTCTGCCGAGTAGCGACATCTGGCGAATTTGTCGCAAAGCAAATGACACAAACGTTTGTTGCCCAGAACTCTTTGCTTACGCTTGAAATGGCTTGAATCTTAGACGTCTTATATTGAACTCTCACAATACAATAATTTTTT
This sequence comes from Haemaphysalis longicornis, assembly GCA_013339765.2. NCBI lineage: Eukaryota > Metazoa > Arthropoda > Arachnida > Ixodida > Ixodidae > Haemaphysalis > Haemaphysalis longicornis. Next base: position 5,037,759 of record CM023454.1, on the reverse strand, counting down.
CTTAAAAGAGCCGTATACTTCTACTGTAGAGCTTAAAAAATCGAAAACATGACGTTGACGCCGCCATCTATTGGGAAGAAAAAGGACCAAGTATTGCATTAACCAGAATTCACGCCACCGCTAAATATTTCAATATAAAATGAGTACGATATATTGTAATGATTCCTCAGTTACCTATATTATCTTGCCCAAGACGATTTTGAAACCATAAAAGAGCTATGCTAGTTCATAAAGGAATCTGAACCATTGGAAGCGTGGGAAGCTGGAGTAGGGGCGGAAATTTTGCTCGCTCATTCTAAAAAAAATTTCCCGCATTTACTCGAGGGGAAGAATGTGAAAGTGCGAATGCAGGAGTTGAATTTGCGCGGTTCGGTAATGTTCGCGAAAGAGAGATCACACACACACACACAACTACAAAGAAAGAAAGATTTATTCACAGACACCTATTTGTGTTGTTGTAGTTGATTGCTAGAGCGTATCTCAGCTTTGAAATTTCGTGTCAGTACTCCTTTAAGCGGGTGCATTAGCCCTTCTAACGCACGATTCCTGGCCAATCCCCCACGTGGGTATGTGCCATGTCAGCGGCCAGACAGCGCGCGCCCATCTCCCCCCGTTGCCAAGGAAGACGAGGAGATTCCTGGCCAATCTACCACGTGGGTATGTGCCATGTCAGCGGCCAGGCAGCGCGTGCCCATCTCCCCCCGTTGCCAAGGAAGAGGAGGAGCGCGCGCACCCGCAGCTGTTGCTATGTGGACGGACGGCGGTCAACGGAATTCAGGGTCGCTTATTCGGTGCATTCGCACTTAAAAATAGCTCCTTCGACGGTGCTCCTTCGACGGGGACATTCCGGCGGCCAACCATGAAATGAGTGCTTCGCCTCGGACGAGGTCGGACTATGTCGTCATCGCAAGCCGCCGAGCCAACAAATAGTTCTGTCTCGTCGGGGTAATAACTTTTGTTAGCGTGAGCGAATATTCTTACTATTTTTTTACTTGTTTCTACAAGAACTATAGAGTAGATTTCTGACACAAACAAAAACACTTAAAAATCCATCTCAGGCCCCCTTTTACTTGAAGCACCTTGCGAAGCATTCGAATCCGGGCTTGTCGGCGACACTGGTTATGAAGGCGGTGCATATTCTTGGGCATTGGTGTGACGGAGATGCAATTGCATGGTTCTAGAGGGATGCGTTGGTGGGGGCAAGGGGTGTTAGGTAGTTGGTAGCCGAGGCGACGGAGTAGGAGACAGCCAGTGTGTAAGAGCATGACCCATTCAATCTGGTTGACTTGATGGGCCTCTCGAAGTTTTCCCAGGTGATATGAAGTCCCATCATGTTGTATTTTGGCAGTGGAAGTTCTCGGCGATAGCCCTAGTGGTAATTTACAGGCTTGTCGGAGGATTACGTCGAGTTTTTGGATATCAATTTTTTAAAGCCAATAATGGTGTTCCCTGTGTGACTTGGCTAATTAGTAGGGCTTGAATGAGGCGCAAGAGGCTACGTTGTTTCTGTCCTTGTCGACGACCAACAATGCGTTTGACGAGGTGTGTGATTTTTAATAGGTGTACTGTTGAGTTCATGAATAGTAGAAATGCCTGCCCCATCTAATTGAATAGTAAGTCTAGTGCACGAATTGTAGGGGCGGTTATGATGGCAGTGCCATGTAGGCCTAATTGTGTGTCTAGGAGGGGTTTTCGTTTACGGCCTTGCATGCGTTTTTGGAGCAAAAGAATGACAGATTTCCCTAGTGCACAATTGAGGGCGTGGGCTGTAAGGTAGTTGTTGGTGGTGTCAATGAGTTCTTGGAAGGCGTCTTGTCCCCCAAGCGAACTCCCTGTTGTCCAATAATTAATATCGTCTGCACAAATTACGTGTTATATGTGTGGAATTTTTAGTGAATGTGGCGGAAGCTGTAGCAGGGCAAGAATAAAAAAGAGTGGCAGAATGACTGACCCCTGGGATGTTGAACGCGGTCAGGCACGAAAGGAGATGAATCGGATGGGGCCGAGGTTGAGGTTGATTGGGCGATTGTTAAGAATTTTTTTGTGTTTTTTTACATTCATGTACCACGGTTAGTTATTTGGACTTTTTCGAGTATAGCCTGATGCGGTACATTTCCAAAGGCTCCTTTATTATAGAGAGCTAATTAGCGCATTTGATTTGTGAGCTCAGTGGTGTAAGGACTTCGACTTTTAGCAGTAAGAGGACGACTTCTTGCGAATATAGGTGTGCGCGGAAGTCGAACGTGTATAATGTATTATGCTGTTTCCTTAGAGTTGTGCTGTGAGCCGATTATTACCCAGTTGTTCATATAAATTGCCTACACAAGATGGTAAAGATGTAAAGATATGCGATAAACATTTTCTAGGGTGTCTGGCTTCCCGGGCTTTGGAATGAGCGTGATTTCGGTGTGTTTTTTTTTCTTTTATTGAGGGAGCATAGAGTTTGTTGTCAAGCATTGTTTAAAATAGTCCCTGCAGTGCGGCTGTGCAATCGGGGTTGAGGGTAAGGAGTAGGTTTTTGTGTTTTCGGAATTCGCCTGGTGTGGTGTAACGAGTGAGGTTGCTGATGGTGAAGGTTAGTGGAATTCGAGCGAAATTGAGTTCAATAAAGAACGGGATTTTCTATTATTGGTAATTACGATGTCGAATGTGTGGTGTTTGCGTTGCATGGTCTGCGTACTGTGTGAGCAGTTGTGCGGGGAGCTGAGTTTCATTGAGGTGGTGCTTGTGGATTAGGCGACGGATGGCGTGGTCGGTGTCAGCTTTCCTGGATAAGGACGGAGTATATACTGGACGACGTTTAATGTGGACCTAATGCTCAGAGATCAATTATGCGGTTACAAAATTATGTTCAATTTTGTTTGCGTAACGCTTGCGTAACGTGCGAGCATTATCGGCCACCAATTGTGTGATGTGCACTATGAAGGTTTTCAGTTTTTTGTGGTGTTTGAGTTTTTTCCAGCTAGGGATAAGCGCTCGACGTTAATCCCACAGATGTAAGAGATTAATGTCCACCGAACGGTGATCTTCTGTTATAGCTTGGATGCGGGTGTGGGCTTTACCAGAGTTTATCTTGAGTAGATGTTTCAATGTCTTGAATTGTGGTGGGAGAGAGGAGTCACGAAATGATTTCAAGTCTGTGAGTTTATTATGGCAGTTTTTTAAAGAATTCGGGTGTGATTGATGGTGAATTTAGTGATATAATGATCGCTGCCAAATGTTTTGTCTACGCGTGTTCAAGTGGCTTCTGGTCTGTTGTGAGTGTATGTGAGGTCGGGGCGGAATCTCGTGCCACGCTGTCGCCGATGCGGTTGGGGTATGAGGGGTCGGTCCAGAGCGTCAGGTGAGCTTGTTTGGTAGCGTCCTGCCTTTGCGCTCCGTTTTTACTGGCTTTGGGATAACCCTATCTAGTATGAGAAGCACTAAAGTGGCCGAGAAAGACTTGGCTGTGATGTTCTGTCTTAGCTTTAACTTTCTGAAGCGTCGAATTTATAGAAGCTAGGGGGTGCTGCGGGGATTGGAGGTATTTGCAATAAGGACTGGTGAGACTTTTCTTGGCGGGATCAGTTCAATGAAGGTATATTGCAAAATATATGGAAGGGTGTGTGCTTGTGCAGGGTGTGATTTATGAACGGACATGGCGGTGCCAGGCTGCTGCGAATATTTGTATGGGATGTAACTACACTGTTATACGTGAGGTGTTTCTGTTTCTTGTGAAGCAATCACTTCAGGATAGCGAAGTATGCTTAGTTGGGTCATACAGGGCTGCTGGTTTTTACACATACCGCAATTTCGCTGACAAAGAGTCAGTTCTGAGGGAGATTGGTCGGACGCTGGAGGCCTGGTATATATGTCAGATGTGGGGCTCAGGCTGGCCAAAAGGGGGGGTGATCTAGGAAGAAGTCCCTTGGCCTTTTCATGGGGATCGGGCATGGTTTTTTTTTCAAGTATACAATGCAATCAGCGTGTTCATAGGTGACTGGGGTTGGTCCAGCAATGATGAGCTCGAGGATCAGAAGGCGAGCAGCACGGGTTGCAAGAAGGCGGGCCACGGTTTTGGTAACGGTTGTCACTATGGCGGAATAATGGTGACCGCAAAGGAGGATTAAGTTAGGTTCAGTATTTCTTCGAGGTTTTGGTCTTTTTTGTCGCAGTCGATATGGGATGGAGTTGACGCTGATGGTAAAGGGTGTGTTCCCGAGAGGGCGTTGCGGTATGGAGGGGGTGTAAGGGAGGTGGGAAACGTTGGGTCTGGACGGTAGCAGATCTAGGTGCTGGAGTTGGTAGATAGTTTCGAGGAAGGTTGAGCTGGTTAAGTAAAGGTCATGGGAGGGCGCACATTTTGCATAGAAGCTCATGAAAAGTCTTTTTCAAGGGACAGGGTGCGTTCTTTTATTTCTGTGTGTTCCTTGTCATGAACGAATTCTGCGAGGAATGCGGAGGTGGTGGGTCGGGGAGAGAGAGGTCTTGATCAACTTGTGTTTATGTGGGAAAGCCATCATGAGCACTAAGGAATTGTTTACAACGCAGCCCATAGCATCTGGAATTAAATGCAGCAGTGGCACATTGGCTCATCACGTTTGCACATCCGTTGGTGGCGGGAGAGTTGATAGATATGTCTGGTTTGTGCGAGAGTAAACTGATGTTGGTGCCGGATTCAGGGAATGTAGTCTTCGCTGGCCGTAGGGTGGGGAATCCCACACAGTTCACACTGCGGGCTACAGATGTGGTTGGTAGAGGGATTTTTAACACGGCAACTGGATGAACGTGTGGGGGTTTGGACATAAGTCTCGACCATGACCCAGGTCGTCGGAAAGCGTGCATAGGTGTAGGGTGTGACAGAAAAGTTGGCAGCGGGTGAAATTGCCGTACGCGCTTGTGTAGAATGGCACTCGTTGAACGCCAAAGGTACATGTAGGATTGGCCTGTCGTCCGAAGCGAGTACATTGGGCAGGTCGGCGTTGGTTCTTGTGTGTTCCAATTCATGTACGGCACCCCGAGTGGTGCCTTGTGAACGTTCTTAATTAATGTGGTTTAGAGTTATGTGAGTGGTGGACTTTAACGCGAGGGCGCAAGCCTCGTCGGCTGTGCTGCCGATCATAAGGTTTTGCCAGGACTGCACGCGACAGTGACAAATTGCTGTAAGATCGTGCGTTGAATGCCTCTAGTGGCTTTTAGGTCATTCGTGATGACACGATCGGTCCAGGCAGAGAGTTTCAAGCCGGTGCGTGTGCGTTACGCAATTTGGTTGTCGTTTTCTGGCAGTCACGGTAGACCGGGTGCTTTTGCGCTGCGGCGTTGCGTACCTTGTGCTAGTTGAGCCTTTTTAGCTTTTCAATGAGAGAATTTTTTACCACGGGTTTGGCGGAAAGATTGTACGGCCGCGGTTTGTCTTGAATTCAACGTCATCATGATGGTCAGAAATGTCTTGGCTGTGTTTGTTGAGAGTGTGAGCCAGGGCTGCTGGAAATGCTTCTACGCCAGCACTCACGCTTGCTGGTGTTGTCTGCCCCCGGACTCGACGTGCGGGAGGTCGTTACTTCTGCGGTCGTCACAGCCGCAGCAGTCGATGGTGGGTGAGGAAGGCAAGGCAGTGGAGCAGAAGTGTTCCCAGGGCCAGTTGTTGCTTACGATTAGAGCAATGACAATGTCTAGGTCGTAGCTTTTCTGTCATTATTCACATCCCCTTGGCGTGTCCATTATCGGACCATCCCAGGTGGCTTAGCCTGTTTGATGACACTTTTTTCGCGCCAATCAGAGGCGTACATGCGGAGAAATGGCCCCCGAAGCGAGAACCAATGCTACGATCGTGTTGCCGGTGGTTTCTGTTCGCATTATGTTTTCGTTGGTTTTAGGAGAGTTAAAAATTGAGCTTAGAAAAACTACCTCCATAACATATTTGAGGACTTAAACGGTATTAGGTGGCTTCGGATCCCCGAAATTCTCACGTAGCCAAAAACGTTGCCGGTGTCGTGAAGGGAAAACAAGTTGATTAGAGCGAACTTGTGCTGCCATAACAACTGAAAGAATACACAACCGCGAAGCAGCAGCCACCAAAATGATGGGCGCAGGCGAGTGTCGGGGAATCGAATGCCACCGCGCCTGCCCTGAAGGCATTTATCTTTCAGTGTGGGTGTTTCTAGAACCATCGAGGGGCACCGAGAACAATGTAGATCAAAGAATACTGTTCTAGCCTACTTACATTAGGGCAAACGTTCTCCCTATAAAATGAGATGTGATGATGATGGTTGGTGCTTAATGGCGCAACGCCAACAAGGGCAAATAGCGCCAGAGAAAAAGTCACGGAATTTTTTATGAGAGCCGAAATGCTAAAGCTTCGGAGTAAAAGTAAAATTGATGCAAAACAAAAGACAACTAAGTGGCTTGTGAATAGGGCCAGGGTGATTACACGTGATAGGAAAAGTACTACAGAAAATTCAACTCAGCTAAAAACCTAAAAACACGTAACTGGAAAACATTGGTTTGTCGGCTAAAGAGTATGATGGGTACAGTGAAAGATGTCGTCTGCATATTTCAGAGAAATTTTTGTGTCGTGTTTTGTCAAGAGCCTTGTATGTGGAATACGGATAGGCCCTTGCCTCACCTGCTTCTCATGGGTCCCGAAGTTCCAGTGAGCAAGTGGGAGTGTGTTACATGTGTGTGGCCTATCCGCGGAATATCAAGGGCGACTTCAGTGTATCTATTGTGTGAGTCTGTTGTGTAGCGTCCCAACTGTGAATTTGTTACAAGCACTTTGTTGTCTGTTTGTTGACTCTAGTATAGTTGCCATGTGTTACGAAGGTGTCGTCGGTTGTGGGGCTTTAGGTCGATGTAAGGTACTGTTGTTATGTCAACTGTGGTCATGAGAGCAGCAGCGCCCGCCATTTGATCAGCGGTCTCATTGCACGGATCCCCCAGTGACCGGGTATCCAGCAAATGCTTATTTCCAAATTTGAAGCACTTGGAGTCATTATAACCTTTAAAACAACAGTGATTACTCATTTTTATGCCACCTTTCTGATGACAGGGCGTGCACAACACTTATGGAGTATGTGTACACGATGGACTTGGGAAGTTTATGTTCGATTATGTGATTTGATGCGCGAGGAGTGCCATATGGTTCTGCCGTGTAGCTACTGCTATAAAAATTCATTGGTTTATTAACGCTAAAATTTCAACCGTGCGCTGCACAAGAGACAGCAGAAGTTTTCGACGCGTCGCTGAATATTTCTACGCACCTGTAACTGGCCTGCAGGAACAGGAACTGCTGCAGAATTGCTCTCCTGGGTTCCCTATTTTTCCTAGTTGCGTGAATGACAGGTCGCATGACATAGGAAGAAGATGCCGTGGTGGAATGAAAATGTCCAGCATCTCCCCTATGGGAACAGTGTGGTGATGCAAAGCAGAATTCTTGGCGTCCATTCAGCTCATGGGACGGTGCAGCGTGTCTCAACCGTAGCAGCAACTGAGGAAGTGGCGCGCGGACCGGGTGTATTATATAAAGCAGATGGAGAGCAGAGAAGGAGATGAGAGAGGAGACACGCATGCGTGCTTATCGCGCAGCTGGCGTGTTGCCGTTTATTGAGTGATCTGGTGTTTAGTAGCGGCAGAGGGAATTCTGCGTCTGGGTCCACACCGGTAGCAAAGGCACGCAAATACTGTGTGTTACGGTGAGTAGGCGGTGGTGCCCGTGGTGCTGAAACTCGTCCATCATGTTATTGTCGATGTTGTCGTCTCTGTGGTAGAATCGGTAGTCTACGTCAGCGTTGGTGAGGTACAGGTTGTTAATTTTGGTGCACCGGCTGAGAGCAACGTACACGCCCTCATCTTCACAGCTTTGTCTTCTTCTCCTTCTCCTTCAGCGGTCCCCTATCGGAAGATGACGACGGTGGTTGAACGTGAAGCTATCTTGTGATGAATTCTTTGGTTGGCCAGTCCCTAAGGGCCTCCTGCCACAATCATCATCAGAGGGGCTGCGGACGGGGCACGGACGCGGGCATCCCCCCGAGCAAGAGGCGCTAACATCCTCCTCTAAAGTTTTCAGTTCGTCGTTTCTATTGATGTTCAGCTTCGCGTGCCTTCGTTGTATCAGTAGCTTCTTGACGTAGTTTGAAAGAGTCAAGGATATAAGTCGCGTTCGTAGCACTTGCTCCTATCTCGGTTTTGTAGCGGAGTGTGAAGAGTGCCGCGTAACTCCCGTTGCGGCCAAAGAGTCGTGGGATCGAAACCGGGTGCCGCTAAATAGTTTTTTTGTAGTGTAGGGGGAGAGGTATGGACAGCGGACGGACGCCGGACATAGCCCCGAGCAAGAGATGCTTTGCCTCTAATATGGATGGTCGTATTGTATGTGTCTGAAAAAGGGACATTGAAAGCAGAAGCCTCCTTCATCCCTGTGAAGAAAATAAATGGCCTGTTTAAAAAGAGTGGCAAGTTTTATGTATTGTTTATGATGGCATTAAAAGGATGGTTGGTGAGACACATGTTCTTAGATGCATATAGAAGGTCAACATACTCCCACTGATACTCCTTCATGCCCTAGGCACCATTTGTCGCACTCGGCATAAAGACTTTCGACAGTGCTAGTGCAAGAAGCTCCGCATGAGTGGCGAAGGCCAAGTTGCAGAACTGGGTCGAGCATACTGAGTAGGGTCTTTGTCGCTGACCCGTACACGACACTGCCGCAGTCGAGGCGAGACCCCACCAAGGCTCTGTAAAGGCGCAGCAGGAGTTGTTTGTCGGCCCCATAAGATTGGTGTCAGATGGCCTTAAGAATGTTCTTTGTTTTTTAAGCATTTGCAGTTCATCTGTTTGATACCAGCAATGAATGTGCGCTTTTCATCAAATAAAATAACTAGAATCTTGTGCTCCTTGTTCACAGGAATCGGCACATACTTAGGAGTGATGTTGGAGTCCGGGTGGAACCTATGCTTCCTGGAGAACAGAACACAAGATCTTTTTTGCGGTTAATTTTAATATCTTTCTTGTCAGCCCAGCTGGAACGTTTGTTGACACCAAGCTGGACTTGACGTTCGCAGATGGAGATGTTGCACGATATATAGAATGTCTGAATGCCATCTACATACATGGAATAGGAAATTGTAGATGGCAATGCTTAGGGCTTAGGCTTGGATTGAGGGCTTAGGCTGGTAACCTAAGGGGGACGACGGGTCCTTCAATTCTTTCAGAAAAACTACAACTATAGCATCCTTCCAAGAGTTTCGAATGTGCCCCGAAAGGCATGTCTTTTATATAGGCGGAGGAGTGTTTGAAGAGTGTCGGAGTGTAGGTGCTTTTTATTTGTATATGTGATGATGTCTGGGCCTAGAGCTGAAGGTTTACAAAGGCTCAGAGCGACCAACAACTTATGAAGTCAAAACTCGGAGTTATAAAAAGATGCTGAATTCTCGTAATCAAGTAAAGATTTCTTTTCGGCCAATTGCTTGTGTTTTATGATATTGTTAGTGTTCTGTGCTAAACTGGACATTTGTTGAAAGTGTTGTACGAGTGTGTCATCCTGGTCTTCGAGTGCGTTGAGTTTGCATGTTTGTGTACATATTTTTCGTGTGTCTGTGTAGGAGTGTTTTATGTTATGAATGTACGCCAACTCTCTCGTTTTACCTCACGGCGCACACGTTTTCCCATCGCCATCGCCTTTTTGTACAACAGGATGTTTACCAACGTGGGGTAGCGATGAAGGATCCTCGGTTTTCGTCCTCGAAGGATCCTCGGTTTTCGTCCTCGAAGGATCCTCGAAGGATCCTCGATGAAGGATCCTCGGACGAAGGATCCTCGGAATGCATGCAGGCAACTAAGTGTGCGCCGCCATATCTGTGGCCAAGCGTCTGTTGCTAGGCGACATTGTGCGCACGGCCCGCAGATCAGGCAGCCCTTTTCTCCTCCGTGCAACCGTGTGAGTGCGCCCGTGGCCTCCGCGATTTGCTGCCGGCGGCGTGCTGGCGCCGCCGGCAGCAAATCGCGGTGGCCACGATGCGCCGTCACTCGTTACGTCGGGCTCCGCGGGATGGCGGCACTTGTCCAGCTAAGCACGACTGTGAAACACATGACTGTGTTTTACGTTACGATCTCTCCGCCGAACACAACGTATTGCGTCGAGCTTACTGTGAGTGCGATTAATAACATCTATGTGGGCGCCACAGTTTATAATCGTATTGGAACGCAGCATATGACGCACGCGAGTGTCTTTTTTTGTCTTCGGCGTGCGGCCCCAGTGGCCCAGGCTAGGCCATATCCGTGGCGCATCGGCCATGTCTGTGGCCGTTTCCAGTGTTGCCAAGCGAATAAATTGACCACTAAGCTTTTCAGCGAATACCGTCAACCCCACGCCTTGTTCTTGGCCTCCTGCGCCCGCCTTCAGACCTCATTCTACCACGGCCTCTGCTAGTTCGGCAGGACAACAGAGGCGTGGGTAATAAACATTTCGGCGGCGTCCACGTTGTGTGGCATGAGCACAAGATAGCTTCTTCAGGGTGTAATCGTCCTATAAATGTGTCAGGCAGTTTGGATGTCTCTGTAAATGTATTCTAGTTATTTCTTCCTTCAGTCAACCTGTTATAGGAAGATGGACTGCATGGACGTTTACCTATATATGTAAGTGGGGTGCCAATGCCACACTCGAGAAGAGGAAAGAGAACTCCGGAGCCAATCGCCATTTCAAGTTATATGTGTCGTGTGCCGTTATGTTATGTAGGCTGTTTGTTTGAACAGGCACGCTCCAGAGGATGTAAAAACGTCTCTATCATGCTACCTCGGGCATAAATGCGAGAAGACCCCGAGAGAAAAATAGGTGCATTGAGGTCGCGTGTTCTGATACATGATTCGGGCAGCTGGTCGACCAACGCCTCTAAGTAAGCGAGAGGTTGAAAATGCATTATCAGGTGGAATTTAAGCATCCCGTTATCAGCCTCTAAATTTTCGTGTTAGAATTGCTACAGCCTCCACGACAGTGTTCAGAGTGACAGCGCTGCAGGCTGAGGATTTCCTACCGAATATTTCCACACCGCCTGAAGCGTGTGTGCAGCCCTCCCTGTCATTTTTGGAGCCATGGAGCCATGTATCCATGCATCCATGGAGCCATGCAGCCATCCCTGTTGCTTCAAGAAATTTCTGTGTTTGGAATTCAAATGTGTGTCCTGTACACACATGACACTTGGCTGGTTAGCATGCAGAACATCGTACGTGTCGTCAAGATTATTCAGAAGACCTCTTAGCAATATTGAACAATTGAAGGCAGTGAATGCATTGAACTGTATTTTCTCTTCCCATTCTTAGGTGTTCAGAGCTACTGGAGTGTGACTATTTATCTAAGGTCTGTCGGGGCTTTTTTTCTTGGAAGGGGATTTTTGACCTTTTCTTCTGACCTGGACGTCGCAGGCAGTTCCTTGCACGTCGTTGAAAGCCGGATGGGCTCGACGTCCATGTCGTCATCTGATGCCAAGGGGGTGCGCAGTAGACTGGGACACCTTGACTTGGTAGCCTTTCGGGTGTTTGTTTTGCTGCGCTGCCAGTGCCGAGGTCCTGGGGAGCACCACAGATGCACAGGCAGTGAGGTACGCGAGGGGGTCGCTGCGGCTGCGTCCCTCTCCAACTCCCCCGTGCCGGCGCGTGCTTTGGGCCGGCGGAGAAGAAGCAATGAATAAAGCGGCATCCCCAACACACATGCTTGCCACCACATCCACTGCTGCTTGAGTGAGCTGTGCCGACGCTGGTTGGGTTGCCCGAGGGAACCCTGGGGGAAGCAGTTGGGGGATCAAGTCTGACTCGTGGTACTCAGTCCCCGCCAAAACCAGACGCCGCTCAGCCCCCGACAAGCTGCATCGGCGTACCTGCCCATGGGGAAAAAGGCAAACCTCTCTGCTCCTCTGGAAAATTCTTGTTCTCGTTGCCTTTAAGGCAATGATTTGTTTTTCTTTCCTAAATATTTTACAGCGCCTAAAATAGGCAGCGTGCGGTGTTTTGCAGTTCGCACAGATAGAGCACTGGGATTCGCAGCTGTCGGGTAAGTGATCATGTGATGCACATTTTGCGCACGTCAATTTAACACGGCTAAAGGTGGTGCCCTGCCCAACCGCTTACATTTAAAGCACCGGCGTGAATTGGGCACGTAGGGCCGGACTGGAGATCTTATGAATCTTGCGTTAACCTACTCAGAAATTTTGAGCGCTCAAACTTCAAGATTATGTGCTTTGTAGGTATTATTTGATCATTTCGGCGTATGGTGATTCTCCTCACTGTTGTCACGCCCTGTTCTTGAATGCCCTCGAGCAGATCGGCTTCGTTCTCATTTGTTACACCCTGATCAGAGATTATGCCCTGGGAGATGTTGAGGCTGCGATGGGGCGTGATCTTGATTTCTACATCGACGAAGCGCGTTTGCTTGACCAGGCTAGAGGATTTTTCTTTGTTTTCGATTTCAATGAAGTCGTCTTCGTTGTGAGCTTCCTAGCCTTGTACGGTTTGCCTATAACGCTTTCGAGAAACTTGGAAATGAGAAAGAGAGACTGAGAAGTAATGGGTTTTGACTTATCCAGGAATTCAATGAACTAAAAGCACAAGAAAATATCGGGCTTTGGAAGAGAGATCGAAGACAAAAGAGGAAGGGATACTTCGGTGCGGCCCCTTTTCAGGGGGCGATCGCGTTGGGAAGGGGTTGAAAACAGGGGACGGGGTACTTTCTTCGTCAACCTTAACCTGATAACTAAAGTTGTTCCAGAGCTACCTGCAAGGTAAACAGACAGAGAGCCCATCCGCCAGAGCTTTACCTTGGCTCCGACGGCCACCGTTCGTGGTTTCTCACCCTCCACCTATCAACACATCACCACGGTTGGATATTGCTTATGTTTGGGGGCTCGTGCCCCGCGGTGTCTACTACACCGTCACCAAGATTGCTCAAGGTGCCCAGTGCGGGGAAATGAGATATTTCGTGCCTCACCAAAAAGGAAAGAATTGAACATGCGCTTCACTTACACACAGATAACAGGCCGCCGCCACCGGGAGGAAAAAATAAGCACATAAATAAAAAAATACCACCCATGGTTTGCTGAAATAAAGTTCGCGCCTACACAAGAAGCGGATGACTGGTGAACAAGACATGTACATTTGCACATTTTTCTGTTTATCTGAAGATGAGGACTGTTGATAAGAAATAAGGGACACTAGTGTGAGAATTGTTTGTGGGAAATAACGGATGAGAAGCAGAAAGAAAAAAAAAAACGTGATAGACCAGTATGTGTCTGAATGTCTGATGTCTGCACATAAAAATGTAGTTGAAAGGTAAGCCCAGAATGATTCAAATTTTTAGGACGTGGTCTTATTAGCATGAGCGTGTTCTCACAATAAATATGCCAGAACCTAGTAGGGTGGGCAATGTGATAAAAATTAGAATTGTAATACGAGCTGTTCAGCTTGTGCAGCACAGAAATGTTGATAAGGAGCGTTCTACTTCAAAGTACCTTTTTCCATTTACAGAACAAACGGAAATATTAATTTACAAGACGTCCGGTTTTGTATATGTTCCTTTTGCTTAAGAAGGAGGTCATTGATAATAAATGCACGGCACTCTAGTCTGTGTAAGAACAGGTAAAAAATTGCAGGATCTACAATCTGTGGATGATGGTGAGGGTGCGCAGTACGGGGACTAGAAATGACATCCAAGTTTGGCACCGAGTGTCATCCAATTTTCGCCCCGACCATCATTCGATTTGAGCCGGGATTTGCACATTGATTATTCTCTAAATAAAACTGCAAATGTCGGCTCAATCAAATTTCACTTGATTTCGCTTGATGGTGGTGTGCGCACAGATGGACGCGGACGAAAAATGGGAGGTCCTAATGTTCTCCGCACCGTTACAGGCGAGGGAGTAAGCCGTTTGAATCTCGAGTATGAACTCGGGGCGTTAGCCCATAAAGGAAGATAACTGACACTAACTCTGTCTGATTCCAGACATATGCTCGAACCTTCTGGTACCTGGGTGATTTTTTTGCGGTTGTAAGTGCTATGCACACTTACGCGAACCGTCATTTTGTGGTCCAAAGGTACTCCGCACCTAAAATGAGAAGCCAACAAATAATTACATAGGCCTGCTGCTTCAAGAAAGAATAGTTAAACAGGGCTTCAATTTCGAGCTTTTTTGTTAAGAAATTATTGAAACCATTAGGATCGTACGTGATATTTCTTTGTTTTTTTTGTGAACAGGAGCAGAGACTCTAGATGATTTTTTTTATTTTATGGCGTAACGCGTTGACCTTAAACAGGAGGTGAGGCGAACCACAGTGATGGGCTCAGAATTATTTTGACCATCAGCGCGGCGGGTTGGCTGCGCGTGGGCTGCTGATGACAAACTATTGGCAATATCGCTTAGTGTACAGCACATAAATATCCAGCTTCAGGCAAGAAAAGTTTGTTTAGACGGTTGAGGACAGAAATTTACCTCAATTTTTTATGATATATCTCTCGACGAAATCCGTAGCGGAAAATATGTTGTGAACCAGGCGTGAAGTTTTCTAATTTTCTGATTGAACAGTATATGGGGGCTTTCTACAAGGAAGTAAGACTATAGGTTGGTGCTACGTGAGATAAAACATAAGAAGCACATAAAAATCGGGTTAGGCTAACTCGTGCAACAAAAAATCGGCATGCAACAAATTCTGATTTTTTTGGAATTGGTCATATGACAGATGAGCTTAAAAAAATGGACTATGAATACGTGAGGTTTAATGTCATATTTGAGGTTTAGCAGTCTAATCCCAAGTGACGGTCTCTTCTCATGGTAACGCTTCTATAAGATATTTCCGCTAGTCGTATCTATAAGAAGATGCCTCTAATTTCCGCATTATTGGTCCTTTATGGAGGAGCGTTTTGCAGTCACAAAGGTTTTAAGTGTATTACACTGGGGCAATTGCTGTCTAGTAGTTTTGTAAAACCTGAAGTTGTTGTGTGGGGCGTTTTCTTGATTCCTAAATTTTCCTTGAATGAAGTTGACCCTGCCATATTGCACCTCCTTGCGGAAAGTTGATCGCGTTTTTTGAAGAGAAGAGTTGTTAAGTGGAGTCGCTGGATTATGGACATGACCGTCGTGGCGTCGAGTCTTTTCTTTTTCAGGGATGGCGGGTTACCTTCCAGCCGATTACCCGTGCTGATCTTGTCTTCCTAGACGCTCCCTTGGTGCAACCAGAGTGGTTTCTCTGAGTTCGTCAAAACAACCATAAAGACCACACTTCAGGGCCTTTTCTTGGTATAAACTGCCTATCACGGCTATCGAAGGAACAAGAACGCTCCCACTAACCTTAAATCGACCGTTAGGGCGCTGCTCGAGGTTTATTGTTTGCCTCGCAGTTTTTGTTTTGCATTCAGGACCCGTCTTAGCCTATCTAATCTGTTACTCTCATGATCCGCCATTGGTCCGTTTGCCTCGTGTTAAAAACGCGACATGGAGTGCCGCCTCAAGTATTGTTTGGGTGTTGGTTTTTATCTAATAATAAATAAGGGTTGGTGATTGATCTATTCATTGCAGGGTTTAACGCGCTGACGCAACGCAGGAGACGAGGCGCGCCGTACCGCAGGACTCCGGATCAATTTGGACCCCCTAGGGATATTTGACGTGCGCCGAAATCTCGTGCACAAGGGTGTTTTTTGCTTTTCTCCTCCATCAGAAAAGCGGCCAGCGTGGCTGGGAAGCAACCCGGCGACCTTGTGCTCAGCAGCGCAACGCCTTAGCCACTGAGCCACTGCGGCGGGTACTCAGGGCGGGTATGTTTGTGGTGCGATAGGCTCTGCAAAATCCGGCTCGGGATCACTGAGGGCGTAAGTCCTAGTTTTTTTCTTCTGCCATCCATGCTCTTGTCTTGGTTTGGCGTCCTATGATGTTGGTAATTGTAAAGGGTTTCGCAATTTGATAATTGCGAGATCGGCTCTGTCGCTTGACACTTGGTCATGCCGAACATTCTTACGTCAAGGTTCTCTGGGAGGGCATCACAACCTATCTTTTGTGTTATTTTAACCTGGCCGCGTGGCCCCGTGTCGTTTACAAAACAAATTTTGAGACAGGTACAGCAATGTAGAAGTATCGAGAACTAGTGCACGAATTTGTGTAATTCAACGTTAGATAATGGCTCCAATTTAGGTTATGTTTGCCCATAACCTATGGCTTCGTTCATATAGTGGCGTTATTGCCCATGGTTTTAGTTAGGGGACACAGTGATGTTGGCGGCATCAGTTTTTTGTAGAAAACTCGCTGAACAGGCTGAATGGACAAGACGTTGCCCTGATGACCCAAGGGTGGGGGTTCGGTTCCCGGCTGCGCAGGCCACTTTTCTTATAGAAAAGTAAACATCAACAAACGTGGTTCGAGATTTTGGCTCAAGTGTAAGTTTCCCAGGGTGTCAATATTGTTCCAGAGACCTGGACTATCTAAAATTGTTGAAAATCAACATTTACAAGCTACCCTGCAACCACCGGCCTAGAATGAAACCTACCTCCCAGTCATGGCCCCTGCTACATTCTATTTTTCATCTCCACAGTGCAATCACTCTCCCCTGTCCCACATTTAGGTTGGCGATGGGCCAATTTCTAGATTTATGGAAGCCCTCTCAGCTGCTTGGCATGTTGTAGTTTCCTGAGGGCAGCAAGTGTAAATTTATAAAAAAGTTTGATGAACACGGCTAAGCGGATGGCTAGCAGCTTCGTGAAAATCAGAAATTCAGCCGAATAATGCTTCTGTGTTACAATAAGATGGCCCTCGTTTTGAAGCAAATAACTCGCGACAAGTCAAGCTGGTGACACGCCATCATTTCGTACAAACGAAATGATGTTTAAATGTCTAGTGGCTGGAATTATGTCTGAAGTGTACGCTACCGAGGTCACATGCGCGTGAGAGCCATTGTCACTGTTGAAAAGGCAGGTGGGCTGCGAGTTAAAGTATAAACTTAGAATACAACAAACCAATTCCTCACAGGAAATAGTTGTGGGCACCACATTTTGTAGTTATTGAACTATCGTCGGCATCCTAAATCTAAAATGTCGATGTCTGAATCAACAGATGACTCAACCTATTAAAATCCAAAAGCGATGCCCGCGCAACGAAGCTAAAATAAAGGGTTCGAAGAACCGAATACTATGATAGCGCAATATGAATGTAGCGAAATGTTCTTGGTGCATTCAGGCGGACTTCGGCTTATAAACCCGAGGGACGCAGGTTTCATGTCAAGTGATAAAATTTATTTCCTGCAGTGGTTTCTTTGGTTACGTGTCAAGCATCAGGGAGAAGGAGCCATCTCCACTTTGGGATGTATATAAACACTTACATGAGGAGACTGTAATAAAAAGGCAGATTGGTTAAGGTGGTAAATTTCGGTAGAAAACAGTAATTAGATCTTTATTAGGAATACAACTTGCGATATCTTAATTCAGCGTGACAACGGTCAGGTTTGTTGATAGACTAATGCCCGGACCACACAATTAAGAGCTCCAGCAGCCACAACAGGAACACATCCTGATCTTGAGTACGTATAGGAATAGAGATTATGAAGCACACATGTACGAGCCAACGCTGATAAGATTGTTCGTACGACGTCGAAGCGTGGGAACGGTTTTGATTGAACCCCAACAGCTCATTGATTACTGTTTAAGTTTTGGTAAACAGTTCTGAATCTAAACTTTCTCTCTCAAAGTATGTCCGACTGATTACAAGTTGGTCTAAGTTACGAAAGTTGTTACGTCTAAGGTTATTTTTACTAAGTTCGAATCTAAGTTAGGAACTTACAAATACTTGGTATAAGTTACGAATAAATGAACAATTTTGGTGTCCCGCTGGCGGCCGTTAGCGTGAAGATCTGTGCGAGTAAAACTGTTGTAATAAAATAGACTTCTTTAGAGATGGCATAATAAATATTCAAACGTTGAAATTTATTTAAAATACAACCAACCGACAGCATACCAAAAAAGGGTGTCCTCCCCAGGACATAAATGAAGAGAGCGGTTGGTTGATTCAATAGTTTTGATGCGTTGGAGAAAGAGTGAGGTCTTCTTTTGCCATGAAGTGGAGCGGTTGCGCTCTGTGTTCCGGATTAGTCAGCCGAAGATCACTATTTCTACAACTTTCTTGGGATGAGAAGAGAAAGTGGACCTCTCCTGGGGGATCACAGCTGTGGAGCAGGGTTTCCTAGCGCTTATACGTTTGATATCTTTGGGGATACGGGGGTCTTGTTCGGTGTTTTTTTTTTTGAATTTTCACATAATTTGGGTGAAGTCTGTTTGCTGACCGCAGCATTTCCGCTTCTTTAAAAAAATTCTGCATAGAAGCGAAGAACGCGCCGGGTTGGGATTGATATTTGCTTGAAGTTGTCTTTATGGCAAGGTGCCTGCATCGTTGAGTGTGCGATGGACACCTGGGAATTCGCACGTGGTGTGTTTGTAGCAGTTGGGTATCTTCGGGCCAGTTGAGGGTATTGAACCTCTTTGACTGCTCCATTATCCCTGCAGTGAGTGCATTGCTGCTCGCGTGACGACTTCGCAAACAGCTGCGTTCGTTGCTTCTCAACCCCTTGTGTGCAGTAGTCCAGACTAATTCAGCAGTCCTGTTATTTGCTGGTCGTAGCTGTTGAGGTATCCTTGCAGAAATTTTAAAACTCATTGTTTGCTACCGCTTCGTAAGGCGGCCTTCAATTCGCTTAATATTCACCTGGCTTGGGATGTGTTTATCGCTACAGCGATTACCGTCTGTTCATCAAAAGTAGTGCATATTTGTGTGAGTGCTGTGTTTCAAGAGTGAGTTTCGCCTGTGCGTCCGAATAGCACGGATAACGGCGATCATCCGGTTACGTACTTTACTTATATTGCGCCAAAATAAAAACGCAGCACGTTGGTATGCAGCACGTTTGTTTGCAGCCCCCAGTTTGTATACTCGTAGCTGTTGTAATCGGAATAGTCTGAAATGGTTGTAATGAACTGTTTCGCTAAGCGCTTTTCTAGGGTTGATAGCCTGGCTCTTTGAAGAGTTGAAATCACGCAAAAGCTATTTCAGGAATTAGAAGGGGGAGGCCCGACCATGGTAGGTCAGGAGTACGCACGGCCGGCAAACAAAACAACCACTCAAAATAACTGCAGCTGTCGCTGTTTTGTTAAACGTTTACCCAACAATGCTTGTTTTCACCCTACGAGAACGGCCTCTAGATCTCCAAACAAGAATTTACGCTTTCCGAACAATGTATTTATTTCCAAGTGGTTTTGTTGCGGGAACAAGCACATCCCTATCGAAAAAAGGGAGGCAGAGGGAGGTTTCCGCGATCAAATAAAAGTGAATCGAATAAAACTCCGTTAGCAGCCCATATACTGAATAATTACCCCAAAGTGTTTGTTTGAGAGTGATGTTCGCCCCAAAGGAAAGTTACTCAATGAGAGCTGCGTCTTTCCCCCTATGTCAAAAAAACATTCATTCTGTTTGTGTACCCATATACCTCAGAAGATCCTGTTTTCTGACGACGAATCCTGAACGCTTTCAGGGTATCCTTTTTATATTTTAGGTAATTTCTGAGCGCAAATTCTGGTAAATCTACAGGACTATCCCCAATGACGTCAATGCCGTGCGCCATTGCGTGATATTACCACCGTCACATTTCTGCCTTCCAATCATCTGTCATCATCAGAAGGGGTTCACATTCCTCGGCATTGCCCGTCACGGCTTTCTCAGTGTTCCAGCTCTTGTGAACATCAATAAACCTTGTACAATTCGGTGAAGGTGGGTATGGGCACGTTGATAACTAACCGGGGCTTGGGTAGGCCAACGACATCTAAAAAAATTTCCCCGCATTTCCCCGAGGGGAAGAATGTGAAAGTTCGAATGCACGAGTTGAATTTGCGCGGTTCGGTAATGTTCGCGAAAGAAAGATCACACACACACACAACTACAAAGAAAGAAAGGTGCATTTATTCACAGACACCTATTTGTGTTGTCGTTGTACTTGATTGCTAGAGCGGATCTCAGCTGTGAAATTTCGTGTCAGTCCTCCTTTAAGTGGGTGCATTAGCCCTTCTCCCGCCCGATTCCTGGGCAATTCCCCACGTGGGTATGTGCCATGCACAGACACCTATTTGTGTTGTCGTTGTACTTGATTGCTAGAGCGGATCTCAGCTTTGAAATTTCGTGTCAGTACTCCTTTAAGCGGGTGCATTAGCCCTTCTCACGCCCGATTCCTGGCCAATACCCCACGTGGGTATGTGCCATGTCAGCGGCCAGGCAGCGCGCGCCCATCTCCCCCCGTTGCCAAGGAAGATGAGGAGATTCCTTGCCAATCCCCCACGTGGGTATGTGCCATCTCCCCCCGTTGCCAAGGAAGACGAGGAGCGCGCGCACCCGCAGCTGTTGCTATGTGGACGGACGGCGGTCAACGGAATTCAGGGTCGCTTATAAAGTGCATTCGCACTTAAAATGGTTCGAGAGATGTTCAGGGGCCGACGGTGGGTGAAACAGAGGGGCCAGGACGGGGCCGGCAACAGCTTCCTCTACTAAAACATGTTGCGGGGTGGCAAGAGAAGTGAGGGGAATAATAGTTGATAGTGAGCGTTAATTTACATGATAGCCGCCATGGCAGCACTCATACTGGTTACGTGCAACGCACTGCTTCTTCTTTCTTTCGCGTCCAGTGTGTTCCTACGTTCCACGTTTTCAGCTTTCTTGTAACAGAATATGTATTGGTGGTAGGGAAACAAAAGCCTACAGACAGACGAGTTCGTGAAAAATGGATAGCTACAATATTAAACCTGCGCACTTCTCAGTCATTCCAGATAATCAGCAATAGTGCCTGTTATTATATTTTTTGTGCTACCCTGTGTTCTTGCCTTCTGAGTGCTTTTCAAATATTAGGCAGGTTTACGGGTGAATAAGTAGTGCTAAGGGGAATTAAAACACATCCGACAGAAGTGTTTGTGAACAATTCTCATTAACCCGAAGAGGGCTGCCATCTTTGCTGCTACTGAAAATGAATTAAGATAATTTGTTCATAACGTCTTTGATGAGCCCCTCGAGGTAAAACTTCTTGAAATCTTTGGGTTATCATTTTAAAAGTACAAGGGGTTTCTGAGAGCCAAGGAGTAGTTCAGGCATGCGAGTAAATAGTCGGCGAGAGGAATCTTCGTACAAAGCAAAGGAACCACGAGAGCCGTGTCCTTCATTTTTTTTATATTTGTAATGTTTTGCCTACTTGGGTAGAGTTCACGAAAATAAACCACAGCCTGGTTATCGTCATTTCATGTTCTATTTTCACTGTTCCTTGTCGTCCTGCTCCCCACCTCTAGGTCGACCTCTTCCTGTTCTTGTTACAAAGGCTTCCCCACTGTCCTCAACCCTCCTGGGTATATAAACAACTTCTATTGCACGTAGGCGTGGCTTTCTCTATGGTAATATGTATATTCTACCATTATATTCCAAAATTCTTTGTTTACGGGCAGTCCTTACGAGCATGCAGGGAAACAAAAATGAGCCTTTGAACGTTGCAGTTCTTTTTGGATAAGGACCTAATTCTCAACGTCAGTTGCTGGAGCCTTACCTGTGTGAAGACGGTGGCAATTTTTCTTCATAGCGATCTGGTATTTTTCACTTTCCCTCGCTGATATTTGTTGTTTACGGAATACAAATAAATTCGTATTCTAAAGAGGTGATCGGCATGCAGCCACAGATTTACCATATGAAAAGAATGCACTTTATCCGTAAGCTTCTGTGTGCGAGTGATTGTGGTGTTCGAAAGCAGCTTCCAGACCATATTTTCAGCCTCGTTTAAAATCTGGATAAAGGGAGATGAACTGCTTGGTATCACATCTAGCTATCTCAGATAACCCGTTGGCCGAAAAATGATAGGGCGTTGAGAAGCGCAGCTTCACAGTTCGCTGAAAGGCCCAATTTTTCAAGCACTCGCTCCGAAAGGCTCGCCCATCCTCGGGAACGATTGTTTCAAGACAGCGATGACGCTCCTTGCATCTTCATTTTCCGCCTTTATCCATGACCATTCGCGTGCGCTCATTATTGGTAGAAGGAAAGCTTGCGTGCTGGCTCTTCCGTCACCTTTTCTCCAGAGCTACGCGAAGTCAAGGTGCAGCGTTCTGAATTGCTCTTTGGAATCCTCTACGATGATCGTGGCACAACATCTTGGCTTGAACTTGGCTTTGCACATTTCACACTGTTGACAGGGCGGCACGTATTCAGAGAAGCCTTGCCTGATGATGGTCTAATGAAATATTTGCCTTTTTTTAGTATGTGTGCCCGAATCCGACATGTCCAGCAGGAAGAAGTGAATCATGGTAAAGAGCCAAGGTTTTTAGTACACTAGTCTCCGGTACCTGTAAGTGCCAATCTTTCTTCAACCCTGACTGTGTATTCCCATAAGAGCGAACTCATGTGGTGATCATCACATGGGGATGTTATGAGGAGTCGTGACATGGCACCGGCATCCACAGCTTGTAACCTGATGTGCGCGCTGTGTAAAATGTGACCTCTTGCAGTTGACTGATTCATCTGACCAACCGTGCTTTTGGCTGGGAAAAATCTAGTATATATACCAAGGCGTGATTGTCTGGAAAAATGTGAAGCATCGACACTCCAAGTACATTTGGAACTAACCTAACGCCATCACCACCGCGAGGAACTCTTTTTCGGCGATACAATAATGAACCTCTGCCTTGATAATTGTGTAAGAACATAAATCAAAGATCTTGGGATGTTTTATCGGTGATTCATTGCCATCTCTTTAGTAGGAAATCGCTGCGGCTCCGTAGTGTCATGCTTCTGTGGTGAGATCCAACGGTTTTGTGAAATCTGTGAGAGTCAACACTATCCGAGATATCAAATTTTTGTTCATTCAAAGCGAACATAATTCTACATCAATGCTGTGAGGCGTTTTGACTTATTTCCGTAATCCCACAGCTTTCAGAGCTGTGAATTTTGCTTCCCGGTGTCCTCTATCATGCTTTTTATAAGGACACCAAACGTTCTCTCCAGAAAGGAACACATTTCTTTAAAAAAAGTCGTTCTTGTTAAAATAATCTTGAGTGTACCCTAATTAAAAGCATCTAGTACCCACGAAAGGTGTGATATGCGCTAATCTCTGCTTCTGGAATAGATTATATTATTTTGGAAGTACGCTCTCCAAAATTGTCCGATAAAGTCTTGTAGGATGTCGTTCATCAATTTCTGGAACCAAGATGCAGTGAAGTGCTTGAATTCCCCCTGAAGTCCTTCTTGCCAATACCTTTCGCACCGGTGTACTCGAGAGAACCAAGTTTAACCGCCTGTTTTGTTGATGACGTCATGTTTTCTTGGAATTGGATACAGGGACAAGGCAGTCTTTCGAGGAACCAAAAGGAATCCTTTCGGGGTATTTCAAATTGTGCACGTAGATTATAAATATGATCGTCCTTTACCATTTCCTTTTTTGTTTGGGATACTAAGATTCAGCACGTGCCCACGTATGCTTTGGAAACACAGATTAGATTCGAATTGGACACACCTTGCTATTCGCATATAGCAATTTATGTTATTGGCCTCGTGTCATGTTACGTCCGTGACACGCCACATCTTGAGAGCATATTAGAACAGTTGTGCACGGGTATTTGAGTGCGCTACACGTGCCAAGACTTGTCATGCATGAATAAACAAACCAGCAGCAAATATTGTGCCATAGCCTTGACAAAAACACGATGAAACATTTTGCTTTATGGGCCACCAAAACAAAAAAAATAAAGGCTATGAGTGGCTTGTAATATGTTCAGAAATGGGCAAAACAAAGGGGGCATGGTTTTGTCGCTCACACCTAACGGTAGCGGTTGAGCTATGTGTCATGATTGACATTGTTGCATTGTTCATATGTTGAACGTACTTCGCCATCAATTCGAACATGGCGGCCACCTCGTAGGGTATCTACAATAAAAGAATCTGCATGTTGGCAGTACCATTTACGGTAATCATAAGGTTGCCCTTCTGAACGTGAATCTCCTGAATTGGCCTTTTGACTCGAGAGAGAAACTAAGATCAATGAGAGTTCTTTTTCTGTCATACCATTTCTATAACACTTTTTTTCATCTGGGGTTTACTCTGCCTAAAGAGTTTTCACAATAGTACCTAATGCCTTGCTAATAGCAAGCACTATTTCCAGCAAACCAAGTTAGGTGCTACAGACGTCCGGAAGGTATCAGCTATCGACATTACAGATATCCAGGAGAGATACGGTTGCTGTGGAAATTACTTTTATTTAACATTGCTACAACCAGAAAAAACCCCATCCAACTCGCACAAAGGATAACGTAGAATCACCCTGTCAAGGTACTTGAATATGCTGTTTATGAGATTTTACCCTTGTACTTTTTATAAATGTTGTAGGGATGAGCATCCAAGACGTATATGTGTGTCTAGTCTACATTGTTTTGCTATCTTTGGTACAAACACTATTTTGCTATATCCTGGTCTAGTGTTCGTTGTTATGATATTGTTGAGATGGGTATGTTTGTATTTATTTACATTCTTTAAACATTGTCTTCAGCTTGACCAGCCCCCTTTGTGAGGTTGCCTATGTGTTCTGGGCAATTTTACTTAAAAACATATCTTGCTAGCTATTCAGAGCATGGTTGGCGGTTACTTGGCATCTATTTCGTAGAGTAATGTGTTCCCATTTTTGAAGTGCTGCCTATTGCATGAGGTCTCATATGTGAAGGGCCAAACTAAACAAAGATTATTGCACAAGAACATAAAGCACAGCTCCAAACAAAAAATGTCCCATTAGAAACGAGAGGCAGTAAATAACAGCAAAGCAGTCCTGATCAACGCAAGTGCCCTTGACACTGAGGCAACCACACTCGCAATCGGGGCACACAGCACAGCTGTGCGTGACTTCTTCAAATAAACTATCAGAAAAACAATTAAAAAATGAACTGATCAAAATGGCAGTCTTGCCAAAGTAGTTGTGAAAAGGTGCAGCTGGGCAGAAACAAAGTTTTTAAAGTAAACATAAAACACAAGACTTCAGGTAAAACCGTTTTTATAGACTTCAGAATTATGCAATACGTTTTCTCAACACAGCCACTTCAATTTTGAGGTATATATGCCCTTGCCTAAACGGTACAAATTCTCCAATTATAAGAATAACACATAGTTCCGCGAGTATAAATAAGTCACACACAGCAGAAAGATTGGCAAAAAATAGGATAGAAAGGAAGCATGTAAAACCATGGTGCAACAACAAGATAGTTATGCAGCTCGAAATATCTCACAAAAAGTTGAATGGGTGAAAAACAACGCAAGAAAAGTTTTAAAATAGCAATTATTTATTGGCGGGTACAAAAAGAAGGCAGATTTACGAAACGCTAAATATTTCACACCTACTCAAAAGATTGGGTAACAATAAAAGAAGCACCTCAGAAGCACAGAAGTGGTGTTGAGAGGTGGTTACGAGTGCCCTACAAATATAAGTGACTTAAATAAACCCACATCTAGGAGAATGGTTATGAATACTCGAAAAGGTGTATATACAGAAATGAGTGTACGGCGGCTACAAGAGCAGTAAAAATTATTGTGACGCAAGATTCCCACATATTGAAGTGGCGGGACAACAATGAAACAACAAAAAAACTTGAGAAGAAAATTTTTAATAGTGGTTAGGAATACAATACAAATTTCTTCTATATCAATATTTCACACTGTGATATGATTTGGGAGCAAAAAAAAGGAAACACAGAAATTATTGAATAATATTTCCAACAACACAGATTTACACTACATAATACACACCAAATGTTGCGATCAAAGAACAATAACACAAATTAAGAATACATAGAAGCATAGAAATGAATCAATGGCGGTTCAAAGATGCGTGCCTCATTCAGTCAGTTACGCTTGGTATTCTTGAACAGTTTGCATTCTCCTTTGCTGTGCCACTGGCAAAATGATTCCACACCACACTGGTCAGAAAGAGAGTACAGATTTTATGGTCCAAAGGCGGAGAGAATGTTATTACCTCTTCCACAGCTAAAAGAAAGAATCCACACGTTGCCGACAAAGCTCATATTTGCACAGGATGTGAATGACAATAAAAATCTGGGCCCTTTAGACTGTCTGGTGAAAGAATTTGATGTCTTTAACAACATCAAGATATCTAGTGACACACAATGCAACATGCCACTCGCAGGTGGAAAAAAGCGTGCTTCCCTGTTTTACAAAACCAAGAGGACTCCTGTGCAAGTTGATCGTAAACAGTAGATAGTAGATTGAGCAGGCGCGTTGTGCCGGCTGTTGCAGTAGCACCTCCCTTGCAAGCCAGTTCTTCAATCTATGCATGTGTACAGGAAAATCTGTGTTCTTTTAACAGCTTTTAACACTGGTATAATAGAGTGGCAGCCTACCATTTACCTGAAAAAAAAGTGTACGACAGCTGCATCTTGCTGGTACTTGCCTATCGGGCAGAGACTTCGAGTTTTACTAAAATGGTCTAACTTAAATTAAGGACTCCGCAGGCAATAGAACGGAAGAAGGTTGGTGTAATATTAGGAGATGAAATGACTGGTTGAAATTCTGAAGCGCAGCGCAAATTTGTGAACTTCCACTTGCGTCCTAAGGTTTTTGAGTTCTGCCTTGGATGTTGCGGTCTTTCTCGAATTGTCTGTCTTCATCACACGTGTGAGACGCCACCCTATATTTCTGTATTTTTGGCAAACCCACCTTCAGAAACCACTAAATAGGCAGAAAGGGCTGGAAGCCTCCTTGGGATGTACCAAGCACCTGATCGCGATTGCAAACGAACAGACACATCGTATAAAGAAAGCAAATAAAGCGTCTACGCCACCAGGCGGGGCAGACCAGATAGAAATTAATCAATGAGAAAAGTTTGGCGGCTGCCCATTTGTAGCAGCAGGAGGGCTCTAGGAAGGGTACATATTAGAGGGCGTCCTAGGAATACATTGTTGATGGTTCTCACTTTTTTTTTATGCTAGCCAGCTCGTTTTCACAATTCCTCCAGTCAACACTACGTAATGTAATCTGGATTCTGTACGTTTATACTGCTTACCCGCGTAAATGGCGCTGCACTTGTATCCATGCATGCCCTTTTGAGTATTTAGTTATGCACAGAACAAAGGAACAAGACACAAAAAATTGACAGCACCGACACAGTGATGTGTCAAATTCTTTTTCTGTGTTTTTTCGGTGTGAAGTCGATGAAGAATATAAAAATAGCGAAATACCGACAGTCCAAAAGTTGCGGAACAACACATAGCGCCTCCTATTCAATGGCGCCAATAGGTTGTTGGGGGTTCAGTGGTTTGCATACAAAGACAGTTTGGCCAAATCGTGTTCCTTTCACATACTGTACAACGCCCCTACTCCAGCTTGGCACACTTCCATCTCCACAACAGAGCTATCAACAGTCGACAACACATGTGGTGACGTGTAAGTAGAAAGCTCAGCCAATCGTCCGATAGGATGGTGCAGCACCTGCTCCCGCAGGCCAAGGAAGAAAAGAAAGAAGCAGATCAGCCAAGGGGATAATGAGACGGTGCCCCTCGCTACCAAGTATAAACAAAGCCCAATGGGGCAAGCAGACAATGCTCAGGCTACGGTGCTGCACCTCATTTTTTATGTGGTGGTAATAGAACCGACCGAACATGAAGCCCAAAAACGAAAATAAAATACAATTGAAATCAACAGTTCAGATTCATGTTCAATTCATGATTTCGTTAATGTAGGCAGATATTTCAATGCATCTTTAAGGTAGGTGGCGATGCTTGAGCCTCACTGTGGCAAGCAAAGTAAGGCTTTTTGCCAACCTCCAAGTTTAGGCCAGACAGATGAAAAAAAAAAAAACCAGATGGCAGATGCACACCAAAATATTCCTTGCGAAAGTTGTTTGACTAAGCGTTGTGGTGTTGCCATAAGTGATAAGTAATCACAGTTGTCTGGACCACACTCAATGACCTCCCTCAATATACGATTCAAACAACCTCGCCACGTGGGAACCAGATGATTTACACGTCTTCCAACGACGAAAAAGAAATTCCAAGACAATTTAAGTGTTCAAGTATTAGGGTGCATTTTGATCGATGTGGATGGACATGAGCAGCTTTGGAATGACTTCTACTTTATCTTGTGACAGGCTCTAGCAATAGACCTAATATTTTCTTACAGCTGGTTGATCTGATCATAACAATTCATGAACATTACCAAAAGCATAAAGGGATTAGAGGGAGTACAATTGAAAACATTGCTTTTCAATGAGCGCAAGAATAAACGTCTTGAAGGTGTATTCCGTACTCAAAGATATTTGAAATAATTAAAGCCACTGTCTCCAGAAGCATGAGATCGTCATTTGTCTCTGCAGTATCATATAGAGCTCCACAAGCATTTAAAATGAGTAAGATCAAAAGACAGCATCAAAGCTTTATAATAAACCGGCCTTTCACCTATTGTGAGGCATCCATGCACGGTGGGTTAAGCTTTGCTCGACCTTTTCTTCAGAGTCAACTGGAAAATATGCATGTAAAAAGACTTAATAAAACGCCACCAAAAAGGATACAACTCTACTTAGGGAAATATAGTGCTAATACATAATTCGTTGTGGACACACAAAATTTCTACAATGTATCATTCTTTATTAGGGGACAATAAATGAGAGTTAGCTACAAATATACAGGACAGGTTTTCCAGCTGTTGTGCATTTCTCAGTAGTCCACGCTGAGGATATACGAGTCAGCAACACTCTGCAAATATAACTCTTTTAAATAGTGGTGCCTTACATTGGCAGTCATTGTTAGCTCTTAGGTTTTCCTTATAGTGCCAATGCTGAAATTCTTGATATAGTTAAATCTGTTGTAGCAAGCACAGCCATCGTCGCAAGAAGCCAGAGGCCTTATGGCCTTTGAAGCGTTCCAGAACTGACGTGGGTGGAAAGAAGCGATCACTCAAGTTCAAAATATGCATAACATGTTAAGCCTGATGAGCACAGCCAATTAGGGTTTATTTTTATCCTTCAATTGTTAATTTAAATTTGATGTTTGGGCATATATGTCATACGCAACCCCCAAAGAAAAAGCAGCCCTCCAAAACAACCAAAGACTACCACAAAAAGTACCAGAAGCACTAAGGGCCCATCTGAAGGAATCGTAATGCGAGGGCTCACGTGAAAACAAAAGTAAAACAGATCAAAAAGAAGAGCAGGCTTTGCTTCGGGAACAAGCCCCAGCTTTCTCAGACCGCTGCCAGAGTCTGACGATGCCTCGGGCTGCGATCTTCAGACTTCTATGAGCTTCAGACTTTGAAACAAGAACTCGCTGGCCTACTAGCACTGACGCTTCTTTCAACCCACGTCAGTTCTGGAACGCTTCAAAGGCCATAAGGCCTCTGGCTTCTTGCGACGATGGCTGTGCTCGCTACAACAAAGATTTAACTATATCAAGAATTTCAGCATTGGCACTATTAGGAAAACCTAAGAGCTAACAATGACTGCCAATGTAAGGCACCACTATTTAAAAGAGTTATATTTTGCGAACGGTGACCCTAAGGACCTTTTATACCAGCTTCAGCTCCCATGTATTTCGGTGTCTATTCTAACCACTTGCTTGATTGAAGTGACAATATTGACAGGAGGCACCAACAGGCTTCTAACAAAGTACGTGGTTAAGGAGGGATTTGCCACAGGGTAAACAAAGAGGGATTGTGCGACATGTTCCCATTGAAGAATAGGACGAGTGTGATGGTCGTGCTTCCCTCAGTGTGTTTTAGCGGCACCCAGCCTCTTGCGTTTTGAATATTGCAACTACAATTTTCTACGGCATCCTCACCTCCTAAAATCTTGTGGTTGAGGTGAGGGGACTTCTGAAAAGACGGTGCTTCGCAGCGGTAGCCAGATTTTGTGCACCGAGCTTCGCTCGGATGAAGCAGCGGCTCATGCAGCCATCACAACCCCACATTGCAACGAGGCCCCAACCGCTACTGCCTCCTTGACAAGCCCCCACATCATTTCGTCGCATCCCCGGGACCCTCCCTTCTTTTCTTGCACGGCTGCGGAGGATGTAGAATAATGGATCATGATGTACGTGCGCGTCAGTGGCCACAACCGCTGGGATCAGACGATCATGCTCGCGAACCTGTCTTTATGGCTCAAAGGTACGGGCCATAAATAGTTTTTCATGAGCGACGCAGGCCTCACCAGCTGGGACGTTGTGAAAGAAGACCTCAAAGCCATTTTTGGGGCATCCACTGGTGGGAAGCTCACAGCAAAGAACAATCTCGCTTCTCGCGTGCACAGTGCCACTGAGTCCTACGTCGCGTGCATCTTCGACTTGCTGGCCCATTGCCAAAAGTTCAGCCACAAATGTCTGAGGAAGACAAAGTGCGCCACGTTTTGAAGGAGATAGTAGACGATGCATTGAACCTCCTGGTTTTTAAGAACTGTGGCAAAGTAGACGGTATTATCGGCGAAAGTCACCGCTTTGAGCAGGCGAAACGCCGTCGCATCGTTTAAGATTTGACGCGATTTCCGAACACGGCACCGACGTCGTCGTGCTCCGACGCCATATTTCCAACACCAGCTCAGTCCCTGCTGGTGAAGAAAAAAGATGGCACATGGCGGTTTCGCTTCGATTATCGACATCTCAATGCAGTCACAAAGAAGGACGTGTATCCCCTACCAAATATAAACGACGCC
This sequence comes from Haemaphysalis longicornis, assembly GCA_013339765.2. Lineage (NCBI taxonomy): Eukaryota > Metazoa > Arthropoda > Arachnida > Ixodida > Ixodidae > Haemaphysalis > Haemaphysalis longicornis. The sequence goes on along the minus strand of CM023454.1, from coordinate 5,007,069 downwards.
CTTGACTGCCTTCACTGCACTAAGTAGTTTTCATTAATTGACCTTCGGTCTGGATATTGGCAAATAATGATGATGTTTAGAGTTTAATGGCGCAAGGCTGACTAAGGGCAAAGAGCGCCAAATAAAAGTGATTACATGAAAGTGAAATGGAAGTAAAAGATCATCTTAGTAAAAATAAACAAAGTAAAACACAACGTAATGAAGATGACTGGTGTAAAGGGCCAGGTTGTCAACATGCATGATAAGAAATGAGGTGTAAAAATTTTACGTCGGTGAGAAACTCGAAAACGCGTTTGATTGGAAACAGGGCTTCGTCTCCTAAGAAGTATGACGGGTGTGGTGGAATATGTCGTGCGTGTAGTTGTGGGAAGTGTTTTCGTCGTGTAATGTCGAGTGCCTTACATTTTATGAGGATGTGGATCACGGATAGGGCCTCTCCGCACCTGCTGCACAGAGGTCTTGGAGATCCAGTGAGCAGGTGCGAGTGCGTTGCGTGCGTGTGCCCTATCCGTAATCTAGCCAAGGCGACTTCTATGTATCTGTTCCGTGTGTCGGAGGTGTACGGTCCCAAGTGAGGTTTTATTACGTGTAACTTGTTGTCTGTCTGTTCACTCCAGTGTATTTGCCATGTTTTGCGAAGTTGTTGCCTGATGTGTGGTTTCACGTCGGTGTAGGGTAATGTGGTTATGTCTACTGTATTCAAGAGTGTAGCAGCAGCAGCCATTCGGTCCGCTGCTTCGTTCCCGGCTATACCACAGTGGCCAGGGACCCAGCAAAGAACCAGTTCAAATTTGCGTACATACACAGACATAATACCCTTGACTATTAATTTTATAACGTGATTTTTTGAAGACTTTGTTGACGACAACGCCCGCACAACACTGAGAGAATCTGTATATATAATGGATTGTGGGATGTGGCTTTGAAGGATATGATTAACAACCAGAAGTACACCATAAGCCTCTGCCGTAAAGATACTTGTATTACTGTTAAGAGTTCTCGTGACACTAAGGCCGGGCCCATGCGCCGCGCAGGACACCGAGGTGGAAGTTTTAGAGGCGTCCGTATAAAATTCAGAACATTGGTACTTCTGCTGCAGATACAAGAAGTGCTGCAGAACTGCACATGTGGGAGCTCGGTTTTTATCTACCTGTGCGAAAGATGTGTCGCATGATACAGGGCGGAGATGCCATGGTGCTATAAAATCTGTTTGAGAACTTTGTATGGTGTCTAAAAAGGAGACAGAAAGCTCTGACGCTTCCTCTCTAACTCTGTAAGAGAAGGGCGCAGAGAACGATGGTCGATTTAAAAGGAGTTCACTCATGGATCTATCATAAAAAACTGATTTAAAAGGATGGTGAGGCATGGATTGAAATTTTAAAAGCATAAAGGAGGTCTGTGTATGCTCGCTGACGTTGTAGGTTCCATTTGTTGCACTCGACATACAGGCTTTCAACTGGACTAGTCCGGAAGGCGCCACACGCCAAGCGGAGCCCCAGATGAAGCACAGGGTCCAGCATTTTCAGGGATGTTTTACTTGCTGACCCATAAACAACACTACCATAGTCCAATCGTGAACCTATCAAGCTGGTAAAAACACGTAAAAGAAGTTGTTTGTCAGCACCAAAAGAGATGTGCGACAGAACCTTAAGGATATTCATTGTTTTTAGGCATTTATGTTTTAGCTGTTTTACGTGTGAAATGAATGTAAGCTTTTCGTCAAAGGTTATGCCTAAAAACTTGTGTTCCTTTTTGACAGGAATCAAGACACCATTGAGTTGAATGTCAGGATCCGGCCGGATACCACGCCTCTTGGAAAACAAAACGCAAGTGCACTTTCCCGGATTAAATTTAAAACCGTTGCTATCTGCCCAGCCAGCTAGCTTGTTAACACCAAGCTGGACTTGGCGCTCGCAGACAGACAGGTTACAAGACTTAAAGGATAATTGCACGTCGTATACATAGATTGAGCAGGAAATGGTTGGTGGCAGAGCCTTTCGAAGAGAGTTCATTTTTACAATAAACAAAGTGCAACTCAAAACTCCACCTTGCGGAACACCGTTTTCCTGCACATGAACCCTAGAAAGTGCAGTTCCAACTCGCACGCGAAACGTTCTTTCAGACAGGTAACTGGCAAGCGTGTTCATCATGTTACCCGACATGCCAAAGGACTTGAGGTCGCTTAGGATGCCATACCGCCACGCGGTATCGTACGCTTTTTCTAGATCAAAGAATACTGTCATACAGTACTGCTTATGAGAAAAGCATCTTTTATATACGCCTCTAATGCAACGAGTTGATCGTTGGTAGATCGCCCCGCCCTGAAGCCCGCCTGGCAGCTCTCGAGAAGACCATTGTACTCTAAGAAGTACACAAGCCTCCTGTTTATCATCTTCTCGAAGAGCTTACACAGGCAGCTTGTCAGGGCAATGGGGCGGTAACTGGCAGGAGAGGAAGGGTCCTTCCCTTCCTTTAGGACAGCCACTACTATGGCCTCCCTCCAAGAGCGTGGAATGTGCCCCGAAAGCCATATTTTATTGTATAGGTGTAAGAGTGTTTCAAGAGTGTCTGGGTGTAGGTGCTGTATCATGAAGTATGTAATCTTATCTGCGCCTGGAGCTGAAGGTTTGCACGTGCTCAGGGCAGCCCTCAACTCATAGAGAGTGAATTCAGAGCTGCAAGAAATTTTTGATTTGTCTTTGTCGTGTAAGGGCTTTTTTTCTGCAGATGTTTTGTGTTTCATGAAAGTGTTTGTGTAGTGTGCTGAACTAGACACGTGTTCGAAGTGTTGTGCAAGAGTGTTTGCCTGGTCTTCTAGTGTGTCCCCTGTTGTACTAACCAGGGGCAGGCTGTGTGTCTGTTGTCCTTTTAGTTTTCTGATTCGTGTCCAGACTTTGTGTGTGTCTGTGTATGAGTTAATAGATGTAAGGAAGGTGTGCCAACTCTCTCGTTTTGCCTCACGGCGCACACGTTTTCCTAACGCCTTGGCCCGTTTGAACAAAATAAGGTTGCCCGACGTGGGGTACCGTCGAAGGATACCCCACGCCTTGTTCTGGGCCTCTCGCGCCCGCCTACAGTCCTCATTCCACCACGGCCTCCGCTGGTTGCGCGGGGCACCAGAGGCGTGGGGAATGGATCTTTCGGCGGCGTCGAGGATGTGCGCCGTGAGGAGATGGGCAGCTTCTTCAACGTGTAGGTGTCCTATGGATGTGTGGTGTAGTTTGGATGTCTCTGTAAATGTATTCCAGTTAGCTCGTGCTTCATTGAACCTATTATGGGAAGATGAACTGCTTGGGCCTTTACCTATATATGTAAGTGAGGTGGGGAAGTGGTCACTGCCATATGGGTCAGTGCCCACACCCCACTCAAGACATGGTAAGAGAATTGCCGAACCAATAGCCAAGTCAAGATTTGAGTATGTATTGTGTCCTATGTTATGATATGTAGGCTGTTTATTATTGAAAAGGCATGCTCCAGAGGATGTAAGAAACCTCTCTATCAGGCGACCCCGGGCATCCGTACGAGAAGAGCCCCAAAGAGAATTGTGAGCATTAAAGTCGCCTGTTAGAATGTACGGCTCCGGCAGCTGGTCGACCAGCGCCTCAAAGTCAGAGCTCGAAAGTGCAAGATCAGGAGGGATGTAAATGGAGCATACCGTTATCAGCCTATTAAATATTATTGTGCGGATGGCTACAGCCTCAAGGATAGTGTTCAAGGTGACAGGGTGGCATGCTAAGGATTTGCGGGCGATTATGGCCACACCGCCAGAAGAGTGGGTGCAGCCATCCCTGTCTTTCCTGTATACCAGGTAACTATTCAAGACATTTGTGTTTTTGGAATTCAGATGTGTTTCCTGGACACACATTAAACTTGGCTGGTTGGCATGCAGAATCTCATGCACGTCGTCAAGATTATTCAGAAGGCCTCTGCAGTTCCATTGAACTATGTTTTCTCTTCCCATTATTATGTGTTCAGAGCTACTGGAGTGTGATTATTTATGTAGGGTCTTTCGGGGCTTGGACTCTTGGGAGGGGCTTTCTGGCCTTCTCTACTGACCTGGACGTCGCAGCCCGTTCCTTCCGCTGCGATGAAAGCCGGAAGGGCTCGACGTCCATGTCGTCATCTGAAGGCAAGGGGGTCCTCAGCGGACTAGGCCCCCTTGACGTGGTACCCTTCGGGCATTCTTTGCCTGCGCAGCCAGTGCCGAAGGCGTGGGAAGCACGACAGGTGGCACAGGCAGTGAGGCAGAGGAGGGGGTCGCTGCGACTGCCTCCGTCTCCATCTCCGTGCCCTTGCGTGTGCTTTGGGCCGGTGGGGAGGATGCAGTGGATGCAGCGGCATCCCCAACAGACGTTGCAACCACAGCCGCTGCTGGGTGAGCGAGCGGTGCAGAGGCTGGTTGGGCTGCCTGGGGCAACCCTGGGGGGGGGGGGGCGGGGCGGGACCAAGTCCGACTCGCGGTACTGGGTCCCCGCCGAAACCAGACGCCGCTCCGCCCCCCGGCGAGCTGCGTCGGCGTACCTGCCCAGAGGGAAGGAGGCGAACCTCTTTCGCGCCTCGGGGAAGGTGATGTTCTCGTTTACTTTCAAGGCAATAATCTGTTTCTCCTGTTTAAACTTCTCACAACTTCTGGAATAGGCAGCATGCGGTCCCTGGCAGTTCGGACAGGTGAAGTGCTCAGATTCACAGTTATCGGTTGGATGATCTTGTGCACATTTGGCGCACGTCAGTTTCCCACGACAAGAGTTCGTGCCGTGGCCAAACCGCTGACACTTATAGCAGCGGCGTGGATTAGGCACGTAGGGTCGGACCGGACATCTAACGAAGCCTGCGTTGACCGACTCAGGAAGCGTTGAGCGGTCAAACGTCAAGATGATGTGTTTGGTAGGAATGATTTGATCGTTTCGGCGTATGGTTATTCGCCTCACTGCCGTCACGCCCTGATCATGGAGGCCCTCGAGCAGATTGGCTTCAGTTTCACTTATAAGATCTGGATCAGAGATCACGCCTTGGCAGCTATTAAGGCTGCGATGAGGTGTGATCTTGATGTCAACATTGACCATGCGCGTTTGTGAAAGGAGGTTTGCGGACTGCTGTTTGTTGTCTACCTCAATCAAAAGTTCTCCCGTTTTCAGTTTCTTAGCCTTGTACGACTTTCCAACAAGGCTTTCAAGATACTTGGAGATTAGAAAGACGGACTGGGAAGTGATTGGTTTTGTTTTGTCAACAGATTCCATGATCAGAAAGCGCGAGAAATTATCGGGCTTGGGAGCGAGATTGATTGCAACGCAGGAAAAGGTAACTTCGGTGCGGCCCCTTTTCGGGGGCCGATCACGTCCTGGGGGGGGGGTTTGGAAAATGCCATATGATACATTGGAAAGCAGGGAGACGGGGGTACTTTCTTCTTTGACCTTACCCTGGTAGCCAAAGAGGTCCCGGAGCTCCCTGCCTGGTGAACAGACAGGGAGCCCATCCGCCGGAGCTTGACCTGGGCTCCGACGGCCACCGTTCGTGGTTTCTAACCCTCCACCTATAAACACATTGCCACGGTTGGATCCAGCGTATGTTTGGGGGCTCGGGGTCCGCGGTATCGCCAGTACCGTCACCAAGATTGCTCAAGGTGCCCCGTGCGGGGTGTTGGCAAATAACCGTAGATGGAATGGACCGGGAAAAAGCCGCCTTCAAAACACCCGATGGTTTGTACCAGTTCAAAGTAATCCCATTCGGCCTCTGTAACACTGCAGCCTCATTCGAGAACATGATGGACTCGCTTCTCCGGCGCTTCAAGTGGGCCACCTGCCTCTGTTACCTGGATAACATTATCGTATTTTCTCCCTCATTAACTACCCACGCCGAATACCTCTCGGAAATTCTAACCCTTTTCCTACGCGCCGGGTTTCAGCTGAATTATTCCAAATGTCATTTCGGACGTCACCAAATCAGAATACTTGGACTTTTCCTCGATGCGGAGGGGGTTTATCGCGACCCTAATCAAGTTCTTGCAGTTCAGAACTTTCCAGCACCGCGGTAGATGAAAGACGTTGGAAAGTTTCTCGGTCTTTGTTCATATTTTCGACGCTTTATCAAGAACTTCGCTGATATTCCTTGACCCCTCACCAACATCTTAAAGAAAAACATTTAATTTTGGTGGAGTTCTAAGTACGCTGCCACTTTTACCAACCTCATCACGTACTCACTCACTCTTCGCATCTGGCACACATTGACCCTTCGCACCCACAGAAGTACGCACAGATTGCAGTACGTACGGAATCTGGGCTGTCTTGGCGCAGCTAAAGAATGGCTTTGAGTTGGTTATTGCCTATGCCAGCCGCCTTCTTCCCCCCCCTCAGAGCGCAACTACTCCAATACGCAACGAGAAGGCCTCGCCCTCATGTGGTCTGTCGCCACGTTTTGCCCTTATCTGTATGGCCGCTTATTACAGTCATAACAGACCGCCATGCACTGTGCTGGCTCTCTGCGCTAAAAGATTCGGTAGGCAGGTTAGGTCGATGGGCATTGCGCTTACAGGAATATACATTCAACGTCAAATACAAAACATGACGCTTGCACCAAGATGTCGAATGCTTGTATCACCATCTGGTCGACCCTCTTGGCACTGCTGACAATGACAACGCAGTCTTTCTGTGTGCTGTATCTGCGTGCTAGAACAGCGTTGAACCCATCATTACGATTGGTAATTGACATCACCACCTCTGCCTCACCCGACGCGTCGACGGAAGTATTTGTGCTCTGCGATAACATTTTGTATCGCCGCAATACCCGTCCTGACGAGCCAGCACTTTTGCTCGCGGTTCCTACCCATTTGCGCTCCACTGTATTCCATAATCTTCACGGCATGCCTACTGCTGGTCACCTCGGCATTTATAGCACGTATGAACGCCTACGCGAGCATTTTTTCTGGCCCGGCCTGTACCATTCCGGCCGCCTTTACGTCAGTTCTTGCGATCAGTGTTAGCACCGCAAGACACAAACATCGTTTTCCGAGGGAACACTACAGCCATTTGGCATCCAAGTAGAACCTTTTTGCAAGGTTGGCATAAACTTGCTTGGCCCTTTTCCCCAGTCGACATCGGGAAACAATTGGATTGCTATCGCCATGGATTACGCCACACACTACGCCATAGCGTGTGCTTTGCCGACTAGCTGTGCTACTGATCTGGCAGATTTCCTTCTGCATGACCTTATTCTCAAGCATGGGGCTCCACGTCAATTGCTCACCAACCGTGGTCATTGCTTTCTCTCACAAGAGCTTGACGACATCCTCTGATCTTCTTCTACTAAACGTAAGATAACTACAGCGTATCATCCCCAGACGAATGGACTTACCGAACGCTTAAATTGTACCTTGACCAATAGGCTTTCCAGCTACGTTTTCGATATAGCCGTGACTGGGACGCCTTCCTGAAGTATGTGACGTTTGCCTATTATTCGTCGCGGCATGATAACGGCTGGGGATTCGTCAGTCTACCTCCTTTATGGCAGTGAGCCCACCCTACCACTGGACACCTTTGTGCCTATGTCGGCGGCCAACCATCAGTGCGATCTGAGTACGGCAGGGACGTATTGCTCGCGCTGACCATGCTAGGCAGATTTTCCGAAACCGGCTTTGTTCCTCTCAAGCTGACCCGAAAAAGATTTATGACTGAAGACATCGGGTGGCGCATTTCGCTCCGGGATCCCTTGTCCTCTTTAGAAACCTACCCGCTGTATCAGATTTCTGAATTACTTCTGCCCGCTACTGTGGTCCCTTTTGCGTCTTGGGCCAAGTTACCGACGTAACCTACGAGATATCCCCCGTGGCGTCGACACCGTGGAGTCACGCTACTTATAGAGACATTTTATAAGTTGTACGAATGAAGCCATATTTTCCGCCGGATGCTGTAACCTTATAGCGCCGCGACGGCGCTCGATCCCCCGCAGAATAAGGACACGAGGCACCGACAGGCTACTAACAAACTATGTGGTTATAGGGGGGGGGGGGGTTGTGCGACAATTTCCCGTGGAAGAAGAGTACGAGGTTTGATAGTTGTACTTCCCTCAGTGTGTACTAGCAGCACCCAGCCTCTTGCGTTTTGAATATTGCAAACACATTTTTCTATCGTATTATCGCCTCGTAACAATATATACACGGATGAAGCCATGTCCGCAAAGTGTGGCAAAAGAAAACATGCACGCACCTCGACAGGGTCACTGCCATGGACGTATATCTTGCACCAGAATGGCGAGCTGGACTAGCTGGTATATATGCATAACTAAATGTTCAAAAAGCGCACCACCAAAAAACTCTTCCTGTTGTCATGCTCGCTTGTTTTGTTAGGCCTACAGTTGTAGGTGAAGTATACGTTGTACAGCAGTAAGGATCCAAGTAGTGAAAAAATTTTTTACTGCGCACAATCACATTCAAACGTAGTCTTCGACTAATTAAAATCTATGCCAATTTCCCCGTTGGCACTGTATTCGAATTGCCGAGGTACGAATTCGATAGCAATCAGTTGTTTAGGCAGGCTTTCAATAAATTAGGTGCATTTTGCTTATGCTCTTTCAGCGGGCTTTACGTGTTCAAGCAAACAACGGCCACGTGACAGTGATGGCTGGTGAATTGCTTAAAAACCTGGTGGGAATGAAATCAAACTAGCAGATCCCCCCACTCCCTTTGGCTGCTACTGTACCTACTATACCCTCATCCCAAGCAAGCTGAATATTTTTCAATCCAACTACGCATCAATGCACAGTAAATGAGGCCACATAAGAACACCAACCCCAGAATTCCCACAGTGCCGTGCAGGGTGGGGCATAAGAAAGCATGGGCTTGCAACTGAAGCTTCATTGAGAAAACAAGTTTTAACAAATCTTTGTCTCAGTAATGCAGAACAATCAAAATATATGGACTTGAGTGCTGGGTGGCATTTAGGCATCAAACATGACTGGCAGACGGAACAACCAGGACGCAAACAAGATGCGCGTTAAGTAAAACATCATACCCGGAATCTTCATTTGATACGAGATCAATTTTACCGCACCCAGCAGGCTTTGTTTCTTGCATGGCTGAGATGACTTGACTCTATAGCATGCTATTCGGGGAATGTCTCCCAAGTAAAAATTGGCAGTCAGTCTTGTTCCGATTTCTGTGTTACATTCGCACTTCAGCGCTAGACATAAAAGAGACACCAACTTATGCGAATACAACGTTCCGATATTCAGCAGAACGGTGTGCTGAAAATAAAAATTTTACAGTTGCACTCTTTCAAGCTGCTATGCTAAAATGCTGAAGGGCTGAAAGTGAGTACCATCACAGAATTTTTGTCATTCTACAGTTTCTCCCCCCAAATCGCAAAAATATATACACACAGGGTGTAAAAATAGAAATGCCTGCCACTTGAATTCCTTACATCACTGCCGCGCATCAGGGCTTCCCCGTCCTGGTGAACACTCGATCGTTTTTTTTCCAGACTGTACAAAAGGCGCCTTCTATGCTGCGAATACAAGCAATCCCGAAGACACTTCTAAGGCGTTGTGCCTTTACGCACGAGTGGGAAATGAGGCTGCGCTAAAAAATATGAACAAAACATCTACACAGCTATGCCACTGTGGCAAATCAGCATTGCGTCGCGAGTAGAAACAACGGGTCTAGAGTGAGGGCGCGAGATGATGTTCACTTTAGGTGGTGTTGCCATTCCCATCGGATGTTACCCGCTTTATGTCTTTCTTGACTGAATAAAACTGAGTTACCGTTCACCACTCTCTCCTATCTGCTCTTCTTGTTATGTACTCGTATACGTGCGCTGTTAATCCATTGAACATCGCGTTGCCAACAACTGTTTTTGTTGGGGCACGCTTCACACGAGTTTAAACTTCGGCTGGTTAGTATAGACATTCGAGAGAAACCAGAAGCCAACGAAGCGGACGGGGCGTAAACTAAAGAAACAAAGCGGAAATGTTTATCTACTTATCGTTCCGACCCGTATCTAACACTACCGCTTTCTTTCGAAGGCACGTTTTACACAACACCACCAACATAATACAACCTACATGCCCTTTAAACGCATATACTGGCAAAAAAATAAACCGCGATATTTCATTAGCAATGACATTGAGATGCACAATACTCACAACAGGAAGGCGATGAACAAGGTGGAGACGGCAATGGTCTAAAAAGTGTTGCTTTCGGTGACAACTGTCGTCGTGTTGTCCGCTCGTTGAGTTGTTGAAGACGAATTGTGCGTACAGGAGAATTCACTCGGCTGCATACAGTCTTCATTCATTTACAGTTTTAAAAGTAGGCATGTGAGTAAAATTCAATGCTCTCAACCTGTTAGACTATTTAACTGAACTGTGCAGAACACTCCTGAGAGTTTCTCGTCGCTCTCCGAAAGTCATGACCAGTGGATTAGATTGGCTCATTCGATCAGGATTTATAGCATCGTCCTTATTTTCTCGTCACTAAACAACATATCAAACAATGCACTTTTCAACTGTTCAATCTATAACGTTAGTACACATTTTTTTGTACTTTAAATACTTTTTATCTCAAAAACGGGAGACATTTATTCCCCACTTCGGGTATTGCGGGTATAATAAACTAATTGGCGCTTATGGCTCTGATACAAATAAAAAAAGATTGTTGATCGCGAACCTCAAGCTTTAAATAAAATCCGTTCTTTTATATTCCTTTACAACAAAGCCCACCCAAACATGTGGGTCAAAAAATTCTTTAACAAAGTGGCACCTGTAACGGTTTTGGTTTTTCACACCCCTGCGTAGTCACTGCGAACGCTTCCGAGACATAATTGCTTGCGATATTTCACTCATTTCGCCACCAAGGGTATTGTGGCTATGGAGCGATATTGTGGCTATGGAGACTATGGTGTTATGAAGCCCCATACGGCACCCCAAGCAGCGCGATCACACTAGCTGCCATCAAGATGAACACTGATATTTCTTCTTGCTGTTCTCGTATTTTCTGAATAACCAGCGTAAAACAGGACTCGCAGGAACTAGAAAAACGCGATCGGGTATAAAATACACCTGATTTCTTCGTTTTGGTTCCGTCATCAAGCTTTATATATGCACCCACACACTAACGTAGGCTGGTCTTTTGTCTTTGCGAAACCTTTGCTGGGCGGAACGCAATACACGGTGGCGCGCTCATGCATTGCAGCGCAAGCGAGAAATAATCTGGTATTGGTTTCCTGGTGTCTCAATTATTCGCAGTTTTGTGCTTGCTCATGGGTAATGTTTTCCTGTCCCTTAACCTTGAACTAGTTCCGTTATTACTTGCGATAACAATATTGATTAAAATTATACATTTTATCAATAAAGCTTAAGAATTATTTATTTGCGCAAAATCCTATTTTTAATAAAAGTACTCCTGAAAAGAATATAAAACATGTAAATAATACCAAAAATTGCAGCTTTTCGGCGCCTGTTACCGTTTTTAAGGCACTCTTACCAGATCACACGAATACAAGCCAAGCCCACACATCAGTGTAGACTTGTTTTCTGTGTGAAATACTCTGGGCTTTCCATTTTCACTTCCCGAAGCATCATTAGAAAAGCGTAAATGCCCAAATGTATATATTTTTACAATTTTTTCAAAAATCTTTTTGTTAGACAGAAAAAGAATAAAATATTTTCTCACTAAAATAAAATGAAGATGTTCTATTCGCCTAAATCTTGAATTGCAAATTTGGGTAGCCGAACATACGCAAAGGGCGCAAATTCAAACAGAAGCGAAGGCGCGCTGGTTGTATGCTTGATATCTCATGGTATTATGTGTGTATCAGTTTAATTAAAAAAAATATTGTATAAAGCTTGATTGAATGATTGTAGAATTTAACGCTAAAATACAGCGCAGCGGATGAGGCGCACCGTAGTGGAGGGCTCCGGATTAGTTTTTACCATCTGGGGACCTTTACCGTGCGCCGAAATGTCGTGCACACGGGCGTTTTTGCTTTTCGTCTCCATCAGAACAGCTGCCGCCGCGGCCGGTATATCGAACCCGCGACCTCGTGCTCAGCGGCGCAACGCTAACGCTTAAAGCTAACGTCTTACTTTATAAACCAATACTAAGCACGTGCATTTCCTATCCCAGCGGCCTATTAAGACTCGCGAACTACCCCGACTTCAGCACACCATTTTATTTTTTTTTTCAGGGAAGTGCGCTTGCGTCATTATCGGCTCCTTTTGTTTTTATAATCTGTGAAACGCACGTCTATGATGTTTAGCAATGTAAATTTTTCTACTAATAATTAAGGCGCACATAAACACCTTTTTTTGTGGCAGCATATACATCCAGCCAGGTGAATTGGATGAGCCCAATACCGGGTGTGCATGCCGTCTTCACATCCCTTACCACAAAATGTTTGTTTCACCTCTTAAATATGCAACCAATCCAGTTTGTGTCCCAAAATATTTCAGTATTGGGCCCAAGCTAAACAGTGGTGCACAGTTAAAAACTTTACCACACATGCGGAACAATTTCCAGGAAAAGGAGCTTTCGAAAGTGGTGTTTTTTCGGATGCTCCAGAAGTGGGATAGTAAACCTAAGGAATCAAATTAACTCTAAGAAATCATAAATGCTCAGAAGTTACAAAATCATAAAGTAACTGCCACCTAAAGGTGTGCTAATTTTTAAATTCAGCCATGCTTTTTTCAAGCAGGTTATTTCACCTGACTTCGAGCGCGTAGGTTCGGCTGGGTGATCCTAGAATTACTTTATAAACATGCCAGTGCGTTTTTTTTTCACAAAAACATGAATAGACATCAAAAAATTTCCCCGCATTTCCCCGAGGGGAAGAATGTGAAAGTGCGAATGCACGAGTTGAATTTGCGCGGTTCGGTAATGTTCGCGAAAAAGAGATCACACACACACACACAACTACAAAGAAAGAAAGATGCATTTATTCACAGACACCTATTTGTGTTGTCGTTGTACTTGATTGCAAGAGCGGATCTCAGCTTTGAAATTTCGTGTCAGTACTCCTTTAAGCGGGTGCATTAGCCCTTCTCACGCCCGATTCCTGGCCAGTCCCCCACGTGGGTATGTGCCATGCACAGACACCTATTTGTGTGGTCGTTGTACTTGATTGCTAGAGCGGATCTCAGCTTTGAAATTTCGTGTCAGTACTCCTTTAGGCGGGTGCATTAGCCCTTCTCATGCCCGATTCCTGGCCAATCCCCCACGTGGGTATGTGCCTTGTCAGCGGCCAGGCAGCACGCGCCCATCTCCCCAAGGTGCCAAGGAAGACGAGGAGATTCCTGGCCAATGCCCCACGTGGGTATGTGCCATCTCCCCCTGTTGCCAAGAAAGACGAGGAGCGTGCGCACCCGCAGCTGTTGCTATGTGGACGGACGGCGGTCAACGGAATTCAGGGTCGCTTATAAAGTGCATTCGCACTTAAAATGCATTTTGATATTTGTAACTAAAACTTCGGGTCTTTTCACTGCCAGGCTGTTTCATAAGCTCTGGGTAGCGGCGCCAACGAAGAGACAAAATACCCAAAAAATGCCACCGCACGTAAGCGGGCATTTCGTGAAGAGCGCATACCATAATACATGCTTTTGTAGGCTTACGCCACTTGAGGGGCTCACAAAAACAGAAAAGAAATTACCGTGTGTACGTGAGCGTGAGCCTCGGGACGAGCACCCGTGATCATCGAAAGCTGCCCTTCGAGACCACTCTGCCCAGCATTTACCACGTGATTTCTCGCGTGCTATTCTACCCGCCGGCTCACGTACGCTCGCGCCGGAAGTGGGCAGCACCGAACAGCTCGTGCTGCGAACGCCGAGTTCGCAAAATCAGTAGCCGCCGTTTCGAGCGCTTGCTAACGCAGTCCACCTAGTTAAATATGTAATATCCAACTGACGAATTTTTTGTTAACGCATGTGGCTGAATATTGTCACCATTAATTTGTCAGGCCAGCATTTGTGTTTTCATTACTCAGGTATAACGACCAAGTAAAATGGTGGTTTAATCGAAGGAAAGCACCTAATGAGCATCAAGTATTCTTCACGCATATTTTGAGTATAGTTATTTATTACGTCCTCCACATTTATATTTCCATAAAACAGTATTAGCGGATTACAAAACTCTCTCGAAATCCCTCCGGACAATACCCATACAAAACACCAAACCCCTTGGTTACCTTAAATCAATATGCCTTCGGGGAGTTTGAAAATAAGGTACAGCAAACATTGCTAAATTATTTATTACTGCGATAAACACGTACAAAGTAAAAAAAACTGACATCCCAGCAACATCCAACCACGTCAGCAAAATATGTCTCATTGGCATCCACCAACAAAGCAGCAGCAATATCTAGAGTACTTGTATGGCTTAGTCGAAAAACCGTCCGAATATAACGCACCAGCAACATTATCTTAACATTGAAATTTTCTCATAAAAATATGTCCAATAGAGAAACTGCAGGGACGTAGATCTTCATATCTGTTTGGGACGTCGCAGAGATGCTACTCGTTTGCGGCGTTTCCACTGCATTACTGCCAGCACCGATTTGTACCCAATCAATGTCAGTTTATAAACTTCTTTTGGCCGGAAGCCGTGGTCGGGATGGTTAGGGATTGTCCGGTGGTGTTTTGTCTTCTCTATAGTTACGATTGTCAAAGAAATGACAGTTGGCAGTGCCGGGAGACTGATTAGGTCCTTGAAGGGCGTGTACAAGAATGATCAATTTTTTAGCAGCGGGGTGTTAAGGGATGTCGGAGGCTCCTTAGAGCACATTATAGTTACAATATTTTCTGTTTGTAACTATTAGTACATCGCTCTCGACAGTCATGCAGCATTAAAAAAATTGCCAGAAGGTGACTGCTTTTGCGAACACGGCTGCAATGAGAACAACTCACCGAAAGGGCATATGAGTTCACGTTCCTGCTGACCTATGAATCATAGGTAAGACCCTGCTTACCTACATATCATAGGTAAGACCTCCGCATAGATCAGTAACGAGGTGCGTAGGATGACTGAAATATACTGAATTCCAAAAATTGTCTCTGAAAGTTTCTGTTTGTGGTTAAATCTGTACGATGCGAAAAAGGTGATTTGTTATTCAGGGAGTGTACTGAAAGAATACGCTTGCACTCACATGTTTTGCCCCCAAGCACTGAAGGTTAGCTGATGAACCTTTACTAGCCGAAACAGAATTTCAATACATGTGTCACTTAGGAGGCTGGTGTGCAATATGCGGATGAGATTGCTTGTATAATCCTGGTCGTTGCAGCGTAATTGTATCTACCTTTTAATTCAGTAGCGTGCTGTTGGTCCTGAGCGTTTAATATTTTTTGGCATTTTTTTGCGCAACCCCATACATCATGTGCTAAACCGAGGTAGTTGCCTCAGGCGACGGGAAGAAAATATTTAAAAACTCTATATACCTATCGTTGACACCAATCACTGCGTTTAATTTTATATGAGGACACATTCTATTGTGCTACTACCAAAGAAATATATTTTTATACTTATTAAAAATCTATCGGAAAATTTATGCCAACGATATTTTTAGCAATTATGCAATGTGGCACCATTTGTCGTTAACCGAAAAGCCTGCAGTGGCAACCAATCCATGGATACGAGAACAACGGTGTACGAGAGAGGCGATCGCAAGCAGAAGATTGAACCGAAGTCAGTCGGCTAACTTTCTTTTTGTTTAAATACGTAGCCGAAGGTGCTTTTGAATCAGTCTCACAGACGTTTTTGAATTATTCATGGAAAACCAACGGCGGCTGTGCTTAGAGAACGAGGAAAAACCAGCGGATGTTCAGGGTATCATTCACTGTAAACGGGAACTAGGCAGAAATGGTGTTTTTAAGAAGCGGTGTGACTCGGACACTCCCTACAGGAAAACATTATTTCCCTATACATGGCGTAAATATATATAACCCGTATTTTTATTCTAGTAGCCAATATGAGGAGTAGAAAAAAGAATAGAAAACCTTTCTACATCCCGATTCTAATGAAGACTTGCTAGGTCTCCTAGCAAGCCAGCAAAATATCACGAGATTTAGTAAATGAGAGAAGCCGAAGGGCGCCGGGTCAGTCTTGTGTTATTTCCGTGTATCAGCACTAAATGTAACAGCACTTCAACCGTGGCATAATGCTAATTATAACGAGAGAGCCGAATGCAACGATTGCATGAAGCTACAAAACCGAGAGATGTTTAAGGCAGCGCTATCACAGGGACGTACCGTGGCCTTGCGCTTCAATGTGTTTGTTTAGGCCAAACTCTCCTGCTAACAGAGATACAGTGCTCGCCGTTGCGACAATTGCAATAACCGTCTGCTCCACTTGCACATATAGCCTATTGAATTCCCGTGCCACCACGCCAATCCACTCTACTGTAGCGACTCGACTTGCCGTCCCGGCACAACTGCACGACTTGACATTGAATCTCGGATGTAAAAAACGAAGAGCGGTTGGTGACTCGGTACCGTCGGAGCTTCAAGCCTCGCCTTGGGTCATCGTTTTTTGCCAATAGGCGGAAACATTTTCATGGGCTCCTCTCAAAAGAGGAACGGCAGCTAATAGCATTTGGATACGGCGACAGCTGTGGACACCTTGCTGTTAAGTCGTCGGCCATCAGTCGATGTGTTCTGCAGAAGTTTTGAATAGGAAAACTGCGAAGTCCCCCATGCTGCACACAGCACGTACACGCCCACCACGTACACGCACAAGAAAACAGTGCCCGCGGTCGTTTTAATTTATGCGTTTGCTGGTTTTAGGCGCATGCATTAGCGTTCTATTGTATGCTGGTTCATAACAGGGCATTCGAAATAACATCGTTGGTAGTTCGTGTTGTCGTTTCAAAGCAACCTGAGGGTTGCTTGATTTGGGCGATCATCAGCGAAGTCAGACGAAAGCTGGCAGGAAGGTAGATGGCATCGGGGAAGATGGTACTGTTATTTCAAGGAAAGCGTCTTGCAAGACAAGAAAAGGAACGCAACCCGCCTGGGTTTCTCCACACTTCTGGACAGTGCCAATACACAAGTATTAAAGAGACGCTATGTGCCCATCCAACGAATAAATGCACATAGTGTGGTCCATGACAGCGACGTGGTTTGAACCCGAAATGATTTTATTTCGTTCCGGATTATTATGAGTGGTCGGTAAACAATGGGGACATGCCGTTACACCGCTTAGGTCATGCAATTATAAAAAATTGTCATCCGCCTATCAAATCAGCTGCCAGTCCACTTATTGGAGAGACCATTGCAAATACGCCGAGATGTCTATTGTGTGTCAATGACCGGTTAACACACAATCCCTTGGGGAGGAAATAAGTATCAGCATAAGCAATACACCTTTC
Source organism: Haemaphysalis longicornis (assembly GCA_013339765.2). Classification (NCBI taxonomy): domain Eukaryota; kingdom Metazoa; phylum Arthropoda; class Arachnida; order Ixodida; family Ixodidae; genus Haemaphysalis; species Haemaphysalis longicornis. The sequence continues at coordinate 4,989,730 of CM023454.1, read as the reverse complement.
TAAGGCTGGTAAAGCAACATTTAACTACATTATATTAGCTCCATGTCCATTAGTAGAAAGATACCTTTTATTTTAAAAAAAATCTTCATCGGCGAATTTGTCCACTCTTGCTTTGCAATAAATACAACGTGAATAAGAAGAGTTCTTCAGGCATATATTATATCGAAGCTGATCAATGGGAAAACAGGTCCACCACATGCCACCGCAAAGAATTCACTGCTCACACAAGAAGGCTTTACCTGGTTCTACAATAAACAGCATTTAAAAAAGGCGATTAGAATGGAGAAAATCACCCGCCACCATGTCCCGGTGGGTATGGTGTTGTGCTGCGAGTTTGTCTTTACTACCGCTAAGGCCACATCAATCAAAACAAAAATGTATTGCCATGCGGCTAAAGAAAAGAGCGTGTTTGACCCACATGACGCAATTTGGCTGTGTATAAAAAGGGAAATCAAGTTTTTTAGAATTGCAATGTACGCATTCTGGTTTGCAGCAACTCTCTCTTAATCAAGAGTAAGATCATGGACAAAACAACTTGAATCATCTGACACTATATTTCGACATGAAGCCTAGAGCTACAGAAAAAAATATACTGTGGTTTTGCGTGACAGAAGCTCACAAACTCACGTTAAATTGACAAAGGCAGGTGTTTGGAACCCGTAGCGTGTATAAGTTTGCAAGCATAACTTTTCAATTTGAACTTTTTTTGACGTTGAATCATAAGTAATTTACTGCCATCAGCTGTGTAGCGGCTGCAGCTATATTAAAACCTCTGCAACAGTCTCGCTTGCCGCTCGTGTGAAGAGACGCTTTACGGTGACTGTCGGGTAGGTCGGGATCCATCTTCGGTTGTTATTCAGTGCTTCACCAGAGGTGTCTGACGTAGTTTTGAGTTCGACAAAAAAAACACTCTGTAGCGTTGCAGCAAATCCCATACTATCTTTTGTTCATCTTGCGATAACACCGGATTCACGTCGAAGGGATTCGGAAGCTTGAAGGTCTCTTCGGGTGCGCGTTCAAAGTCGGCCACCGCGATCACGTCACTTGCTTATTGCGTTTCTTCGAGGTACACAATTGCAGCGCCCCCGTTTAAATGCTGGTATTCTTCGCTGAAATTAGCGACCAAAACTTGGGACTGGTGTTGCGTAAAACGCGCAATGCCTCCTGCAACAGAGACACCGCGGTCGAGGAGCAACCTTTGGTCACTCTCCAAGATAGCGTTGACGTCAGGAACAGCATTTTCACAGTAGACGGTGATCATCAAGCTTGCCGGGGTGGCAGTGTGACATGATCATCGGCGATCCTAAAGCAGCACGGTGTTCGGGGTTCGGTTCTGGCGTCATCAAGTCTTCGGAGGAAACAGTGTTGGACTTGGTCTGTAGATCAATTATTGCACCGTTTTCTGCCAAAAAGTCCGTTCCAAAAATTACGTCGGGGGAGCACTTGGTAAAATGACGAACGTCGCAGGGTACGTTGTGCCGTCTAGAGTGACGCGTGATGTGCACGTTCCACTTGGCGTCACGAGGTGGCCTCCTGCTGTGCGAATGTGCGGACTGTCCCATTTGGTCATAACTTTCTTCAGCTTAGACGGAAAAGGTCCGCTCATGACCGAGTAGTCGGCACACGTGTCTATGAGGGCGACTACTTCAAAGCCGTCGACGGACAGCTGAACGTCGGACGCTGCCTTCTTCGAGTTCCGGGTGCGTCGTGGCATCGTATCTCAGCTTCTGCGTGTTGATGGTCGGGCACTGTGCGTCATGGCCTTCGTTGTATTCTCCTCGGGAGGTTCGGTAATGTCGGGTACACGTCGCGCCGTTTTGCTGTCGTCGTGGTCGGGAGACGCGTCAGGGTTAGATTGGCTCGTAGGTGTCGGGGCATGTCTTGCACCATGGTCTTCAGCGAGTCGCTGCGTCGTTGGAGGGTTTTCATTTTTCCACCGTTGTGCAACTTTACCTCCCAAAGTTGCTGCTTTTAGTTTCCCTCGTGTGGGCTGGGGGACCGTCCACGTGAGAAGTCAGCAGTGCTGCGGTGGTTCGGTGACTGGTACGGGTAGGGCGACAATGAACGATTGAAGCGGGCTGGTCCTCGGTTGGTGTTGGAGAGGTATTCTTCGATCTCAGCACGGCGCTCGCCGTATCGGGGGGGGGGGGGGTGGGGCGTCGACGGAGAACCCTCGCAAACCGAGCCTTTTGTAAGGACAGCTACGGTAGATGTGGTCGGCCTCTCCACAGTGGTAGCACAGCGGGCGATTATCGGGCGTTCGCCACACGTCGGTCTTCCTTGGCGTCTGGTATTGGTCTACAGGGCGTCGGGCGTGTGGCATTGGACGGTGGTATGGCTCGGTCTCTTGACGATGGGTTGGAGAAGGGCGGGGGTGACGAACAGCCGAGGAGTAGGTTATGGCTTGTGGTTCGCGGGGTGCTTCCGAGGGCGTAGAAGTTCCCCCTGCGTTTCGGACTTCTCGAATTACGTCGGTCAGGGTAGCCTCTTGAGGTTGTGGCGTCATTAGAAAAAGCTTCGAAATTCCTCCCTCACCACTGCTCGGAATGTCTCTTGCAATGTATCGGAGCTTCCAGTTGCAGCACCGATGGAACAGCGCGTCGAGAGGGTTGTCGTACTGCCTCGTTCGAATTTCTAGCGTCTTCTCCATCGCGGCCGCCTCAGAAACAAATTTCGCTACCGTCTTCGGCGGGTTACGGACTAGACAAGCAAACAGCTCTTCCTTCATTCCTCGCATTAGAAACCTGAGCTTCTTTTCTTCGGTCATTTTGGGGTCCGCCTGGTGAAATATTAGCTTCATCTCCTCAACGAAGATTACGACCCCTTCGTTGGGGTGCTGCGTTCGAGTTTCAAGCAAAAGCGCAGCACACTCTTTTCTCACCACGGTAGTGAAGGTCTTAAGTAACTCCCTTTTGAATTGAGTCCAGTCGGTCAAAGAGTTCTCATTGTCCTCGAACCAAGTTCGAGTAGCATCTTCTAAGTAAAAGAACACATGCCGGAAAGTTTCTACGTAGTCTCACCTGTTGAAGATGGGGACGCGCTACAGCTTTTCCAACCATTTTTTCGGGGTCTTCAGCGGGGGCTCCACGGAACGACGGCGGTTCTCGGGGCTGCTGCAGGATGATTGGCGACGTTGTTTCTAGCACCATGGTGTTAATTTCAGCGTTCCTTCACTTGGGCCGTTCTGGCAGAAGACCAAAACTCGGGTAGCAATCCTTGCAGTGGGCGGATTTCTCTGGTTGGATTGACTTGGCAGCTTCCAGATATCGTAGAGAGCGTAAAGGCTTAGTATCCCGCCCCTTGACCATATATCACGAAGCCATGGAGAACGCAGGTGTCCTAAAGGAGAAACAAGTTTGTTGGAGCGATCTTGTGCTCCCGTAACAACTCAAAAGAATACCGAGGCGGCGAAGCAGGGGCCAACAAAGTGACTAGCACAGGCGGGTGTCGTCGAATGAATGCCGCGGCGTCTGCTCTGCAGGCTTTTATCTTTCGGCGCAAGTGTTTCTGGAAAGTTCGACGCATATCCAGAACATTGTAGATCACAGAAGATTATTCTGGGCTAGTGATGTTAGGGCGAAACAGTGTGCTTATCTGAATGTGATAGCTTGTGTGGCATAAAAGTAAAGAATGTAAGAAGCGCTTCGTTTGGAACGCAGATAACACAGCCGGGCGTGGCCTGGCAGAAAAAACGAACAATAAATAAGCAAACCCATGCATGGTTCGTGGCAATATTTTCTCGTTTTAGTGTCTTTTTCGCAAGCAAAGTTCCCTTCGCAATCGGCTGCAGTTGTCCACTGATGCTGTTGGGGTGTACGCATATTGCCAGCTATGGTTCCTTGCGCCATTACTTTTTAGAGGGCTGTGGTGCTTTTTGCGCATTTTTTTCGGTTATACATTATGCAATACCCAAGGACGAACCAAAACTTTCAGACTTTCAAAACTTTCAGATCTGGGAAACCCGTAGATATAATCAGTTGTAACAACTTTCGGGTAGTTGCTTATTACGGCTATAAAATGATTGTACTTAATTACAAAAATCGCAATATTGTTGGTTATGGCTTGTTATAATTTTTAACCTTATATGCTTTTGTGTGAAAGGACAATTTTTTTCAGTTTTTATTTGGTCATTACCCAGAAATAAATTTGTGTTAAGAATGTCACACGCATTTTTTATTCATGCATGATAGTTTATACCTTTTATAAGTTATCAAAGTGCAAGAAAAGCAATCGAGCATGCATTTATTTTTGAAACCCAATCTACAGTGTAGGTTCAATTAAAAATAAAACAGAAGCCAAGAACTCGACAACAAGCTTTATAAAGTAATCATTTTTTTTCGAACTACCACCACAAATTTCAACCTTTCAATAAAGCTGTTTAATTGAGACCAACATACTGCGCTTATTTCCAACAAAGGCTCCAAAACGTTTTGTGAGGGCAAGAAGAAAAAAATCTTTGCGAGATTGAGTACTGCCTTGCTGGACAAAAGCATCCCTTGTGGGTTTGTAAAAGTTACCCAAGGAAGCTTTAAAATACTCCCATAAGGTCCTCAAACCTCTCTAACAATCCATTGTTATGAATAACATGCTTCGGGAAAACCCTCTAAAAGCAACCCCCATCTTGAATATATGGGCGCGGTTAAAGGGCTTCAACCTTCCTCTGAATGTCGGTAGGCGGCCATGAGAAATCCTCCAGACGGCATGCAGAACAGCTGTTTCACGATAGGAAATGCTAAACCCCAAAGAAAAAGTGCAAAACTGTGTCAGACAGCATTAGGTGATCAATACGAGACAAGCGCGCCCGTCCTTCACAAGTTGTGGATGCTACGGGGGTGCGTATAGGGCTATACCCACTACCAAAAAACAAAAAGGCAACGGCTCCAACGCCACGAAGCTCTGGCCACAAAAACAACCTGTTTGACCGCGGTATTTGTAAAACCAGGGACTCCTCTACAACCGTTTCCGGTCGGCTTCCCCGGCGCAGCCACAGACCACACATCCCTTTCTCTAAGCAGAAGCCAGATAAAAGTTCTGCCGATGATTTGATGAAATCTACGATTGGGAATGCACTAGATGTGTTCAGGTATTGAAGAAACCTGGAGAGCGAGGTTCTGTCAAGGTTACCACTGAGCAAGATGTATATGTTTTCGGTTTGAACTTGGGAATCGAGTGGAAAGGCAAGGCTTCAAAGAAACTGCATCTTAAGTCAGTGCCTACGCTGAACTACCGGGAAAGATATGACTGGGAACCGTCGGCAGACGGGATCATGATGAACAAACATAGCCCCAAGGTCCGACGAATGGCGAAGTCTTCGCGAAAGGAAAGACCGAAGATATGGAGAAGGATGAAAACATACATTAACTGGTTACGAATAAGAGACCGATCAAATATATTCGCCCCAAGACTAAGTTGCGGAACATTAAAATTTGGTGATATTACCTACAGCGGTTTTTCATTATCTCGCCTACATTAACTGCTGTCGGGCGGGAGAATGTTAGAACTTTCGATGCGACGAGAACGATGCAGAGACTGAGCTCAGCCTACGCAAAGACGATGAAGAAGAAGACGACGAGACGAGCCAATGAGATAGCTGCTTTGAAGGTGGTTCCCTGTACACAGTGTAAATATACTGGCTTTCTATCGATGACGGCCTCCTCCGTTGCTCCCTGGATGTTCTTTCACATGGTGTCGAAACCCGCGAAAAAGGCCATATGGGATTCGGAGTCATCCCAAATTTGGCCTATTTTCAAGGAGGAACCCTAGATACCGACGAGGAACCGGCGTGATGGACTGAACCGGTGGTGGTACCCAAACATGAATGACGCGAAGAAGGGACGAGGTTGCAAGGGTCCCTCACCTTTCAACTATATTTTCGTATGGGTATAAGGGCGACTTCCTGAACGGTGATGTGAATTCCGCCGCTGTTTGCGCAATGCAAGATGCTTTAATTTTGAGGTGTGAAACAAACTAGTCTTGGCAGTACAATGCGGCCCAACGAACTTAAGAACAAAAGAGAAAAGGTGGCGCTATACTCTTGTGAACTACTCAGAAACGCCGAATCCGCATTACGGTTGCCGCAATTACGAGTGATGTTTGCTACATGCTGAAGTAATTCATGCACCAGCTACGATAAACTGAAGTTGACTTGGAATTTTTGAATGAGAAAATTGAACACTTGATGGACAACGAAATATTTACCAGGAATTAGCTACCAACGTCGAATATGAAGAGGAAATCACGCATGTAATAATCCGATTAAACTACCGCTTGAACGACAAGAATCATAAAACCACCGAACAGTGCAAGATCATCGGGGAATTGTATTCTTGGAAAAATTTCAGAGTTTCCTTCATTTAGAAGACCATGCTATGGCGCGCATTTCCAACTCTTGGTGAACCACCCTTCTTGCACGAACGTACGCCTCTATCGGATTTGTTTCCTCACAGAGAACGTCAGAATCTGATCCGTTCATTGGCTGTTTTTGAACTTCAAACGGAGGGCGCTCTACATTCGTGTGAATTTGACGAGTGCGCTAATGTGACTGCGAGTAAGATAACCGGCTCATCGACTCTAATAACGCTGGAAACAGCTGGGTAATGCGAATTCCTCGTACATGAGGCTGTCAATGTTCCACTGGCAATGATGAAAGTGCAATATAAGACGCACACATTATTGACCTACATATTAGCTATGCACGAAGCTGAAGAGCGGGATGAAGACGTTGGAAGATATAGAAGGAAGTTTGCCGGAGACCGTAGTCAGCAAGGCATTGTACAGAAACCAATGCACTACACACAATATTTGTAGAACAATACACCTGACAACGACAATGACATTTCTATAGTCCAGAGCTTCAGAAATAAGCGGCAGCTTCCAAAACACTAAATTGAGATCACCGCAAAGACACGTGAAGATCCCACGTCCGAGTACAAGACTGTCGAGAAGGGTTACAGATTTTCAAATAGGTACGTGCACCGCATCGACAGAATCCGCGTTTGCTCTCAAGACGGCCTTAGTGACAGTTTCGTCATCTGACTGCCTTACTGGATCTGACAGGAACGAACTTGATGTACTGAATGGACGTGCACTGACCAAACCTCCGTCGTGGCCGGGGATATGTTAAATCTGAATACTGATCACCGCGGAATTAATGACATTATCATCATCAGTGCCCGTTATCACTCGTGAGAAGCCCTCGCTCCAAATGCTTCGGCTTTCTCCATGCACCATCTTTTAACTAGAAGCACCTTCACATAGCCGAGACGTCTCGGCCCTTGGCGTTTTCCTATTTTTATAAGCAGTGCTGGCGGGAAAATGCCACTTCTAAAGTTCCAAACGGTCACAAACGAAGTAGAAGGAATCAGCGAATGTTCCCATGGCCGCTGTTCCAATAAATAATTGCAGGCAGTTCATGTATATGTTTCTGCATTGGACACCTCCCGTTCACCAAAAAATAGCGAATATTTTGCTGTAATATTTGAAAACTACTCCCACACTTTAAAAATATATACTTCCTAGAGGTTCTAAATCGCCGGTCCTCTAGTGACCCACCTTCTAGGTCATTTTAAGAACTTGCCATACGGAGGCTTTTCTACCTCCTGAAATCAGGTGTTTTTATGGAATAGAAAAGTGGGTTTTAGCTAGTTTTGAGGAATGCTTGGGGAGGCCTTAGGGAGTTAGAAAGGAGTATTTTTACTTTCTCAAAGGCGTTTTTAGGTGATGCTTGTGGAGTTTGTATCTGGGGAAGCCGGATATTCTAGCTTTATTCGGGGAGCATACATGTAACCTTGGGGTTGTTTTAGGGAGGTTTCAGAGAGTATTTTCATCTATTGATGAAGTTTTTGCCGACGTTTAGTGACTTTATTGGAGTATTTTATTGCTTTCTTGGGAAGCATTTACAAACCCAAAAGGGACGTTTTTGGCCCCTCACGGAGTATTGAGCCTGCGAAGAATTTTTTGGGGTACAAAAAACGTTTCGGAGCCTTTAGTGAAAGAACGAGCAGTATGTTAATCACCATCAAAAAGGTGAAAAAAAGGTTGACATTTGGAGTGGTATTTTAAGGTACAATGGTTGGCCTCTCAAAGCTCGGAATGGAGTACTTGAATTCTGTGTCTTGTTTCAAATAAACCAAATGTTAATTCCAATGTCAACATATACAACACTTCGAGGCTGTGGGCTCAATCAAAAAGCCGTGGCTCGGCTTGACAAAGAGAGTGCCCCGTACACGCGGCAATAAAGAACAAAACGCATGGCACATGTAAATGCCTCCAAATGTAAATGCCTGTAAATGCCTGTAACTGGAAAAATTGCAGTTTCTCATAAAGACATATAAGGTAAAAAATATAAGAAAGCGCAGCTAACAATATTATTAAGATTTCTTTATTATGTACAATCATTTCATAGACATCAAAAGCAACTGCACTACGGATGCAACCAAAACTGATTTTTTCTGAGGTCTTCCCACATGCCTGGGTACTTGAAAGTACTAAACCTCGTTAAAAAACATAAAAACTTGGGGTCTTCCTGGGGTGTTTCACATTCCTGGGGTATTTCACATGATTTATACAAACAATGCACGAAAAAGTCTCACCGCTATTTAAACAACACGGGTGCAAAGATACAAAACTGACTATATGCGTCCACGCCAACAGCATCAGAGGACAACTGCAGGCAGAATGCGAATGAAACTTCCCTTGTGAAAAAGCAACAAAAACAGAAAAAGACAGTCAGATAAAAAAGTGTTGGTGCAAAGACCTGCTAAATATTTTAAGAGTCCCCCAAATAAAACACAGGGCAGACACCATGACGAAACTGACATAAAATAACTGCAACAATATGATGTAATACCCAAAGCTTATATTCCAGGTTTGCTGTAAAGTTTAGACTGAATCAAGAATGCAGCAGTGCTTGATTAAATAACCTCTAAACATGGGTTGAAGACCTTGGGGAAATTGCCTTGTTCTGCATTAAAAAAAACTATGTTGCTGCTGCTGATGATGATGAAATACAGTAGAAGATGGTTCTTTGGACCTGAAGGGGACCAAAAACTAGTTCAAGCTAAGTGCAGTTCGAATTAAGAAGCTGGAGCTAGGACTGATGAGAGTTCAGCTTTTGATCACAGGCCTAACGTTGATCGAAGTTGATCGCAGGCCTAACGATCAGGAACTACAAAACCTGAAACAGCTTGAGCTGAACAATGGCAGCGCCTCCTGTGGAAGTCCATACACTCTACGGCATTCACCGGAGCACTGGCGCACTGGCTTAGCCAGGCAAGGGGGCTTTGCTCTAAGGGCACACCTCCGGTGCTCCTTGTGTATTCTGTCGGTGTCTAGTATATTTGGTGTGGTTTTGCAATGTATTGCGTTCACTGTGAGCCAAAGTTGATATATCCAATGAGCAGTGAAGTCGTGGGCTACAAGTTGGATCTGACCATTGCGAATACCATCTTGTGCGAATTATCTAGTGTTTTCTCCACAGAAATATACAGTTGAAGCACCGGAACAAGGACATCTATTTGAATTAACTTTAATTTTAAATTAGGCAATTTGCAACTAACCAGCTTTCACTCTGGCACAAAAGGGTTTTTAACAATGACAAGCTAGCAATAAAATGTTTTTGGCCGCCATTGCTGTGCATCAGTGGGGCATTCATGATCCTTGCAAGCAGCACCTCAGCTTGCAATTTTATCAAAAAATGTGATGTACGCGTGCACAAATGTAACTTGCAAACTTAGGTAGAGAAGTTCCCACCAAAACTTTTCGTGTGGTGCTTTTCTTGTTATAATGGGTGCCTCGCAGCCTCAACAAAATGTTAAATTGGTCGCTCGCAGCCTCAACAAATATTTACACTCTCGAGGAACAGGAACAGAAGTAGGAGTAGGAACAAGACCGTTCACTGTCATTACCTATCTACGCTGCCTACTCAGTATAAATATTGGCGACAATTTTGCAGCGACTTAGCAGCGACGGGAATTCAATTGACTGAGAATTCATGCAAGGTGGGTGAAATGTTTCCCGAAGCAGTCACAAGTTGGGTTGGTTGAGAGACCATTGTGTGTCAATGGCCAGTTAACACACAATCACTTGGGGGAACAACTATCAACATAAGCAATATTCCTGTCTCAGCTAATGAGGCAACCTCCCACTGCTTTATATTAGCTCCATGTCCCCATACTAGAAAGAAACCTTCCATTCTTGGAAAAATCTTTATCGTCGACTTTGTCCACTTCTTCTTTGCACTTAATACAACGTAATTAAGAAGGCTTCCTAATGCATACATTACCTGAAATCTGATCAATGGGTAAACAGGTCCACCGCATGCAACCGTAAACCATTATATTGCTCGCTTTTGAAACACTACCAGTTGCTACATTACACAGCATCTAAGAATGGCGAATTGACTTGAGAAAACCACCCGACACCATGGCTCCGTTGGTATGGCGTTGTGGTGCGAGTTTGTCTTTGCGATACTAGTAACTGACAACATAGTCGTGACAGTGGGTAAAATTTCGAAACTAGAAAGTGTAAATAAGTATAGAGGCGCAAAACTAAATGCAGGTAAAAAAACCCCATGAACAGCATACCCGCAGAAGGAAATAACCATCTGACATAAATTAGCTTACACAAACGGGGTATAACTGAGGGCAAATATTACCGTAGTCACTGGAATGTCAGAGGGCACTGTTTTTTAAAAGGGTGATTAAAAAGTAGGGGGCCCTTTTAAATTAAAAAGCGGCTTTCCTTCATTTATTTGAATTCAATGTCATTTCGCAGCAGAGGCTTCCAGCTTTCAGAATTAAAAGATTTATTTCTCTTACTGAAACGTCGAGGACATATCTGTTAATGTTGCCCACTGGCCTGTGCACAATGCCGATAAACTTCAAGAAAAACCTTTGTTCGCAGCACAATGGCGCCCACTAAGGGGTGCCACAGTGGTTATGAAGTGGAAGGGAGTCTTGTAGGCAAAGATAACTTCAAACCTCCAGGCACAGCGTGACTTCAGCATCGAGGATGAGTAATTGTGCCGTTGGTGGGCGCAGTGAAATCAACTTTTCAACTGCGCTGCCAAGCGAATGACCTTCAAAAGACCTCAGAAAGGTTGACACCACGGCGTGCAGAACGATGTCGCCGAATTTATACGGCCGCAAGAGAAGGTGAAATTGCTGTCGTGATTTGAAGCGCAACAAAAGCACACGGTATAAGAACAGAGTAGACGGGACAGGCGCTACCTCGTCTACCGGGTTCTTCGTCCGTGTGCTTTTGTTGCGCTTCAAATCATGGCAACTATTCACCAACTGGTCATGCAAGAAGTTCTTCTCTGGAATTCCTGTTTCGATGGAAATTGTACAGGTGAGGGGAAGCTAGACTGAAGACATTGAATTTGTTCGCGCGGACTCAGCTCAAGGCCACGAAGCGCTGGGTCACTAGTTTTGTGAAGGCGGTCGGCATCAGCATGTGACAGCAGACAAAACCTAGCCCCTTACATTAGGAAGCGGCTAGTCCCATTTCAACCCTTTTTTGGGAGTCAGTTTACAATTGAGGCTGGCCTAAATTCGAGTAAATGAGCTAACTTCTTCATTTATAAGAAGTTCACCACTACAAGCAGTAAAGAAAATAAAATAAAACCGTTCAAATGAAATTGCCACTTAACAGGAACTGCAAAGTGGTCGAGTTATGGAAACACTACAACCTCACAAGACATAAGCTTTCAGAATGCCAATTTTCAGAAAACCACTATGAAAGCAAAATGGGAGGTTTTTAAAGCAGCAAAACCACTAATACAATTGACAAGTTCGATTTTATGCCCTCAGGTGGGAGTTACAGTACTACTTTCACATAAGAGTCGTGAGACAAAGTTGAGGGAAAGCTTTCGAAATGCTTCCTCAGATAATCACTCCAAGTTCAAAGATAACAAGTCCATGCGAATCAATGCCAGCCTCAATTCTAGATAGACCGCTGAAATTTAAAAGGTGGGAAAATAGAAAAAGCTTACCTCGAATGCAAGCCAAATGAAAAAAAGCATTCCACTGGGTATAGAACATGCACTCTTTCTTCTGGTGCTTGTTGTACATGTTCAAATGCTCACTGGTCTTCGTCTTTTTCGTTGACATTGCTGTCATCATTGTCCCTGTCAACTTCCCACAGTGATGCAGTCACGCCCATCCAGTGCATTCAAGACGCTGCAGTTACGGAGGGCGCGCATAAGTAGCTCAGCCAAAATTTCACCCGGCGCTGCTTTTTGCGACTTAGGTGAGTGAAGCGTGCTTGACCCGCCTGGTGGGTGCGGGTTCTTGGCTTGCAGCGTAAATTATCGGTTGTGCAGCGTCTAGCAGTCATTGTAACACTTCCGCAGATTGTCCCTAAATGGCTTGTTGATTTACACCTCGAGCGGTTGAAGCTGGGTAATCATACTTCCGGGGAAATACCGCAATGTCTCTACCACCCGCTGTAAGCATTCATTTAGGGGCACCTGCAAAGTAACCATGATACAAGTGACAGGAGTCACACATTCAACTGCGGATCACACAGCGTTTTTGAACAGGATTTACCCAATCATTAGTGAGGGCACGACTTGTCCATGCACTTCCATGCGCTCCTACGACGTAATATAGGAGAACTTTTCCTGCTGGAACAGTGTTCGTGTAGAAATGTTTGAGGGCACCTACGTTAGCCTTTGGAAGTGCAATACAAACATGACGGTGGTGCGTTAATTCTCGCGGTCTGCAGTTTTTACTTTCACTTCGTTTCGCCCTTCTCATTCACTGTCTATGCCAAAGGCATACACAGGGCTCTCACTGGCCTTACTGATCTAACCAAGTATTTACTCATTTTCTAGTTCCTTTGTGATAACGAAGCACTGGAATGGGACTAGCTTTTCCTCGAAGTCAGCGCGTTTGTTTTTCCAAAAAGATGTCCGTCTCCACACGGTAATCCTGAACAGCTTCATTAAAAGAGTGACCCAAACACTGCTGCCTTTGAACGAAGTCCGCGCGATGCCTCAAGTTTTGCTATCTCCCTCGACTTCGGCGCAGTTATCTCTGCCCTCATAGCGTATAATTCTCTCTTTGCTTCCGGACATAGTTAGCGACATCATTCGTCACCTTCCGGTGTCGACAATTCTTGGGTCTGTAAAATCAATTTGCATGGCAGCACAGCTAAAAAGTCTGTTCAGCTCGGTCTGCCATCTTCTTATCGACGCTGCACTAGCACTGTGTATGGACATTGGACGTTTACTCCACATCCACAACTACCTTCTGCTTAAAAGCCGCGGGGTAGTGGCACTGCTTGTGGGCGCCATGGTGTTGCAAACACGGGCTCTTCGCGAGGTCTTGTGGCAGTGTAACCAAGCAAGCACGAAACGCCTAAAGCTTGTTTCACAGCGTTTCAAATAGCAAAATAGAGCCTGCAAGCCTGCAAGTTGCAAGATGGTAATGTCGAGATGGCGTTCAGTATCTAGTGGCCCCGCACGAGACACTGAGTATTCTTGGTGATGGCATAGACGAAACTGCGGAACCCGAGCCCCCATACTCACGCCGTAATCAACCATTGCTAGGAGTTGTAAGGTGAAGGGTAAATACCACAAACTGTGGCCGCCGAAGCCCACGTCCACCGTAGGCGAATGGGCTCCCTGTTTACGAGGCAGAGCGTTCCGGGACCTCTCTCGGTACCAGGGTAACCCGAGCGAAGTAACTATCCGGACCTCCTGCGTTATTGATGCTGTGTGGCATTTTCTAAATTCCCCAAACCAATGATCGGCCCCCTAAAGTGGACACACTGCAGTATCAGTTCCACACATTCTGAACATGACAATCGCAAAACCTGATAACTACCCCACTTCCTGATAAATTATTCTCGTGAACAAGCCAGACCTTCTGCTTTACAGTCCGTGTTCTTCATTTCTATGTTTTAAAAAGTAATATCAGTGGAATCCTATAAAGCTAAAAAGGAAAGAACCGTTGAAATTTTGTTCAAGGTACACAGTTAGCAGGAGGCCACAAAACTCCAGAAGCAGACCCGAATTGCCGATCTTGATGTCATGGTCACGCCGCATCCCAGACTCAGCAGCTCCCCGGGCGTGATCTCAGAGCCAGATCTAGCAAACGAGACAGAGGTCAATCTTCTTGAAGGCCTGGAAAGTGAAGGTGTGATGGCTGTCAGTCACAAACCATATTTTATGGTTTGCGCTAAGGTAGTACTCACTACGCTAAGGTAGTACCCACTAGACATATCCTGACATTTGATCTTTCCGTCCTTCCAGAACAAACCAATAATGGTTTCACATCAACCGGTGCTTCGTTTAAGCGTACATCTCGAATCTGCTTCGGTGTTTCAAGTGCCGCGCGTTTGGGAATGGTAGTAACTCGTGTCGGAGCCATAACCTGTGCCAAATGTGCCCAACATTACCATCCCATTGATATTTCTACCTCACACAACTCCTCGGCAATAACTGTGAGGCCCCACATGCGGTGTACACCAAGAAATCTGAGAATTTATAGCTTGAAAAGAAAATCAAGGTAATCTAACACATCATCATCCCGGAGGCGCAAAACAGGTTCGCATCTGTCCCCTTGGCGAGGTACGCTGACGCAGATCCCCGTTGGCGGAGCGGCATCTGGTTTCGGCGGCAACTCTGTACCGCGATTCGGATCTAGTCTCACCCCCGCTGCCATCGGGTTGCCTCCCGCGGCCCGTCCCGCAAGCACACAGCTCGCTGAGCAAGCAGCGGCAGTGGTGACAACGTCTGGTCCAGAGGCCGCTACATCCACGGCTTACTCTCTGCCGGCCAAGCCGCACACGCGGGAACAGGACGAGATGGAGACGGAGGCACCGGCGGCAGTTCCCACCTCCGGCGCACCGCATCTGCCACCCGGGGTGCTTCTGACGCCCTCGCGATCGCGGCTCCAACGAAGGGCACCGGTAAGGGTCCCAAGTCTAAGTACTAGGGCTAAGGTTCACAGCTCACCCTCATGACTTTGGATGACGACCCAGATGTCGAGCCGTTCAGGCTTGCACCCCAGCGAAAGGA
The DNA here is from genome assembly GCA_013339765.2 of Haemaphysalis longicornis. Classification (NCBI taxonomy): domain Eukaryota; kingdom Metazoa; phylum Arthropoda; class Arachnida; order Ixodida; family Ixodidae; genus Haemaphysalis; species Haemaphysalis longicornis. The sequence goes on along the minus strand of CM023454.1, from coordinate 4,974,705 downwards.
ACGAGCTGCGGCGTCCAGGTCTGTAGAGAAGGTGACAAAACTTCTTCCAAGAGTTCACGCCCAAAAGTCGACACATAAACACGCACATAACCCGTCGCTCTTGGCCTAAATATTGGGAGGAGAAAATATCTTGCAATGAAACCTAAAATTCCTTGTTGAAATGTTGACGACGTCTATGAGGGCTTGCATTTCAATCATCCAAATGTTATGTGTCTCAAAAGATACACATTTCAACTCTAGGCACATAAATTTCCTAAATAGTTACATGTTATATAGGCAGGACAGACACGGTAAAGCCACATTACCAGGAGTTGTGGCCATTATTGCCCAGAAATCCTTGGCGGTGCCACACTGTACAACTAAACACCATCCAAGAGGCTGTTGCCATTCGAATGACTGTCTTCAATAGGCTGATGACACTATGTTCTGTTTATATCCCTCTTGACTTCCAGCTCTGGTGCTCAGATTTCGAGAGCTTGGTAGATCACTCACCCGAACCTTTCATTTTGATAGGCGACCTGAATGTACATAGCTTTATTTGGGGTTTTGCTCGCACAGATGCCCGAGGTGGCCACAATGAGAAATTCTTAACATGGTCGGGAGCATGTCTTTTCAACCAGAAACACGCAATATATAATATTACATGACAGAACACGCATTCACACCTTGACGTAGCTATTGGATCGGCAGCTACTCATGTCTTGAGTGGGCGTGGGCACTGACCCATATAGTTTGGACCTCTTCCCCGCCACACTAACCTACGTAGGTGAAGTCCCAAGCAGCCCATCTTTCCTGAACAGTTTCCATAAATCAAGAACACACTGCAATACATATATAGACGCATTCAGACTACACTACATGTCCATAAGACACCTACACATTGAGCAGGCAACCCAACTACTAACGGCGCACATCCTCGACTCTGCCGAAAAGTTCATTCCCCACGCCTCTGGTACCCTGCGCAACCAGAGGAGTCCGTGGTGGAATGAAGAGTGCAGTCGGGCGGATGGGCCCAGTACAACGCGTGGGGTATCCTTCGTCGGTACCCCACGTCTGGAAACTTTCTTTTGTTCGGAAGGACAAAGGCGTTAGGAAAACGTGAGTGCCGTTAGGGAATACGAGGTAGTTGGCGTTCATTCATAAAATCAATAAACTCCCACAGACGCAAGAAAAGTATGGACACGAATACGCTAACTGACAGGATAAACAAACACACAGCCTGTCTCTGGTCAGCACACCAGGGGACACAACCGAAGACCAGCCCGACACAATCGCACAACACTTCCAACAGTTGTTCAGTTCAGAACACTACAAAAACACTTTCATGAAATACAAAACATCTAGTGAAAAGAAATCCTAGGACAACAATTCAAACCACTCTTATACCCTCTTTTACACTTCATAAGCTGAAGCTGACTCTCAGTACTTGTAAGCCATCAGCTCCAAGTGGAGACAACATTACGTAAAGTATCATACAGCACTTATATGCAGATACACTCGGAACACTTTTTCACATCTACAACAAAATATACCTTTCGGCGCACATTTCAACCTCTTGGAGGGGGCCATCGTAGTGGCTTTCAGAAGGACGAAAAGAATCCGTCTTCCTGTGCTAGATATCCTACCACCGCCCCAGCAAGCTGTCTGTACAAGCTGCTCGAGGAGATGATCAATAGGAGAAACGTGTACCTTTTGGAGTACAATGGTCTTCTAGAGAGCTGCCAGGCATACTTCAGGGCGGGGCGATCCACAAATTATCAACCAGATTCTTAGAGGCCTGCTTTGAGGATGCATTGATATTCAATACTGAGTGACGGTATAGTTTGATATTGAAAAGGCATATGATACGGCATTGCGCACGTCATTTGTAGAGAATTAAAAGCTTTTATATTTCAAGTGACATGCTGAACACCCTTTCTGGTTACATCTGTACACGAACATTCTGTGGCAGAGTTTCATCGGCACTACCAAATGTTCAGGTGCAGAAAAGCGGCGTGCCTCAAAGTGGCGTTTTGATCTGCTCTTTGCTTATTGTTAACATGAACTCGTCCTAAAGGCACTGCCGACCTTTATTCTTTGCCTGGTCAATGTAGATGATGTTCAAATATCTTTCAAATCATGTAACGTGTCCATATGTTGACCGCTAGGTCCAGCTTGAGGTAAACAAACTTTTTTCTATGCACCAGAAAACGGTTTAAGACTCATTCCTTCGGAAAACACCTGTCTTGTATTCTCAAAAAGGTGAGTCATCCGTCGGATCCTGACATAAAACTCAAAGGCGATTGAATTCCAGTAAAAAAAGAACACGATTTTTTAGGTGTGATGTTTGATAAAAACTCACATTATCCCTCCCATAAAAGGACTCAAAACTAGACTGCCTAAAATCAATGAATATTCTGAAAGTCCTATCCCACCAATCATACGGTGCAAATAAATTCTGCTTTGCATTTATAACACGGTGTAGAGTCCCGGCAGGACTACGGAAGTTTTGTTTATGGGGCAGCCGCGACAACAGCACTTAAAATGCTCCACCAAGAGCTTCCCTTGGGGCTTCGCATCTCTGGTAGCTCATTCTGTACTAGTCCTTTCACCAGTTTTTATACAGAGTGTGACAAATGGTGCTTAACGTACCAGCAAATTTATGTCGGCCTTTAATATGCCTGCAAAATGTCATCAATGAATCACCAACCCTTTAAACCGGTTTTTACATACCAAATAAACAGTTTTTACCAAATAAATTACCAAATAAACAGTTTTTAAACCGCCAATTCTTTTTATGCTCCCTTCTCGCAGAGAGGAAAGGACAGGGTGACTATTCATTCGGTCTCCTGAGATATATTGAGATAATCTCAGTCTATAATTGTAGCACCGTGAAATGTCCGTGCTGTACTGTGTGACTTGTCGTTCTTACAGTACAATAAAAACAGGACACCAAGAACTGGAATTTTGCAGTATTTCATGTTTTTGCAGAATAAATAGGGGCTGCAGAATTTTTCTGCGATGCTTCAAAAATGTTGACTGTGGTGTCTTCTCCTGTCTATAGACTTAATTTTGAAGCAGGTAGATCCATGTTTGTAAAGCCAAGTATTTTTTCTGCAGAAGCATGTGGCATTTTTCGGGTTGTGAGCCCCATAGTTTAACATCATATTTTAAATCCATCATCTATACCAATTCTCTGAGGTTTGTCTGTACCATTTCATCTGTAAAGTCATCGAAAAACCATGTCATTCATCTTGTGTTAAAATAGTTATGCTAACTTATTCTTCAAACCTTCAAACGTGTGTTGGGTGGCAGGTCACATTGTCATTGGCAGAAATGAACTGGCAAATGAAATGGCCGAGAGGGCTACACTCCGAAGAACAGTAAACATACCACTGTTTTGTAAACATACCACACATCAGACAGCAAGTCCGTAAAACTTCGCAAGCAGACTGGAGCAAACACAGAGACAACAAACTACTGGAAATAAAACCATTCTCGGGATCATATACAAGTGACTCACCCAACAGACACATTGAAGTTACCTTAGTTACGTTATAGATAATCCATGCACATGTAACACACGTGCACCTGCTGAATGGATCTCCAAGACCCCTGTGTAGCTAGTGGGGTGAGGTCCTATTCTGAACCCCCATCGTAATTCAACGAAAGGCACTCGAATTTACAAGACGCAAACGCATCAGATAATTCTACAGACAACCTAATAACTATATAGACAACCTACAAACATGAAGCGCTGTACGATCAGCTTGAGCTCTACATTCACCAAAGCTAATCCTCTCTTCTGCAGACCCCGAAACAGGTAGGAGGGACGCATGGGTTTTGTATTTCGAAGAAGGCCCAGATTGCGTGGTTTGTATTTTGACTTGGGCAACAATAACCGTGACGCGCGCTTCGTACAAAATTGCACGCCATGCGAAGAAATGCAGACATTACACCTTGAAAATATAACCATGTGCTTCGTCCTTTATGGCAGAAGTTTCCTCTCAGAAACTACCAGTTTCCCCAGCCAACTTGCCATGCACGTCTTCTCCAGGTCGAGATTTATGCTCAGGTAGTTTCCAACGAACTTCTTTCAGTTGATGATTAAGAGGTGCCGAGGTTTATATATCGACTCCCCAGGAGAAATACCTTCTTACTTGGACATGTTCTATTCAGCTCCGAGTAGCTGCAGAAGTGACCTGCAGGTTCTAGCACATGGCTCGCCTGTGCTGCTGATGCGCAAAAGAACCCCTCGTCCGTATACGCCCGCACTCGCCATATCGCCTCCTCAATGACAAGGCCTCTTATGGCGTTTACACAGAAATCATCTGGCAGTGTGGCGCAAGGTACTCGGCGAAGAGCACTCTTGAGACCGAGCGCTCCTGACGCAATGATCTGTGTACTGAAATCGGGACCGTTTTAGGCAGGGCTGGTTGTAATTACTCTCTAACAAGTCTCAGCCGATCGAGCATTACGTCCTCAATCCCTAAGTGACGCACAATAGTAGGAACGTTAGGGAAATCCACTTGTTCGAAAGCTTTTGCTAAGTCCCTTTGAAACACTCCCAAAGATTAACGCACAGCGCAGCCGCATCGTCCGGGAATCTGATCTCGTGTTGTTTGATGATGATGCGTGGCTTTTGGAGTCATAGGTCTTATGGTTCCCTACCACGCCTCCTAGTGCTGCCTCAAGTCGTTCGGCCGGGTTCGTTGTGAGTATTCTGTAGTCAGCTGATAGTAGCGTGATGCGGAGGAAATCATTCACGCCTGAGGTTGAATATGGTAAAGATTTTTTGCTGATAGAACCAGATGCCTGCTTTGCATGTATCGTGCTACGAACTCCTCTTTCCATATGTCGTCGAAGACACTCGCTGAAAATGGGGCTAAGTTTTTTGCAGAAAGTTGAGTAGAACTCTGCGACGGCTTCATTTGAGCCTTGGCATTCATGTGATTCCAGGTTTTTAACGGTCTGCTGTACCTCAGAAGGTATTATGGGTGTATTTATTATTTCCCTAATATCACCTCATACTTACTTGATGTGTTGCCGTATTTTTCCTGGGGCGGATTCGGGATCTTTGTTCAAAAAAATAGTCGGAGAAAGTGGTGGAAGAAAGAAAAAAATCTTGTCCGCTCCCGGAAGCAAGAACACCGTTGTGCGCAATATCGTCGATGTTTTTTAAGCACAGCATTTCTTCTGGAATGCTCAAGAGCGTTTTGACTATTGTGACTTGTGCTCAACCTACAGTTCCCGACTGCAGACCAGGCTCCCCAGTACATCACTAACTTGTTTCCTTATTATTGTTTCACGAAATATATGTCCTACTAGATTCTCCTGTATGTTCCTCCTCGACCTCGATAAGCCCACGAAGGGCTTCTAAAGGGCTGTGCTCACTCGCTCTACCTTAAGCAGCCTCCATTCTGGCTATGTAAGCTGATTCACGTTTGACGTTTTTCTTAGGCTGTTCGTGGTGGTGGTGTATAGCGCACGTATTCTGAGACTTTATATTTTTTGTGACTTTTTTGATTACCAATATTTTTTCAGCAAGTGGCATTCCTTATCCAACAATTACACAGATTTGGAACAGCAAAGGTGTGGCCTAGTTGGACATTAGAAGTAACGAGACCATGTTCGGAAAAGGATACTGGTGTGCCCTCGTAGCGGACTACTAGTGACTAAAATCCCCAGGAACATAAACGCGGTCCAAAAGGGCCTGCTACTGGCCGCGCCAATGCGTAGAGTGCGCTGTAGTGCTTTCATCCCCAAAAACATTTTTTTAAATCGCTTTTTTTGCACAATGCTTCCTCCCATATTTGCCAATTTGGAACAGCACCAGATATTTATAAAAGCAACAGATGTCTGATTTAGAAAAAGAGCGTTTTTTTACAATTCCTCACTTCTCCACAACAACAGGTATCACAATGATAGAACGTTCTCGAGAGGCACATCCGAACATGTAGTGCCTCTGTGAAAATCATTTCTTTTGTATGGTGAAGCTGAAAGTTACAGCATCAGGTGAGGTTGGTGATTTTACATTTTAAGAGTAAGTAGTTTTTTATTAGCATAATAAGTATTAAGTACACGAAGCCTCAAGTTAGAAGTGATGTAAACTTGTGTGTGATTGAAAAACATGATACGTGCATCCACATTACATTCTCCACTACATCTGGTATTTATTTATGCCTTGCTGGTAATATTTTGCTAAAACAGGTTTTCCCCTATTGGTCTCAAAAAAAATCAAGGAACATTTCTAAAAACTCTATAACTAATTCGCTGACATCAAAATATTTGGACGTATAAAATTAGAAAAAAGAAACTCAAGAATCCAATGAGGTTTTACAAACCGTTCTCTGCTAAACACCATCAACGATAACGCAGCTTTGCAGTAAAGGTTTCAGACTTCATCCCAATGGGTCCACCTTCCACAATCGCATCTACCATGCAAAAGGCGGCCATCTATCCGCAGCTCGCAGTCGGCAATTTGGAAACGTTTCCGATTTATCACGAGAATCCCTGAACTGCCCACCGGGATGCCCGCCACGGCACGAAAAAAAAAACAGTATTTGTTTCCGCAGCACGTGACAAAGCTTTTTGCGGGGGCTGGACTTGCTATTTTGGTTTTCTTTCGGAAGGCAACGTTTATGTTATGGTCTTAGAGCAAACTGAGTGTCCAACATCGGCGTTTTGCGGAGATGCAAAACTCACAGCATAAAGCGTGGCACCCTTAAGTGAATACTGGAGAGTGGCCGTCGTGGTTTGTGGAGGGTGGGAGAGAGGGCTCACATGAATATTTCAGTTTGCACTCCTGGAATCGTTGGCTTACACTCCTTTTACTTCTGAAGGCTTGTGCGCAGCGGCCAATTCTCTACTGGTGTGGGGACAGCCTCGCTGTGGTTCCATCTGCCGGCCAGTCGCTCCCGGGGGAAAAGGTTCCGATGTGGTCGACTTTGCAGATATCCTCTGTCACTTTTGTTTCGTCCTTTTCGTTGGCGGGAATCCCTACGGCGGTGGGCAAATGTGTTGTACCTCGTCTTGGAGGTGTTTGAAGTTCGGGCCCGAGGTTTTTGTTGTCCGCCTTCTTCTCTTCTGTCTGCTTCCTTTGCTGACAAGCTGGTTTCTCTCTTCCTGTGGATGCGAAGGCACTTGCGTGAAGGCCCAAGGATGCAGTGGGGGTTGGCGGTGGCTGGCTCGGAGCTCATCATCGTCGCTATTTCATTGGCCTACAGGTACTCGAAGTTTTCGCGGGTGTTATCTGCGCCGGTATGGTGTTGCAACAGTGCGTGCACTCTTCCTCGTCTTGCCCGTAGTCATGTAATGCACAAAAAACTGCGTATAGCAGTTTTTCCGGTAGGGTCTGGTGTGGTGGCATCGGTGGCGTGGTAGTGAGCGACCAGGACCGTCCACTAGTATGGGGTTCCCATTTCTAGTGGCCTGCTGGGAAACCGCTTCGAGGGATGTTGGAGTCGACGGCATCTCGGGAAAAACCTTCGTGATTCTAGCCATGTGCGCGAGTTCAGGTTTCTTACTTCCTTCGCGAACCATCCTCTAGACCTTGCCGAAATGTTGGCACTAGCGGATCAGGAGCTCTTCAAAGACTTAGGTAGCACCCACACAACGTTCACCGCTATTTCTCAGCTGTTGAGGTTGATGAGTAGGCACCACCTACCTCACACCATTATCTATAAGAGTTGCGCCCACTGTTGCATGTTTTCTTTCGATTTAAATGTCGTCACACAAAGGTGGTTGAATTAGAACAGGCCGAGGCACTCGATCTTCTGAAGGTCTGCAATGTCGGCGAGTGCTGAGGCGAAATCTTTCACTCGGTTCTTCCTTGTGTATGGGTTTTCATGAACAATAACTAAATTTTCAGATATCTTCCCGGCCTGAAAGTGGTGTAGGAGGGTTCGACATGCAGTCAGGGTAGGCGTTGCGGGCGGCCGCTGGAAAACCGGTTTAGACGTAGCCGTGCCGCTTGATTGTGGGAGCTCTCGCTCCACATTTCTTGCCTTAGCGCGAGCTTAGATACTACGTGAGAAGAACTAGCACCCCAGCTGAAACACCATAGCAAATGTTGCCATGTTTCTTTTTTTGACGTGACACAAAACTCAGAGAAAGACATTTTCAGCTATTTTGACAAAACACAAAACATTGTTCAAACCACTTTGGGAAAACCAACAAGAAATTTTACTATTCCTATCAGCCTATTTAAATGCAGTTTATTTAAAGAAAGTGACACTAAAATGAGTAAAAGCTTGCTTTTCATTGCAAACACTTGCTTTGAGGGAATTGTTCTACCTCCTCCTTTTTAGAGAGCAAGTACAGCAAACAAAAACAAAAAGTGCTCACTAAGAGTCGTAGGTCATCCCTAATCTCCAGTATTATCCGTTATCTCTACGTCAAATCAATTCCAACTAAACCGAAGAAGGAAATATAAAGGGCATAGAGTAATTGGAAAATCAGACAGCCTTCGACTGTGAGTCATCAAGCGATTGCACTGTATAGAGTAAAAATAATCAATGCGCTTCACTCCAAAACCAACATTTTCATCTGAAAGCTTTGAATATAGGGCACATAAACTTAGCGATGAATAATTCGTGGAGCGATCTAACTCCTTCTTTGACACTTTGGGAATTGTGTCCCATTCAAAAATTTCTTATCTGTAAAGCTGTTATAAATGATATTTTATTGCGTGGGTAAAATGTTTTTGTTTTGCGTTAAAAGTTCTTAGGCCGCCATCACTACCCAGAGCAACAGAACTCGATATCCCACCGGTGTCCGCAATATTGAAACGGTGCGAGCCAAACATATTTCATGCGTTCACGCTGCCGCACACTCAGTTATTATAACACGACACAGAGGTAGTGTTCCGTTGTGCTTCCTTCAAACTTTGTGCTCCCACTGAATGAGCGTACTGTGGGCTGAAAGAGCGGCAGTCAAGGCGGGGCGCCGCTGCGTAATATATTAATAATTTATTCCTGCACAGTTTGCCCATATAGGTGGGCTATCGTGGAAACATGGAGTCATGGTTTCGAATGCAACAGCAATATTAGGAATCACGTTTAGAAGTGTTCCGGGTCACCTCTCTCTTCTTTGATTTTCAGAGGCGTGTTGTTGCAGCGGTGCCCTGTTATTTACCCCATTTGTTGGTTATTTTGAACGTTCCTGGATTTCTTTAACATGCCTTTGCAGCATAAGGGCTAAGCTGTCGCGCAGCTTAAGCGAAGGATGCGGTTTGATCGTCAGTGTGCCAGATGCGTTAGAAATAGAGGCGAAGCATTATGCCGTAGTGTCGAGAGTTGAATTCGTATTCGAGGTTTCATCAAGCTATCGATTTATAGTGTTTTTCTCTAGGGAGCTTATGTGTCTAAATGCAGCTTTAGTGTGTTAATTTCATAAATTTCATTTTTGGCCAGTCAGTGCATGGAACCATGTTTTTGTTAAGCGCATAATAAATTGTGCGAAACAGACGAAACATGTTCATGCACTTACCGGCTCGGATCACCCAGGTAAGTTTTTTTGTGATCGTAAAAACAGTACATATGCATTCGAAATTACAGAAATCGTATTCTGCACAATGATTACAACATAAAATCTTGCTTCTCCTTTTTGCTTGCTGACTCGTTTAGTGACAGTGTGAAATGAAGCTGCACAACGTTCCGGTAAAGATGTTTTCTGGCACGGTGACTTGTTGGTCTCAGGTGTGTGGTTAGGTTGGAGTGGTAATGTAGAATGAAGTGAAATGTGTGAATAAAAGCATGCTTTGTTTTTTTTTATGTGGCGTAGTTTGAGGAGAGGACCGTGCGTAGTGCGTCGGATGGCTGGTTTCTGTTTTTCTTCAGTCCAATGACTCACCAACTGCTGAACTCGCAGTGAGTGCCCACAGAAACTAATATATTTCAGGCAACCACAAACTATTAAACAATATACAGATGCATTTATTGCAACAGCACCTGATTGAGGGGTCACTAAAACCATTTATATATCTCGCTACATTTTGGAAGTCACTGGTAAGCATGTAGTAAGCTCGAACAAATATTACCTTCGATTTCTGTTTCATACCAGTGTTGAAGGCTGCATCACTGCGCAGATTTTTCGGTACCCATGCTCAGATTGAAGTACTGGCTGGCATGTGGAGCTGCTACAGCCACAGTATGCAGAATGTGCCTGCTCAAGCTACTGTTGACAGACAACTTGTCCCATCAGCTCTCCTGGTTACCAGAAAAAAAGGAAGCATACTCTCCCAATTGCGAGTGGCATCTTGCATTGTGTGTAACTAGATATCTTCATGTTGGTACAGACATGAGCATAATTTACCAGACAATGCATGGCACCCCGATATTTATTGTCGGTCGCATACTGTGAATATATCAGCTTTTTGGACAACTTGCGGTTTATAGTTTTATTGCTAGAAGAGGTAATAAATTTCTTTAGGCTTTTGGAGCACAAGTTTTTAATCACTTTCCGACCTTTGCGTTCTGCAGTCATTTCAGCAGTTCGTGGCAGCGCGCGAGAGAATAAAAAACTGTGAAAGAATCAGTGTCATCCCAAACTGATGGAGGCACGCACAAGTCAACCACCATAGAAATATTTCTGTGATTCCAAGCGTTTTCATTTTTTTATTCCCCAATCATATCACTAGGTGGGAATCGTGTAGTCATGTACATCTCTTTAGTGTACTATTATTCAATTTTTTGTGTTTCCACGTTTTTTTGGTTTACAAATCCTATCATTGCGTGAAATTTTGAAATGGTGTAATTTCTTGTTCTATTCGTAACCACTATAGTACAATTCCTATGTATCTAGGGTGTTTTTTGTTTTATTTTTGTCCTGAGATTTTACTAGACGCGAAATACTAAGTGACGTAAATTTAGTCTCCTCTTGTAACCATCATACAATTATTACTATATATACAAATTTTTTGCAAGTATTCTTAACCATTTCTATATATGGCAGTTTATTTAGAGTAGCCTGCATTTGTATGGCACTAACAGCCACCTAGTCGCTTCTGTATAACCACCTGCTTTTGTTTTATTGTCCCCCAATCATTTGCACAAGGTATAACTTGCTTAAATTTTAATAAATTTGTGTTTTCTTGCAAAGACATTTCAATTATTTCTGTGTTTTTCTCTATTCTTGCGTTGTTTTCTAACCGTTTACCTTACCGCGATATGTTTAGGTTGCAGAACTGTTTTGTTTTTGTTAATTGTGTGTACATGTTTTCTTTCTTTTCGATTTCTTGCAAACTTTCCTGTGTTTGTGACTTATGGAATTTCATGCATATTAGTACTATTCTTGTAAAAATAAAATGTGTACCCCTTTAGCCCGAGACGTAAGGTCGTCAACACTAAAATGGTTGTGTTGCAAAAGCGCGCTAAATATTTTTGAAGCCCGTATAAACTGTATAGGTTGAACTCTTTTGTGTTTTGTCTTTACTTGGGCGGTTTTTCTTACTGCACGGCTGTACTTATTTGTAGCTAGCTTTTCAACAGTCTTTTCAATTATTTTAATCTTTAATGGATTCTCTTAAGATGTTTTGCAGAGGGCGTGTACATCCGTGCTGTCTGGTCATTTTCTTGAATTTGATGACACAAGTGAAGTTGCCTGACTTTTAAAGGTACTTCTGGTGATCAGGAATGGTTTACTGCTAGTTATGCCAGTTGTTTTTCATGTTACATTTTTTGTTTAGACTGTGCTTTATGTGTTTTTTTAATAGTCTGTGGTCAGCTTGGTTTTCACAGGAGACGTTGTGCAGTCAACATCACACCATCACCATCACCACCAGCCTATCTACGCCCACTGCAGGGCAAAGGCCTCTCCCATTATTCTCCAATTACCTCGGTCCTGTGCCAACTGTGACCAATGTATCCCCGCAAACTTCTTGATCTCATCTGCCCATCTAACTTTCTGCCGCCCCCTGCAACGCTTGCCTTCTCTATGGATCCACTCTGTTACCCTTAATGACCAGCGGTTATCTTGCCTTCGCAATACATGCCCTGCCCACGTCCATTTCTTCTTCTTAATTTCTACTAATATGTCTTTAACACCAGTTTGCTCCCTGTCCAACTCCACTCTCTTCTTGTCCCTTAATGTTACACCTATCATTTTCCGCTCCATTGCCCGCTGAGTCGTTCTCAATTTAAGTCGAACCCTCTTAGTGAGCCTCCAAGTTTCTGCCCCGTACGTGAGTACCGGTAAGATGCAGCTGTCATACACTTTCTTCTTCAGCGACAATGGTAGGCTGCTATTCATTATATGAGAATGTCTGCCATATGCACCCCACCCCATTCTGATTCTTCTAATTATCTCTGCCTCTTGGTTGGGATCTAGGGTCACAACTTGGCCTAAGTAGATATATTCGCTCACCACTTCCACTGCCTCGCCACCTATCTCAAACTGCTGTGCTGTCCCGAGGTTATTGATCATTATTTTAGTTTTGTGCATATTAATTTTCAGGCCCACGGTTCTACTCTGTTCGCCCAGTGCGGAAAGCATGCTTCGCAATTCGTCCCCCGAGTTGCTTAGCAAGGCAACGTCAGAAGCAAATCTGAGTTTACTGAGGTATTCTCCATTAACCCTTACTCCCACCTGTTCCCATTCCAACGTTCTGAATACTTCTTGTAAGCATGCTGTGAATAACATTGGAGAGATTGTGTCTCCTTGTCTCACCCCTTCCTTATAGGTATTTTTACTGCTCTCCCTATGGAGGATGATGGCAGCTGTACACCCACTGTAGATATCCTCTAGTATTCTTACATAATGCTCATCTACCCCCTCGTTCCGTAATGCCTGAATGACTGCTAGGGTTTCGACCGAGTCAATGCTTTCTCATAATCTATGAAGGCTATATATAGGCGTTCAGTATACTCAGCGCACCTCTCTATCACCTGTTTGATCGTGTGAATATGGTCCATTGTTGAATAACCTTTACGGAACCCTGCTTGTTCTTTAGGTTGACTGAAATCTAAGGTTGGAGAGATTCGGTGAGCGATTGCTTTGGTAAATACCTTGTAGAGGACTGACCGTAAGGTGATCGGAGTGTAATTTTTCAAGTCCTTTATGTCGCCTTTCTTATGGATTAGGATGATGTTCGCGTTCTTCCAAGATTCCGGTACCATAGCGGTCATTAGGCATTGCGTATACAGGTTTGCAAGTTTTTCAAGTACAATTTCTCCACAATCCTTCAAGAGGTCTGCTGTTGTCTGCTCCTCACCAGGTGCTTTGCCCCTTTTCATTTCTTTCAAAGCCTTCCTTACTTCTTCGGTCGTTACTGATGGGATGTCTATCTCCTCTGAACTACTGTCTCGTTGCGGCGTTATCCTGTATGTCCCGGCTACTGTACAGATCCCTATAGAACTCCTCGGCCACTGTGACTATTTTATCCCTATTTGTGATGACATTGCCTTGCTTATCCTTAAGTGCATACATCTGATTTTTCCCAACGCCAAGACGTCTCTTCACTGCTTTCAGGCTACCTCCGTTCTTTACAGCGTATTCGATCTGCTCTATATTATACTTCCGTATGTCAGCTGTCTGGGGCCTATTGATTAACTTCGAGAGCTCGGCTAGTTCTATTCTGTCAGCTGCGGTAGAGATTCTCATGGTTTGCTGTTTCCTGATCAGATCTTTCGTCTCCTGTGAAAGTTTACCAGTATCCTGTCTAGCCATAGTGCCCCCGAATTCTACTGCACACTCCGTGATAATCCGTGTAAGGTTCTCGCTGGCTTCCTTTGTCGTAAGCTCGGCTTCCTCGTTAAGGGCGGAATATCGCTTCTGCAGCGCGATCCGGAATTCTTCTACTTTACGTCATACTGTTAGCTCATTTATCGGCTTCTTTCGTACTAGCTTGTTGCGGTCCCTCCTCAAATCTAGCCTTATTCGAGATCTTACCATGCGGTGGTCACTACACCTTACTTTCGCAAGCACTTCCACATCCTGCACGACACCAGGGTTATCGCATATTATAAGTCTATTTCATTTTTGTGCTCCCCATTCGGGCTCCTCCAGGTCCAATTCAGACTCTCCCTTTTACAGAAGAAGGTATTCATTATGCGTAGGTTATTCCGTTCTGCACTGAAGGTTTTGCAAGTGGTCCAAATAAATAAAGAACGTAAATTTTATGGACACATCTTCATCTCATCAAACTCATATTATTGTAGACTTGAGATGGGTTTAACGAACTACTCTTTGTGCCAAAAAACACAATACAATGCACAGTAAACATGCGTATACGTCTTGCATGCCTACCACAAAAATATTCGGAAGTTGTACAGCTCAGAAAATATCCCGCAAACAGCATATAAAATTACCATGACCGGTGCATTCTAAATACTCTTCACGTGATCTTTACGGGTTTTTGTATTTGTAGCAACGTGGAATATACGTAATTTTGACCAAAACAGTTAATCTCCTGGACATAGGCAATGTATATTGCTGACATCTTCAGGACATCTGCACCAAGTAACGTGGTTTGCTCGATAAGTAAAGGTCGGGTGCATAACAAACTTGTTTACGTACCAAATTTTAAAAGAGTGGCTATGATCCTAACACTTGCTTTCTACCCCCTCACTTTGTGTCTAATTGACGCGCCCATGAATGAAAAGTTGGTTACATTCGCTGTCGCACTGATGTGTACAACGTTTATTTGTTTGCAATTTTATTGGTGAATGAAATAAACTACCAAGTAGTATTGTTTATTGTACATCTGATGCTCTGTTCTACTCATTTTTATCACCCTTGTAAAGTTTTTCTTTCCTTTTTTCGGGCTTATTTTTCTCAACGGTTACACTGCTTGTACATTTGACCCGCTATATTGCTCATTTGTGTTAGTCACTCTTGTGTTTCTTTCGTACTCGCCTTGGGTGAATTGTATTCATATTTTCGTACAACCACCTGCTATAATGTCTAGTCTACGCTTCAGGTTACTGAATGAATTGGTAAAACATAAACATGTGGCACACTTGAAAATAACGCCAATACACTTGCAAAACCTTCCGAATTGCCGTGCAGTTCTGCACAATATATAAACGCTTTCATGGAACACAAACTGTCCAGTGAAAAGGGGCCACGTGATAATAATCAAACACCTCGTTCAACCCAACTTTTCTCTACATCAGTTTGAGACACCTTTCAGCTTTGTTGCGCCTTCACTTTCAGCGCAGACAAACTTACAGGCACCCTAAAGAATTTAGTCGCAACCCACTTGAAACACTTCTAAATAAATACACCAAAATATGGATTTAGGGGCAGCTTCTAAAGCACTCCAGGTAACCCATTGCGGTGGCATGCATGGTGTAGGGCAAGTACCCTTTGCTATCGCACGCTAAAGTTCAATAACCCTTATGAGCTACGTGCGCAAGATGCTCGGAGATGTGAAGAATAGCAGGCATATGCACTTTGAAGAGTACAATAAACTTCTCTAGAGCTGCTGGGCAGATTTCAGTACAGTCGATGTATGAGCGATCAACTTCTTTAATAAGGCCTATGGCACCACTTAACGTCACAGAATCCTCAAAAACGTGAAGCTCTTTGATGTTCCCTCTAACGTGTTAAACACCTTTGTTATTTGCGTGTCCTGGAGAACGTTTCTACTCAGGGTTGGTAGTGCCATTTCAGAGGTTCACATGCCAAAAGATGGCGTGTCTGCAGGAATAGTTTTGAGCTACCCACGCCGTAGAGCTAAAATGAACTCTGTTTGGAAGACGTTTCTTCTGACAATTTCTTATTCTAAACCTGTGCATGACGTCCAGATATCCTTTATATCAAGTAAAAAGTCAATCTGGAAATGTGACATCCTGCTTGTCGTCAAGAAACTTCCTGGTTCGGGTGACAAAAATTGATTTCAAGTCAATCAAGAATAAGGTACTTGCGCTGAATTCTTAAGAGAGAAGAAAATCTAGCGCGCCTTAGGTTACGGGTAATAGTCGGCGAATTACTGGTAACAGAACCTTAAGATCTTACGCATAATACTGGACAAAAGACTGATGATGATGCCACATGTAAAACAGTTGAGGCAAAGATTCCTTAAAATAACATGAAGTCTAATAGCCATCGCACACCAATCCTATGGCGCTGACAATTACATCCTCTGCATCAATAAACCGCATTGCTACGATCTCCGCTGGGCTACGGCAGCAATATTTATTGGTCAGAAATAACAAACCGCACCCGAAATTCTAGACCCAGTTCTGCATCTGAGGCTTTCTTTGTTGCCCATTCCCCAGTAGCCCTGCCTAGTGTCTGTATGAAGAGTGTTACAAGTAATCCCTCGAGTGTCAGCTAATGTGGGTGCTCTTGCTCTTAGCAGGTAAAATTGTCTCGCATCAGCGATCCTTTTATTCTATCCTCAATGACGCATCAAAATACGTACCTTTTTAAATCCCCAATCAATTGCTCTACATTTCTCTGTGACGGTGATAGATGAACCTTCTGTACTGAAGGCCACTATTTCAGGCATGTCCAAGACGCCCATCGAAAATTTCAATACACCGGGCATTCCGCTGCATAACGTATGACCCGTGCTTACTGAAGAGAATATTTATGGCGGAAGCATAAGAAATGTGCTTGTTTCAAACCCCATCATACAACATCAGGTCCTTGGTGTACACAGATTTCCTAAGCATTGTGCAATCCCCGTTATCTAGAAACCCTTCTGATCCTTTTGTTCTTTTTATCAATCTTCTTTTTAGGTTTATCAAACAGTTTACGCCTTACACCTTGGGATATGTTGAGTTCCAGGTCAGTGTGGCGTTGCAATAAGGTCGCTGAAGAAATGGCTTCTGTTGCTGTGTGGCGGAATGCATTGGACATAGCAACACTGCGCTAAACTCACCTCAAGTCACACATCAAACTACTTCGTAAAATATAGGAAGTAGACTGGAGTGAGGAGGCAGACAACAAGCTATGCATGACCAACCAAGCTTTAACGGGCACTGATTTTGCTTCATCAGGTTATGAAATGGCTACAAACATCTAACACACTCCGACCTGTTCACTGAATTTAAAGACCTCCATGTAGGAGGTATGAAAACAGACGCTCCTACTCTCCATCATAATTCAATTGAATGCACTCGACACTGCCCAAAAGAACACTGAAATTTACAGAAAGCCTACTTTAATACATTCATAATAATTTTGAAAAAAGGGTAACGTTTTCAGGCATCTGCATGAGTACCTTTTTGTCAAAATAACCTTTACGGCCTTATCTCATACGAACGATTGTCTTAGATTACCTCTTATACATGAGTTATCCTACATATCTCTAATGCACTTTCCCTCTCCAACCTGCCGTATACACCAGCTATAATTATTTTATACACTCCAAAGTAAGCCTTTACTACCACTTTGTATTTTGTTTTATTTAGATTACACCAGGCATTTTTTACTTAGTTGGTATTCCACCATAAAACTAGTCACTATTATCATCGTTTTAAAATACTAGCAGTCATCGACTGTGAACCGGCAGTGCTGGCAATTAAGCCATGTTCAATAGAGGAGTTCACGAAAACAGAAGTTAGCAACAAAGAGAGCTGCCTCGGTCGCTATTATAGCAACTTTGATGACGTGCCTGCAGAGGGAGTTCCTAAAGCACCGTAGAAACCTGGTAGGGAGGAATCTCTTCCAAGGAAGGTATAGAGTGAGGAGGAAGGTGATGCTTTGAAAGTATTTAGATTGTGCAGCGGGTAAGTCGGGCTTACAATAGATCATGTATCTACAGCATCCGAGGACACCACAGCGTCCTGCAGCTGCTTTAGAACGCTGTAGCACCCCGTCCAAACTATCTACTTTGTGAGCCTCTATAATGCGTTAAGCCTGGCAACCCCGCCTTAACCCATTGCTTCTGCTGGTCACCTCGCAAAGCCACTGTCTCTTTGGTTCTCCAGCGCCCTACCCTCGTGTCGCTCTGCGGTGTCAAGCGATTGTTTCTCCTTGCAGGGCTAAACTACCTTTTATTTCCAATTATAAACCATGCTGTCGCCCGCTGTGTACTCATGTTGCCTGCTGCCCTGACATTTGCACTGCAATCAACGTGCGCGTATTATTGAGCCGTTCACGATCTACGTCTACACTTTCATAAATTTGTATCACTCCATGTTTCTGTCGTTCACCTGTTTCTGTTTATCTTGCTTTTTGTCTTCAGTGCGCTCACATCTCAAATTTGTGCCCACTAAGACGCTCGGCTCTAACACCTTGGAGAGGGATACACCAGTGAGGCAGAAAAATCTGCAGGAAATGAATTCCGCACGCGGATCGTTGAGGTATTGAAATATGTTGCCGAAAAACTTCAAGCACGATTGAATGGGGCAGAACTACGCATGTTGGTCGAAGACGAGCGTGCAAACTCCATGAACGATGGAAAAAACAAAGAAAGTCTCTAGCACCAGCTTCAAGCAGAAAGGAATACATTGGAAGCAGAGTATGAAGCCCCACGGGAACATTAGACCATCCTGATGGGCTCCTTGTTGTGACATAATGGAAATAAAGTTTGCGCTACAAGGGTGTATATTCTGCTTTAGACTGCATGTGTAAAGGGGAAAATCGTTTTTGTTAATTTTTGGGTGTTTTTTTGTGTGTGAATTTTAAACTCTTCTTGGTTTCACGTCTCCGTTATAGTAGAACCTATGCTTGTGGAATCGACACAGTTTGTTATTCTGCGCTGTGTTGTGTGCCCTCTTCTATTTTCCCGTCCTTGTAGCGAAAACTTTATTTCCAAGGAAATTCTGGAAAAGCAGATATGCATGATATGGCAGCAGTGAGCAGCTCTAGAGAAGTTGCAAAAACTCAAGGCGGTTGAAGCATGTTCTGATATCAAGAGAATGCATGCTATAGCAAGGTAACAAACACTGGCGACACCAAAAGTCAACTCAGTTCGGTACTTAAAATCTACCGGTGCGTGCATCTAGTCGAGTTTACTCGGATGTTCTTGATGAAGAAAGCCGAGAACTGCCTAAAGAAAAGCATGTGGGACCTGAAGAACCTTGGTCGGAGGAACTAACATTGATACCGCATTAGAGCAAGACAACCCCTGAAAGGATTGAAGCGAAGCTTCGAGGAAGCCGGCCTCTGCTCGTGGACGCCCCAGTAGCATCAAAGAACAAGGTGAAAGCAGCTGCAGTGAGCGGAGCAGCTTTCAACCAAGTAAATACAGTATAACCAAGTTCATACGGTTTCAAAAAAATAGCTAGGGTAAAACGTACTCTCAGGGAAAGCGTGTACGGAAATAAACGTACCATGGGACATTTTTAGTGTATACAATGGAGAGCGGAGTAACAAGGAAATTCTCTGAACAGAGAACGTAGCAAGCGAGGTCAACTGTTATACACCGTTTTATTAGTGTTGCCAATGAAAATGGCACTTCGACGACTGTAAGATCTGTGCTTCAATTCAACCGTGCCCAAAATTAGCCCCATATTTTTGTAGAGGGGAGAGATACGGGTACACGTGAATGCAATTTGAACGAGAAGAAAAAGCCTTCGTTGGCCAAGGGTGCCTCAAAACCGAAGACCATTCATGCACACAGGAGTCAGATGTAGCATGAACTGTCGCTACCAGCCAAGATATTGTTATTATATTGAAAAGCAATGTGGAATAAACTGAGCCAACTAGGTCCAGGTAGCTTCCACGCCACTGGTGGCCTCTGCACAATGTCCCGAGGTCAAGCCAACACACTGTACAGAACAATTGTGGACCCTGGCTCCATGCTGGCCAGCTCCTTGGACACTAGCGCGCTGACCCCAACTACACTGCCCACCTCTGCCACCACGAGAATAGTTGCCATGACAGCACTAGGCATTGTGCTTCATACAATTGTTTGCGGAACCTTCATAGGTATCGTGATTCAGCTTGCGTCCTTGGCGCCATTCATTTTCCCCTCCTTGGTTCTTTCAATGACATCGAGACTGAGGATGTTAAACACGTGTTCTTGTCATACTACACCATGTCGGAATCCTCGTAATTGCACGAACTTGAGTTTCAGTGTCGGAGTTGTCTTTCTTCTCGTCACTATTCGTGGTCTGTGCCTGCTTGTTCTCCAGTTCTTGAACTGCTCGTAGGCCTCTTCAAAATTTTACTCATGGTCGAACTTCAGGGGATCTTCCTTCTTATTGGGGTGGAACGCTCCCTGGCGCGGTTGCCCGCCAGGAGCAGTAGACGCAGCAACACTCCCCTCCTCTGACACCATGGAGGTTGCCCATCTGCTGACCGCCCCAACCCCCATGTTGTGTATGTTCAGCAGCAGCGGGCCTGCTGTCGGCAATGCTGTTGGCCATGCTACTGCTGGGCGTGCTGCTGGGGTCAATTCTGCTGCTACGGCCAATTGAGGGGCCATGTTTCTGCTGTTTCTAGCGGGGACTCGCAGGTCCGTTCGGCCGTGATTGTGCTGAGTGCCTTCCCTGAAAGACTGGTGGTGCTGAGAGGGTCGAGCAGACACTGGCCCACCGGTATCTATGGTCGGCTTCTTGCGCTGCCAGGTGTTGTATTGGCCCGACTGTTATCCTGACCGCTGAAGCCCCCCCCCCCCCCCCACCAGGATGGCGGTGTGTTGCTGTGATGGCAGTGAACAGAACGGCTCCGACATCAATTTCGACGAATAGACCTCACTGTTCCATACGACGATGCTAGATCGTTGTAGAATGAAGCGGAATATCTAGCTGCAGGCCAAACAGGTGCAAGAGAATGCTGAACAAAGCATGAACCATTTGTGAAACCTCCAGGCAACGTTGACGGGGGTTCGGTAGCCTCAAAAACAGGAAGTTTGATGTCATGATGCCGGAATAAAATGTGCCAGCAAATCACGTTACGTGCAGATATCCTGGACACGTCTGCAATCGACATTTTAGATTTCCAGGAGACGTACAGTTAGGGTCAAAACTACATATAATAAACGTTCGTAGAACTGAACAAATCCCTTCCAAATCATACAAAGGATTATGTAGAATAGACCTCTGATAGTACCTTTATATACTGTTTACGGGACGTTACCTTAGTGGTACATCTTATGGATATTGTAGTGGTACTCATGCAAGGCGTATATAGATGTCTGTTCTAAATTGTCTTTCTGTCTTTGGCACAAGCATTAGTTTTTATTCTTATGACTATTGTACGGTATTATGGTATTGATGAGATTAGCCTGTATGCTTGAAACTTACATTCTTTATACATTATTTACAAGTTTGTGCATCCCCCTTCCAAGGTTGCTAATTGTTGGCATTTATACTTCAACTGCATGTCTTGCTAGCTATTCAGCACTGTTTGCTGTTACTTGGCACCTGGTTTCTAGATAAGTGTTTCTATTTTTAAGTGCTGCATACTGCACGAAGTCTCATATGTGAAGTGCCAAGCTGACCACAGTCTTGCAGAAGCACACGAAGCACACTCTAAACAAGAAATGTCGCATCGAAAAGAAGTGGCAGTAAGTTACAGCAAACCAGTCGTGATCAGCACAAGCGCAGTTGACACAAACGCAACCAGAGGTAGCGCTATCGAATTGTACCACACAGCACTGCTGTACAGGTCTTCTTTAACTAAACTAATTGTGCAACAATTCAAAAATGAAATTATTTGAAATGACAGTCTTGCCAACCTAGCAGTAAGTGCAGCTCGCGAGTAGGAAAGCTTTTAAAGTACAAATAAAACACAAAAGAGTTCAGGTAAACCAGTCTATAGTGACTTCCAAATTATGTATTATGCTTTCGCAACGCAACCACTTTATTTTAATTCCTATCTGCCCTGGCCGAAGGGGTACTGATTTTATAATAACAAGAATAGTACAAATATTCATCACTCTAAATAAGTCACACACAGCAGAAAGGGTGACAAAAAATAGGAAAAAAGCAAACATGCAAACACAGGGTACAAGCACAAGATGTTTATGCAACATGAAACATCTCACAGTAAGT
Organism: Haemaphysalis longicornis; assembly: GCA_013339765.2. Taxonomy (NCBI): domain Eukaryota; kingdom Metazoa; phylum Arthropoda; class Arachnida; order Ixodida; family Ixodidae; genus Haemaphysalis; species Haemaphysalis longicornis. The sequence continues at coordinate 4,952,833 of CM023454.1, read as the reverse complement.
GAATTGGGTTGAAAAGAACGCAAGAAAAGTGTGGAAACACAAAAATGATTGAATGAAGGTTACAAAACAAAGCAAATTTTCGAAGCTAACTTGTTTACATCTAGTGAAAAGTTTGGGGAACAATAAAAAAAAGCACCCTGGAAATAGAATTGCTGTTTAGTGGCGGTTGCGAGTGCCATACAAATTTAGCCTACAATAAACAACCAACATCTAAGGAAATGGTTAGGAACTATAGAAAAGGGGTGTCTACAGAAATGACTGTACGGCATTTAAAAGCTTAGTAGAAATTTATTGATGAAATGGTTCCCACTGAGCGAAATGGCAGGACAACAATAAAACAACAAAAAAACTTTAGAAAAAACCTATTGAATTCTAGTCAGGAAACCAATACAAAGGTATACTATTTCAATATTTCGCACAAAGTCATATTATTTGTGAACAAACAAAAAATACGGGGAACACGGAAATGATTGAATGTTAGCCACAACAAGACAGATTTACACGACTACGTGATTCAGACCAAGTGATCCGCTCAAAGAACAATACCAGAGAATAAAAACGCATGGAAGCACGGAAATGATTCAATGACTGTTCAGTGATGCATGCATCCATGATCAGTTTTTGCAGGGATTCTTGGACACTTGGCGTTCTTCGTTGTGGTGCCAAAAACTGCCAAAATAGTTGCAGACGGGATTGGTTCAAAAGTGAGTAAAAAAGTCATGGTCCAAAGGCTGAAAGAAATTTAAAATTCCCCGCATTTCTCCGGGGGGAAGAATGTGAAAGTGCGAATGCACGAGTTTAATTTGCGCGGTTCGGTAATGTTCGCGAAAGAGAGATCACACACACACACACACAACTACAAAGAAAGAAAGATGCATTTATTCACAGACACCTATTTGTGTTGTCGTTGTACTTGATTGCTAGAGCGGATCTCAGCATTGAAATTTCGTGTCAGTACTCCTTTAAGCAGGTGCATTAGCCCTTCTCACGCCCGATTCTTGGCCAATCCCCCACGTGGGTATGTGCCATGTCAGCGGCCAGGCAACGCGCGCCCATCTCCCCCCGTTGCCAAGGAAGACGAGGAGATTCCTGGCCAATCCCCCACGTGGGTATGTGCTATATCAGCGGACAGGCTGTGCGCGCCCATCTCCACGTGCGCGGACATCGCCGGTGGACGCAGGTTCAGGGTCGCTTAAGAAGTGCATTGCACTTAATACCTCTTCTACCAATAAAAACTGTGACGCCGCCCGTGGTCGACATGGCTGATATTTGCGCAGGGTGTGACTGACAGTAAACATCTGGGCCCTATACATTGTCTGGTGAAAATATTTGATATCTGTAACATCGCGAAGATATGTAGTTACACCCAATGCAGGATGCCACTCGCAGGTGGGAAAAAGCGTGCTTCTCTTTTTTCCAACCCAGGAGAACTCCTGCGGCAGGTTGACCGTCAAAAGAAGCTTAAGCAGGCGCCTTGTGCAGTCAGTTCTTCAATCTAGGCATGGGTACAGGAAAATCTGTGTTGTTAATACAGCTTTTTATGAATGTTATAATACAAAATGGCCGCCTACCATTGTCCCCGAAAAAGTCAGTGCATGACAGTTGCATCTTACCGGTACTCACCTATGAAGCAGAAACTTCCAGGCTCACTAAAAGGGTTTAACTTAAATGAAGGACGACTGAGCAGGCAATAGAACGCTGCATGATGGTTGTAACGTTAAGGGACAGGAAGAGAGCGCAGTGGATATAATTTAATGTCAGCATTGTCACTACTAAGGCAACCTTTAAACTAACTATGACTGCTAATGTGAGGTACCTATATTTTTAGGAACTATATTTCGTGACTGGGGACTCTGAGGACATTCTAGCACAGCTACAGGTCCCATCTGAACTTGCAAAATATTTTTTGTGTCTACCCTAAACGCTTGGTTGATTGAAGTGACGATATATACACGGATGAAGCTATGTCCACAAAATGTGGTAAAAGAAAACATTCACAACCCCGGACAGCGTCAGTGCAATGGACGTATACTGCCTGCAGCAGAATGGTGAGGTGGGCTAGTTGGTATATATGCATAACTAAACTTCCAAAAAGCACACCACTGAAAAACCCGCTCTTTTGTCGTGTTCGCTTGTCCTGTTAGGCCCACATTTTAGTTGAAGTATACTTTGTAAAGCAGGAAGCATCAAAGTAGTGCACGAAATTTTTCCTGCACAATCACATTAAAACATGGTCTACGTTGCACCAGTCAGCAGCCTGCAACATGTAAGTTATTATCAAACGACATGTCAGACACCAGAATCGTGCTCTGCCTTAAACTTGCGAAATCCCGAATGCTGTGTTACTCGGATCACCAAGGTGTGTTACAAACTAAATTCATTAGGCTGGAAATTTCATGTGACAGAAATTTAACAGCCATTTTGTAATTTTTTACTGGGTTCTGAATGGTTAATTTACGTTTGCGATGCTGTAGTAAGAGTACGAAGTACAACCAGAACTGCTGTTACTATTGTAGCAGTTACGACATGCGTGTTGTTCGGACGTAACAAATAAATTTGGGTTGTATAATTGTTCTTTATTCCAACATTTCACGACCAATCTGTGCGTTCAAAAAGATTGAACACTCAATCGAAGCGCGAAAAAAGCATCCAGATGCCATTTTCATCCAATGCTGTACGCTCGGAAATCACTCGATTTATTTTTTTTATTCTAATGCTACACACATGGCAATCATTCAATTTATTGTGCACGTTTTTTAACAGAAAGCTATTATGACGAAAAAAAACAACATCTGCAGAAAAGAAACAAAAGCAAGATTGCATTATATCAGGTTAAAAGTACACGATGTGCGTGTAACACATACACGCACTTTTATTCGCACACGCACCTATATTCGCACTTTCCAGATCTCTCATTTATTTAATATCAAAACATACGGCTAGAAAATCAGGACAGGACACAAACACTTCCGCAAACACAGGTCTAGCAAGCGCGCGAGAATGGATTCTGTTTACACACGCAGCAGCAAGGTACAAAGGTCTACTGACAAATCGGCGCAATGCACAAAGCAAGTCACTCAAAACGGTGGGGCTAACCGCTTACGCGGACCGTAGTTCGAGAGCAACTCTGCTACGTTAAATACATGTGACAAGAAAACTACGTTTACTAGTACTCACTTACCTTCACTACTTGGCAGTATTTCTTCGTCCGGTAGATAAATGCATGGTAGTCAAATCACCGAAATAACGAAAGTTGAAAGCGTGTGCACAGTTACGTCACCGGCCAGTAGTACGCGCATCGATACGGAGTGCAGTTAACACAACTGCCGGACGGTCGGACTCACCACGCAGCGACTTTCCTGTCTCATGTTCGTCAGGGGGAAAAACTAGTTCCTGAAAGACACCCACCTTGTTAAAAACGCGGAGCGAAGTAGCTGACCAGGTATTGGTAAATACAGATATTAGTTGTCAAATATATACAAGAAAAGCTTGAGAGTGTTTTTTAAAGAAAACAGCAATTGTACCGACAATTTATATTACGGCATTTAAGGCAATTTCAGGGTGTACGGTGGAAATACAGCCGGCGTGGGATTGCGGGCGCCGTAATTTTAAGGTTTGTTCTGAGGCCGCAACTGCTTTGAACGTATATTCCGCGCTTTCGCGCGTCGACATCGCCCCGCGTTGACGGCGCCGGAAAATGTACGGCGACGTGAGCTGACACGGGAGCTACGCCGATGTCTATGCTGCTCGCCAAATATCAGCGTTGACGGAGCACCAGAAAGCACCCGAAAGCAGGCGGCATCGTCCGGATTCCATGTCCACCTCCTGGTTTGGGGTCATTACTTCCGCAGAAAACAATCGTTTTTAAACGTGCGCTAATTGGGTTCCTTGAGGCAAATACAAGCTATTTCTGTTCGAAAGTAGGCATTCCTTCGTGGCTTGCTTGGCTTTCATCGTGGAGATCGGGCGTTTGGGATAGCTTTTTGTGCGTTAAATACGGGAGCTCTGGTTACATCGCTTCTAGCGTTCGCATGATGGGCTTGTCTGCAAGATATGTGGGTAACGAACAACGTTTATCTACGCGAGAAATCTAGCGCTGCCTTCAATTTCATACGCGGCTACCGTAGCTTGTATAGGGCAAACTATGAAGCGTGATAGCTTTTCTTGGCCTAAATAAGGGAGCTTTGGTTCTATCACTTGCAGTGTCAGCTTAATAGGCCTCGCCTCTAAGATTGGTGCGAAAGAAACCAGCGTTATCACTGCCGAATTTTTTCAAATACGACCACAACGAATCACTCGACAATCATCGTTGGTAGCCTCTGTGAGGGTACCAAATTGTTCGGTCCACGTATTTTGTTTGCGCCAACGGACGAAAGGATCCCGGCCGGCAACTCATGGAGAGCTTTAAGGAGCAAGTTTGAAAATCCATGTCAGGTGCATCCGCCGGATCTCAGACGAAGGGAGAGAGAAAGAGAGATAAATCACTTCATTTTCCAGGCAAATTGAGTAGGAACGCGTGGTGGCTGCCGGCCAAAGGCTGACGGTGGCAGTGGTGGCTCGGTCAACCAGAAGTAGCTGCGAACCCGTTTGTGAGCAGCCGAGCGCGACCTCCCACCGCTCGACACTGGAGATGGGGTGGAATGGTCTAAGAGGACAGGCCCACATGCAGTGGCTTAGTTTGTCCAGTGAGTCACAGAGGGGACAGCTAAGCGCAAAGAAGTCAGAGCAGTAGGTCTTGTGGAGGAGGGATCGACGGGTGGGGGAGTTGGTAAGAAGGAGTCGCCATAGGCGCATCTGAGTGTTGGTGAGGGATGTGGGGGCAGTGGAAAAACGGCGGCGGGAGAGGCGATAATGCTCCTTGGCTTGTTGATAAGAGAGCAGACGATCACGTGCCGAACGAGCACTGTGTTAGAGAGCAGGAGCGAGGCCAGCTCGTCTGTTTAGTTCTCGTGCTTCTTTGTGGGCCGCCTCGTTTCCTCCCATCCCCGAGGGGCTGTGGTCCAGACGATATCGAGTAGTTGAGTATGAGGATTTTGCAGTAGCTTGAGTGCTGTAGCCGAAACGCTGCCACGAATGATGTTTCGAATGACCCCCTTCGAATAAGTTATAATACTGTGTGGTGACAGCCTGGTGATGCGGGCCAGGGCTGTTGCCAACTCTTCCGCCGTTGCGTGTTAAGATGTCCGTACACTGAGGAAAGTGACCGGGGGAGAGCCTGCCAGCTCACCTGTTCCTCCAGCCTTTCACCATCGGTACAAGCTGGGGAAATATGCTAATAAAAGTGGCTTAACAGGGTCGCCAGCGATTTGTCAGGTCACCATTTGTATTTTTATTAAGAAAGTAGAACGACCAAGTAAAACGTTGGTTTCACTGAATACAAACTCCTATTTGCATCAAATTTTGTTCACACATATGCTGAGTGTAATTTACTTATTATGTCCTCTGTATTTATATTTTCGTAAAAGAAACAATAATGATTACAAAATTTACACAAAACCTCTTGGTACAAAACTCATACAAAACACATACAAAACCCCTAGGTAACTTCAAAACAGTACGCCTGCGGAGAGTTTTAAAATAAATATAGCAGATATAGCTAAACTAAGTGTAACTGCGATAGACATGCACTAAGTAAAAAACAATCATACCACCAATATCTGAACAACGTCATCAAAATATGCCTAAATATCGTCCACAAATGAAGCAGCCGCAACATCGAGAGTATGTCTTTAGCATAGTTGAAAGAACGTCCGACATTAAGGTCCAAGCAACGTTATCTCAACATCCAAAAATTTTCATAAAAAATAGTGCATGTTCTACGGATGTCTAATAAAGATACTGCTGGGACATAGACTTTTGGATCTTTTTGGGACGTCGCCAAGATGTTAGTGGTTTTCTGGGGTACTTGTAAACTTCTCTCCTTAGCACTGGATGATCAATGGGCGATATTCTGATCCAAAGAATCACGCTTTTTATAAAGCAATGATTGAGTCCTTCGTTTTGATTGTGTACAGGATGCCTTCAAAGCAGATTTTGGGCTTCCATATTAGGCTGATTTTACTGCCTAGGCGTAATATCCTGGTGGGCATTGTGAATTATGAACAAGATATCCTGCCTACAGGTAAATAAAAAAAACAGTTAACACAAGCTTACGTGGTGTCTGGGTCGTGCTTCACAACTGAATCCTCCACATGCTGGTACCATGAAACCCGGGGCTAGGGGACAAGTTCTGGTTGTCGTAGCCACAGTCCTTTGCACACCGACCAACCAGTGCAACTTAATTACATGTTCGTCATCAAACTTACATCCAGCCACCCCAACTAATTGGGTCGCCTTAGGGCCCACACGGCTACCCAAAGACCAACGGTGCCAAGCGTGTGGTCTTGCTGCAACGGCAACATCACAGCAACTGGGGGACGCAACATCAGATACCAATGATCGCTCCAAACACCGACGGTGTGAAGAGTCCGAAAATATCGTTCGCCGCGTTTTGTCTCGAAAAAAAGTAGGTGCCCTGGTCACAAGTTCTACTTTAAGGTCAGTCCTTGCCTTTCAGGGGGGTTCGAGGAAAGGTGTGTTATAAGTAAAGAATAAGACAAGCGTAGGCAGCGGGCGACAGCTGGAGCACGAGGAAGACGAAACTGCACTCAATGCCTCAATTAAGGTGTGTTCCACGACCCCCAGGAGAACCGGACGTCTGGATCTTGCCTTACCTGCTTGATCCACCATACCTAGCGCGGTCTTATCTAAAATAACTACACACCGTAACCCCACATGCTGGTTAACCTATCGGCTTGGGGGGCTCCAAAAAGCAGCAAATGCTATTGTCTTGTTGTTTTTAAATTATCAGCGATGTTCTACTATGATTAGACAATGATCGCGAAAAAAGCAATGCACAGATATATAACCAACTGAAGCAGTGTTAACTTAAAAGCGGCATTGGTAGTTCTTTTACGTCATAATTAGCTGGCCATGCTTGTTAAGTTGTCAGCCCCAGCAGCTGCTGCACCCACTGTCGCGGGTTTAATCCCCAGCCATGGACACCGCTATTCTGGCGGAGAGGAGAAGTGAAAAGCACGTGTTCTCGACATTTCGGCACATTTTCACATTACCCTTGTGGTCAAAATGTATCCGGAGTGCTCCAGTACGGTGCGTCTCATCTCCCGTGTAGCGTCACTGCCTTGAACTTCATAACCAATCAATTGTTAAGCTGTCTTTCTGGGTCCCCTGTATTCACCCACGAAAAACAACAGACGCCTTTTGGGGCAGGTTTGAAATTTCAAGCAGTTTCCAAACGTGAATGGCAACAGCTGGCGAAATCGCAAAAGTACTCTAAAAGAAAGGTCTATATATAGAAAACAGGTCGCCAAAGAGATAGGCCTCGGTCACTCTTAGACTAAAAAAATAGCCGATGGTGCTTATAGCTCTGCCAGCAAAGTTTTATTTTCTGCAAATATTATATCAGTAGAAACAATATGCCAAATTTGGAGATATGTTTTCTCAGCGAAATCCTACATTCAAAAAGAAGGGAAGTCAATAGACAACTATTTTGAAGAAAACTGTGTACAGCCTGTAAGGAAACCAAACCGCATTTTAGGTAGATAGGGTATCTCACGCGGGAGTTTTTGGTGATTAACTTCATAATTCAGCATTGAAGATTCTTTTCAGAGGGCATGCGTTTAAGAAGGCGTTTACTGAGAAATACCTTGACTAAGGCGAATATTACCATAAACCTATCTAGGCACCCACATGATTACGCCCTTATAGTAGTTGGTTAATACATTTAAAAATATTAGATGTTTTATGCAAATCTACTTCTGAATTTATTCCTTGGCTGTTCCAGCATAAAAAAGGCATGGTGATGAATGTTGTCCCGACATTCTCCGTGCGTGCTCAATGTTCATCAAAAGGTGGTTAGAAAGTTCTAAAAAAACATTTTCACATCTTTTAAAATAATTTTCTTCGACATATTTTATCATAAAATCCTAGGGGGTGTTTCAACCCGATTCAGAAAAATCTCGTATCGTTTTAAATGTATCCGCTGTACATACACTTGTAATAATATCTGCTTTTGTTTATCACGGGTACACAAAAGTTCTAGTATTTGTTTCAACAAGATATTTCTTAAAAAAAATTTGGGAAGTTTTTAAATAATGCTCTTTATTAGATTTGAATTTCTTGAGCGCCTCTACGTTCAAGTGTTCAATATTGTTACATTTGTTTAAAGCTCTCTTCATATACATATTGTGGATAATATATCTTTAAGGTTTAGGGTGCTTTTTAAAGACATATTAACTCCGAATTCTGGCACCGGAGATGAAGCATTTAAAAAAAAGAAAATAACTTACAAAAAAGTGCTGCAAATACAGCAGAATAGCTGCTTTACGATACTTTTTTCAAAATATGTTTTTTCGAAATATGGCGTTGTGCTGTTCAATTTCTTCGCTCTAATGACAGTTTATGCTGAAATTCAGGGTGTTCACATATCGCATTGAAATATTTGTACATAGTATATCACCAAACATTTTTGTATTTTTACAACAATACAATTTATAGCATCATCAGAATTTATGTAACTGCTCGTCTGAAGCCTGTCTCAATTACTGGCTGCTTTATCCGTCCTCACAAATTATTTTGCGAAATATATACGAATAAATAAAACAAACATTCACATGGCAGATCAAACTTAGCAGCACAATTGTCCCTGTTCTTTTATAGACGATTAACGTTATCAATGGAAATTTTTTGTCATATGGCTTTTCCAAAATTTATCAACACGACCAATCATAATATTTTCCGTTTACTTAAACACGGTTCTGCTTCATTCTCATCACAGTTAGTGTGCGTTTATTGCGCAGACGCGGGGATTTATTGCTGGGGAACAGGCTGACTTCTGCCTGCTGTAAAGAATCTCACTCCATGTCACAAGCACAGAAACGGAAACAGTAATAAGGAAAATAAAAAAAAGTGGACAAGTAATCATCAGCTATATTCCCAACAGCGGTGTAACGCCGCAAAAGAGCCGACAGACGATATAAAGGCAGTTGTCTGGTTGTCACAGCGATGACCCGTGCGAATACTTTACTATAATCCGCCTGAGCTCTTACGTGAATATTGCTTACCTCCTATATTATTCACAAAATTTATTCTATGATCATCAGCTGCCTCATTGGGCTCCTTCCTACTATGAAACGCCAACGCGCGATTCTTTTTGCATATCACACGGGGTGCTGTCATTCTAGTGTTAACGTGCCGTACATATTGTCCGCATTTTACGATCACTGAAACTCATTTTAGTAGTTGTTTGGAACAACTAGGCAACTACCTTCGTTATCGCTGGTGTCAAATAAAATGGAACGTAACATGCGACCTTCGTATGAAGTTTGCTTTTAAAAGGAGCAGCGGTTCTCGCAGAAAAAACTTCAAGTGTTCCATTTACCTTCGCAACAGCCTGTTTTGGAGGTCATTCAAGACAAAGGCATTTATTGCTATTTCCTAACGTTTGAACGCCGTTTGAATGCAACAAATTGACTAGTACGGTGACGCTGTATATACATGTTTGTATATATTTATCGTCTGTAAACAAATAAACTCACACCGAGGGCGAAAAAACAAGGTAAGTAGAGGCAGAGACACACGAGAAAGACATAAAAAAAGAATAAAAGTTTATGAAGTCCTCTTTCTGAAACGGCAGTAAACATTTATTGTTATTTCAGCCTTTCTGGTGTGTCTCTATCTCTATTTACCTTACACACATATATATATATAAATATATATATATATATATATATATATAGAGAGATAGAGAGAGAGAATCTGAAAAATGGGAAATGAGGGGCTCCGTCAAATAAGACAGAAATAAGGGTTGGCAGTCAAGAAAACCTCGGAAAGCAAAGGGGAGTTTGTGGTGGGTCCGTAGAAAGAGATGAGAATTTTTTGAGTCGAAAACAACAAGGTGAAAAAATGCCCACCGGGGGGGCATTTTTTGACCACTTTCTTTTCGACTCAAAAAATTCATCATCCTACGACTTTTGCTACGACTTGCTGGTGTCCAAGAAATATTTTCCTGCAATATATATATATATTATATATATATATATATATATATATATGATATGTATATATATATAATATATATTATATATATATAAATCTATATAATATATATATATATACACAGAGATAAGGGTTTGGCAGTCAAGAAAACCTCGGAAAGCAAAGGGGAGGTTGTGGTAGGTCATTGAAACAGATAAAGAATTTGAAAGAAAGAAAGACAGTGGAGAAAAAATGCCCGCCAGGTTGGATCCGAACCCGCGACCTCCAGAATACCGGTCTGCTGCGATAACCACTACGCTACCGGCGGGGCACTTTTCCCCCCGCTTTCTGGGGTATTTATGTCAATGTAATTTTTTCCTGTCCTTGGGGGTGCAGCCAGCGCCACTCTGACTTCTCGGGGTGAAGGGGACCTTGTTTTTTATCCCCGCGACATGACTCGAGTGTCAACGACATGTCGAGAGAGTGGTCAACCAGCGTTGAACCCTCTTAAGTTCCCTATCGCACCAAGACTGCCAGAACAAAGGCCCTCGCTATGCATGTATCGAATCAGAATAGGAAATGAGGGGCTCGTAGAAATAACACAGAAATAAGCGTTGGCAGTCAAGAAAACCTCCGAAAGCAATGTTGAGGTTGTGGTTGGTCATTGAAACAGATAAAGAATTTGGAAAGAAAGAAAGAAACTGGAGAAAAAATGCCCGCCAGGAGGGATCCGAACCCACGACCTCCCCTTTGCTTTCCGAGGTTTTCTTGAATGCCAACCCTTATTTCGGTGTTATTTCTACGAGCACTCATTTCCTTTTCTGATTCGCCACATGCATAGCAAGGGCCTCTTTTCTGGCAGTCTTGGTACCATAGGGAGCTTAAGAGGGTTCATCGCTGGTTGACCACTCTCGACATGTCGTAGACACTCGAGTCACACCCCGAGAAGTCACAGTGGCGCTGGTTTCCACCCCCAAGCACAGGAAAATATTACATTGACATAAATACCCCAGAAAGCGGGGGGGGGGAAATCGCCCCGCCGGTAGCGTAGCGGTTATCGCACCAGACCGGTATTCTGGAGGTCGTGGGCTCGGATCCCACCTGGCGGGCATTTTTTCTACGCTTTCTTTCTTTTTTTTCTTTCTAAATTCTTTATCTGTTTCAATGACCTACCACAACCTCCCCTTTGCTTTCCGAGGTATTCTTGACTGCCAACCCTTATCTCTGTGTTATTTCTACGAGCATCTCATTTCCTATTCTGATTCGCTATATATATATATATATATATATATATATATATATATATATATATATATATACAGAAAGATAGGGCAGCAGTCTACAACGCCAAAGGAGGCATAGGGGTGTGGTTAGGCTCTTTTCTTTTTCACTACGGTTAATGAAATAAACATGTTTTTATAATATACAGAAGAAAGAAAGAAAAACACGCGCCCAGAGTGGGGACCGAACCCACGCCTTTCGATTACATGTCGAATGCCTTACCAATTCGGCTATCTGGGCGACTTGTGTTCTCCTTCCCTTCTGGGCTATTTATATTTACTAGAAGTGTATCTGACGCTTGAGGGTGGTAGCCAGCGCCACTCTGACTACAGGGGGAGAAGGGGACCTTCTTTTGAACCCCCGGGGCGTGACTCGAGCGTCTACAGCCTGTCATGAGCGGGTAACTGGCGGGAAGCCCTCTTATGCTACCTAGGCATCAAGGCTGCCAGAACCGATTCCCTCGCTAGGCTTTCGCAGAATAATATAGTAAGGAAATGAGGGGCTCGTTGAGAAAAATACAGAAAGATAGGGCAGCAGTCTACAACGCCAAAGGAGGCATAGGGGTGTGGTTAGGCTCTTTTCTTTTTCACTACGGTTAATGAAATAAACATTTTTTATAATATACAGAAGAAAGAAAGAAAGAAAGAAAGAAAGAAAAACACGCGCCCAGAGTGGGGACCGAACCCACGCCTTTCGATTACATGTCGAATGCCTTACCAATTCGGCTATCTGGGCGACTGTGTTCTCCTTCCCTTTCTGGGCTATTTATATTTACTAGAAGTGTATCTGACGCTTGAGGGTGGTAGCCAGCGCCACTCTGACTACAGGGGGAGAAGGGGACCTTCTTTTCAACCCCCGGGGCGTGACTCGAGCGTCTACAGCCTGTCATGAGTGGGCAGCCTGTTCGGCGGATTGACCTACACACGGCACTGGCCCTCCACTACAGTACCCCCCTCTTTAAAAAGTTCATAAAAATAACTATTCTGTAGACGTTGCGGATGCAGAACGCCAGTCAGTGTCATAGAGTCGAAGGTAGGGATTAACCACTAATCAATTAGCAAAGGCACACAGCACAGTTGAGTTCGTAGAAAAGAAAACACCACCTTTCAAGCGTGTCGCCATAAACTGTTCACATGAGCACAAAACAGTTCAAGCAGTTCTCCAAGCTACCAGAAACAGAAATTTCTACGACGTAGTCTCCTTGAGTGCACTACGAGAACAAAATAAAGAGTCCGAAGCTGTATACAGCCGGAAAATGTCTTCCAGAATCACACTTCTATGTACATGCGTGCGTGTTTTCAGGAAAAGCCTACGGTTGCCTAAAAACTCGGCGCTTTTTAATATTCGGGAAGCCTGACCCTCTGCTGTGAAAGACACTCTGGTTGCCTTTTCTGCGCTTCTTACTTGGGTGTCTGTCTTCTGAAAGTCTGGTAGGAAAAAAACAGGATTGAAATGCGGTGAACAAGTCACGCTTCGTTCAGGTTTGTGGCTTTCGCATTCGTTGGCGCCTGCTTTTAAGGGGTTTGCGCGAACGGTAAGATGGAGTTCTTTTACGTTGCGTACCAAATCACGGGGTGATCCGGAAAGCAGTGGTTGGTCCTGCATAAAAGATGTGCAAACTCACGCTCTCACGGAGTAGTTAGCCTGTTGAAAATCTTTTAGTTCTACGCGTTACGTGGTGTTTGCTTCTTCTGCTGAACTTCCAAAACACCGAGTCTCGAGAGTTTTGGGAATCAAATGGAACTTTCGCTGCTAGGATGTACGGCAATTTGGAGCGCAGTCCGATGTTTTAGAGGCCGAATGCGTCGCAGTCTCCTTGTGGCTCTTTCGTTTCCGCGGTGTTTTTTGGGAGCGTGAAAACGTGTCACTGGTGGCTGCGAGTACTTTGGAAATATTGACTTCCCGCGCGCTGTTTGAGTACGCTTCGGGAATAATCAAACCCGGTGCCTTGTCTTGCTCAGGACCTTCCGCGTTGTCGTCATTACTCTCTCGTGCTTGCAAACGAAGCTCTGGTTGAATAGGCATTGAGCAATTAGCAGGGTGGATAGAGGCGGAGCCTGGCACCTCTTCGGTGGTACGAGAAATGGCGGCCGCACGAGTGAGGCGTATGCGCAATTCGATCGCGGCAATTTCCTAGTTCAGGGCGGCAATCTTTCGTGCATCCGCGTCCTTCCTTTCTCATACTCTCTGAGTGCCATCTTTTTTTCTTCCTCCTTCCTTTGCTGCCATTGTTTCAGGATCACATCTTTGTGCTCACCAGCGTCTCTCAAGACTGCAACATCAACACCGAATAGCCTTGCCTCCCTACTCAACGATAGCTCCCTTTTCAGCTTCTCCTTCTCCGTCTCGAAGTAGTTGGGATGGCTGCACCTGTAAGTCAAAAGTCTTCCCCCCCTTCATTATTCTTTGCAAGCCCGCTATATACATGTTGGAAAATTTGCGTGGTTGTAGGGCTTCGTGCCATAGGAGCCCAAGAGGCTTCAATGCTTGTCGAGCACTCTGGACATGTCGTAGACTCTCCAGTCATGACCCGATGGTAAAAAGAAGCTCCCCTTAACACCGAAAAGTCGGAGTGGCGCTACCTCCCACCCCTAAGCAGAGAAAAAAATTACATTAACATATATACCCCGGAAAATGACGGGGGGAAATATCCCCGCTGGTAGCGTAGTGGTTATCGCACCAGACCGGTATTCTGGAGGTCGTTGGTTCAGATCCCACCTGGAGGAAATTTTTTAGCCACGTTCTTTCTTTCGAAATTATTTATCTGTTTTAATGACCTCCGACATCCTTCCCTTTGCTTTCCTTGGTTTTCTTGACTCCAACCACTATTTCTCTCTTATTTCAACGAGCCCCTCATTTCTTATTCTTATTAGCTACATCCATAGTGAGGGCCTCTGTACTGGCAGTCTTGGTGCATGTAGCGAATCAGAATAAGAAATGAGGGGCTCGTTGAAATAAGACATGAATAAGGGTTGGCCGTCAAGAAAACCTCGGAAAGCAAAGGGAACGATCTGGTAGGTCTTTTAAATAGATAAAGAATTTGGAAAGAAAGAAAGGGGAGAAAAAAATGCCGGACAGGTAGGCTCCAAACCCCCGACCTCCAGAATACCGGGCTGGTGAGGTAACAACTTCGCTAACGGCGGGGCTATTTTTCCCCTCAACTTTTTAGGGTATATATATCAATGTAATTTTTCCCTGTGGTAAGGGGTAGCAGACAGCGCCACTCCGACTTCTCGGGGTAAAGGGGACCTTCTTTTTAACCCCCGGGCTGTGACTTGAGTGTCTACAACGTGTGGAGAGGGGTCGACCAGCGTTGAACCCACCTTAGCGTCCTATGGCACAAGACTGCCTGAACAGAGGCCCTTGGTATGCATGTAGCGTATCAGAATAAGAAATGAGGGGCTCATTGAGATAAGACATAAACAAAAGTTGGGAGTCAATAAAACCTCGGGAAGCAAAGGGGAGGATGTGGCAGGACATTGAAACAGATAAAAAAAGTTGGAAAAAGGAAAGTGAAAAAAACTGCTCGCTAGGAGGGATCCGAACCCACGACCTACAGAATAGCGGTCCAGTGCGATAACCAGTACTCTTCCGGCAGGGCTATTTTTCTCCTCCACTTTCTGGGGTAGTTATATCAATGTACTTTTTTCTGGTCTTGGGGGTAGTAGCCAGCATCGCTGCAACTTCTTGGGGTGTACCTTCTTTTTAACCCCCGGCTGGGACTTCATGTCTACGACAGGTCGACAGTGGTCGACAT